>ML682004.1:44116190-44155168 GCA_007922195.1 Podocnemis expansa
AGCCCCCTTTCTGGGGTTGCAGGGTGAGCTGCTGCAGCCGCTCACCCCCAGGGGGCTGCAGCCCCCTGGACTGGTACCGAAATAGCAAGTTCACAGTGTAAACTTGCTATTTCGATTCCTGGTTTTTTCCTTATTTCGAATTAACATTTTGTTAATTCGAAATAAGTTGTTTCGAAATAAGGGTTATTTCGATATACGGTTGTTGCGAAACAACCATATCGAAATAACTGGCTGTGTGAGAACACAGCCTTAGTTAGGTCTAAATAGTATTGAATGGCTTCTTCATGTGTAAACTGCTGATTTTTTTTTTTTTTTTTTTTTTTGCACTCTATTGAGTCCATGGGGAAAGGGCAATGGCCTTCTCATCTGTATTGGTTGGGAAGCACCCGAAGGGATAACAGTACAAAGGGCAAGGTGTCCCATTTTAAATCAGTTGAAGCACAAACTTCAGCCAATCTTTCCTTTAAAATTTCATTTATTCTTTCTACCTTTTCAGAAGCCTGTGGACAGTAAGGGCAGTGGAAGCACTGTTGGATCCAGTATACTTCAGCAAGAACCTTCCTGGTAAAATGGGGACCCCGTCTGAATTTAATCCTTGGGGTATTCCAAACCTTGGCACAAATTCTCTTAGCAAACATTTTCCTACTGCAGCTACATCATCTCTGCAGCAAGGATAGGCTTCCATCCATCCCAAGAATATGCATACAATCACTAAAAATGTACTGAAATCCATTGTACTCACTGTGCCCCAAACTTTGTATCCTACTTCTTTTGAGAAATTCAGACATTCAATAGGAGCACAAGTGGAGGCTTAAGAACAGGATCTAACACAAGGTGTCATTTAATTTAACTATGTTTACAGCAGAACCTCACTTTTACAAGTAAATTGTTTTATGAATCGTTTTCCTGATGGCAAAAAAAAAAAATATCTTTGATCACTCAGGAGTCCCGTGGCACTTTTAAAGACTAGTAAATTCATTTTTTGAATGAAGTTTCATGGGAGAAAATCCCAGTTTGTCAGATGCTTTGAGAAAGTGGGATTTTCTCCCACAAAAGCTCATGCAATAAATAAATTTGTTAGTCTTTAAAAGTGCCACAGAACTCCTTGTTTGTTTTGCTGAACTAGACTAACACAGCTACCCCTTTGGAATTTGATCAGCAAAGTGTATGTATGTATACTCAAGCAGAGGGCATGCACACTCAGAATGGGGGTGTATTATTTCACGAGTGGCACACAAGGTAACGAGACTGCAATGGCCATACTGAACATTTGTTATCTTTCATTATGTGCATTATTATGGAATGATTAATAAATTAGCTTATGCACTCTACCTGCTCTAATTTGGAGATGTTAAATTTTATCAACTTCTCATTCTCCAGTGAGTTCATAAAATCAGGATTGAACTGTATTCATTAGCACAGAATCTGCAAGGAAAGACAATTTTTGATAGATATGTTTTGAATATTCTGTATTTAGGGATGGAAAAAATTGCTTTGTTATGCACTAGATGGCCCCGTATACACACAAACAAAGGCTCATTCATGTGCCTGACAGTTGACTCAAAAAAGGATAGCTGGAAAAGACCTATTTGGTCACATTTAGTGAATCCGAGCAGAATACAGAGCAGGCTTGTTCCCCACCAAGGTTTTCCCAGGGCTTTTCTCCAATCTATCTTTCAATGTGTCAAGCAATGAGATTTTCACCACATCCTTTAGGGGATTATTCCATAGTCTGATGCTGCTGTTCTGAAACTTCGGGCAGTGTGAAACCATCTCACTTCACTCCTGAGGCACTTCAAATGAAGAAATGAACTAGAAAAGGTTCAATCCTCTGGAAAGAGCCTGTTGTTTCTTCTCTACATGCCTGAGGGCTCTGAGTCAGTGAGAAGCTTGTTGCTTAGTTAGTGTTTCCCTCACCCTTGTGGCAATTTTCTAAAAAGACTGCGCACAGGCTAAGCCACCAGGTTCTCTTCCTATTCTTATTCAAGCTAATTAGCTCAAAGCTAGCTTGGATAAATGTAGACATACCAGCTGACGCTCATGGCTTGTCTATACAGTAAGTTATACTAGCACCACGGGCATTAATGCTACTGGGCCCACAGAGCTCATGCCCTGTATCACCCTGGCCCTGCTCAAGATCCTGTCTGGCTGCTTGCCAGCAGCAGCAGGAGCCGGATCTGGGCTGGGGCAGCCTGCCATGCCTGGCCACCAGTGCAGCGGCAGGAGCTGGATCCGGCTCTGCGCTGCCTGCCGCTTGCTGGCAGTGGCAGGGGCCAGATCTGGCTCTGTGCCACCTGCTGCTTGCCAGCAGCAGCTGGGGGCAGATACAGTCTGCCTGAGCTGCCTACTGGCAGTGGCTCTGACTTGATTGGGCCCCAGAACCGGATTGAGCTCCTGTGGCACATTTGGCCCTGGGGCGGGACAGGGAGCAGGGCCCAGGCCCCTTTTGGGGAGGCAGTAGCACTGACTAGCACTTGTTCAGTTACACTGCTAACATTATACCAGTAAAACTCCCTGTGTGGAGACACTTAGGCTCCGTCTACACTAGACTATTGTGTCAAATAAAGTCAGCTCTGTTTGACAAAACCATGTCACTGTATACAGGTCAATCTCTCTCTCCCCTGCTATATACCCTTCCCCCTTCCCTGCTGCCAACAATACTGCCCTATTTATTTGACAAAATAAAACCAGCTCAATGAGAGGTGTAGAGTTTTTTTTCAGCCAACTTAAATTGAAAAAGTGTCAGTGTAGACAGCACTAAAGGTTAAAGTAAGCTGGAATGCACAGGAATGGCATTCTGGGGCCTGCTATTTTTAGGGGCTATGTGTTCCAGGGCCCCTAAAAATAGAAAATGGCCTGGAACGCTGTATTTTGGGTGCCCACCATTTAAAAATAGTGGGCCCCAGCACACAATGTTCCACCTCCATTTTCTATTTTTAGAGGCCCCCTGAATGCTGAGTCTCTAAAAATAGCAGGCCCCAACACACCATTCTGGCACGTTCCAGGAGGGCAGGGAGTGGCCCTGGCCTGGGCTAAGGCTCTGGGTGGGAGCCTCAATTTAGGCCAGGGCTGCTCCACAGTGATATGGAGGCTAGGTAAGGAGGGCCGGGGGGGGGGTGTCTTGTGTACAGGGGAGCTGGCCCAGCAGGGAAAAGGTGTGGGGTAGGGGGTCAGCCTGGGGCAGCGGGGGAAGACGGCGAGGCATGGTGGGGGTTGGGGAAGGGTTGGGGGACCAGCAGCAAGATGGGGGCTGGGGGCAGTAGCTGGGTTGGGGGATAGGTGTGTGGGGAGCAGTAGCTTGGGTGGTGAGGCAGGTGTGTGTGGGGGGGAAGTAGCTGGGGTGGGGGGTAGGCGTGTGGGGCGAGGGTTACCGGATGCTTGGCAAAAGGAAGACATGTACTCCTTTTTACTTTCATCTCCTCTGTCTGGCAGGCATTCTAAAAATAGGTGATTTTGTCCAATTTTTCACTTTTGATGAGAATGATGAGAAGGTTTTTTTTAAAAAAGCCCTGTGTAAAGAGGCCGCAAGATGGCCACCCCCAGAGGAGACAAGATGGCTGCCTCCAGAGGAGACAAGATGGCCGCCACGGGGCTGTCACTCACACTGGAAGGCCGGGGTGGGACAGGAAGTATAAAAGCAGAGCCCGGCAGCTCAGTTCAGCCCTGGCCACCGGAAGGGAAGGATGTTTCCCTCCAGGCTCCTCAGGACCAGCCCTTGCCCTGACAGAGGAGGGTTGGGCCTACCCACTGGTCACCAGCCCTATGCTGGGTGGGCTGTCTGGAGCCTCCCATGGTGGGCACCCTGTGGGAGGACCTTTCCCCACCTGCAGTGGACAGGCAGTGGGCCCAATGGGAACCATGGCCCCTCCCTGATGCCAGGGAGGCCCTGGACTCCAGAGAAGGGACCCCAGGGGCTACCGGGGAGGACCTGGAGGAACTACCCCTAGCTCCACCAGAGCTGGAGCCCCTGGAGGAAGCGGTCCCGGGGGAGCTCCCTTGCACCTTGGACTCAGTGACGCTACATGAGCTACCCCCTGAGGAGATGGACGTCAGCCTGGGACTTTCAGACCTGCCAACAGCGGATGCTATGGGGGACTTCTACTCGGTACCACTCAGTGAGTACCCTGAGGACATAGAAGTTACAACAGACCAGGTACTAAGGACAGAGGGGGAATGTAGTAGCCCAGGGGAGTTGCACATCCCCCCATTGGGGTCAGCATGTTGTGGCTGGATTCCTGGTGACCCCTTGGTACCAAGGCCAGGCCACTGCTAGGGCCCTGGGCTGGGACACAGTGGAGTAGGGTGGGCCTGTGTCCTACCCTCTCCTCTCCCCTTTTTTCCTGAGGCGTTGACCTCAACACTACCCCACCTTGTTTAACCCCAAGTGCATTGTAACTTGTGGATTGTACGCCCGCTTGTGGGCACAGGTCTCTGGGTGCACTGTCCTACCCAGCCTCTAAGATGACAGTTACGCCCCCCCCTCGTGGGGTGGGAATCGTCTACCCGCTACCCATCCCCCAAGGAGGGGACAGGCCAGCAGGACCTCTTGAGACGATAACTCCCCTAACTGCCCACCCAAGATGACTGCCCGGTGGGCCAAACGAACTGCTTACAAGCACCCACACCCTGTAACAACCAAGTTCCTGAGCCCAGCAGAGAGCCCTTCCCCAGCAGGTGGGTATTGGAGTAGTGAACTTGAAGGCAGTCAGATGCACACATGAGGAATAAAGAGCAGCCTACAGAAGAATAAAGGGGAAAGTGGAGCACACAGTTTCTTATATTCTTAGAGGCTTTTTTTTAAATAGCAGCCTATTTAGCTCAGTTGGTGGCCCTGCTGACTTTTAGTCTTAGGGTCATGGGTTTGAGCCTTGCAGTGGGAGTTCTAATTTTTGGCTCATTGATCCCTTCAAAAGGGCTAAATTGAGGGAAAAAATATTTTGGTAATTTTTAAAAACACATGACTTCACACAGTTTTAATGCTGCATTCATTAATCATAACCCATTTTCCATGACATAACATGCTAATGACAGTTAAATTAATACTACTTGTTCTCCATGTGCCTGACAATGTCCTCCTTTTTGTACTTCCCTGCCCTCCTTTCCATGCTTTGGTAGCTAGTAACCCTAGGTGGGGGCAGTAGCTGGGGTGGTGGGGCAGGTGTTTGGGGGCAGTAGCTGGGCTGGGGGGGTAGGCAGTTGGGGGGCAGTAGTGGGGTGGGGGACAGGCATTGGGGGGGGCAGTAGCTAGGGTGAAGAAGGGGGCCCAGACTGGCATGAGATGCCCTAAGACTGGTGTGAAGGGGGGCCCATCAATTTTGGGAGGGTTCTAGGGCCTGCCAAATTATACTTTAACTACAGGACACCACAGTTCAGTTATTTGATAGTGAACAGCCTCTGGAAGTGTCCCCATGTCTATCCTGACCTTTCTATCAGTTTAAATTCTGCTGCTCTGCAGCCATCTGCTACTATTCCATTAAAGTACCAGGACTTTTTGAAATTCCACTTCCTGCTTGGTCGATGTGTAGAGTTCACATCTCACCTTCCCAATTGACTACCAAAAGGAGGCATGGATCAGAGTCAAAGACCTGCCATGTCTACAAAGCTCTAGAAGCCATCCTTAGTGGTGACCCCACCTCCATCCCAAGACACCTGTGGATACATCTGCAGCCCCAGGGCCAGTGAACAGAGGAATCAACCCAGATGAAGTTGTGAACAAGGAGGTAGAATTGGAGGATGACCAGGAGCTGGAGACCAGTTCGTATGGTGAGACTGGGACTGAGGAGTTCATAACAAGCCTGGAAACTTGGAGCCAACCCTATGGCTCTGGCATGCAGGGTGCAGACAGAGGATCTCCGGTAAGTATTTTTCTAAGCTGGTGATGCTTGTGCACAGGAGGCATGAGGAGCTTTTCTTTGCTAAAGCTTAGAAGTAGTTGAACGGATAGAAATGCACTAGAGTAACTGAGTTACCAGGGGTTGGAAGTCCATGAACTGGCTAGCACTCTAGTAGAGGGTGATCCAGAACTCACAGCCCAGCCAGCTGCACAGAGGCCAGGGTCCCCAGACAAGAGACTTCAGTGGCCCTGTCCCGACCTGGGCTTGGGACCTGCTAGCATGAACAGGGCTGCCCGGGGGCAGGACAGCCACAGCAATGGTGGATGGCAGCAGTGTGTCATTCTGGCTGACTGGCTGGGGCCAGATTTTTAGTATGGTGGGGCCCCACTCTAGCCCAATGTCTGGGGATGCAGACTCTAAAGCCTCTGCCTTAATCTGGTCCTGGCTAGACAGTGTGGCTGAGTATATTAATGCACGTTGCAATTTCATGGATAGCCTCTGGTGAGACCACTAGGAAATTAGATACACTCCAAGTCTATGCCTCAGATTACTCAGCAAAGCGGCTCTGTTCTTTTCCCCCACTGTAGGATTCTCTCCTGTGCCAATCAGCAATCACCTGAGCAAGGAAGTAGGGCACACATGAGCAGCACTGTGACCTGGTTTAAAGCTGCTTGCATGGAGACAATGCACCTAGCATCCCTGTATATTTTCAAGGGTGAGATATTGGCTTCTGTGGCCCTGCCTATGGTGAATGGTGGCACAATGTGAATTTTTGTGCCTATTTTTCTATTTATTTCTGCTCTAAGAATTCACCCACCCAGAACCTGCACGCAAGTACACTCTCTCCACCGCACCCCCGAACCTCACCATGTCAAGGCTGATGATGGAGCTCTGCTCTTCCAAGAGTACAGTGAGAAAGAGGTGTGCGCAAGATTATTGCGCTAGGGCTTCCACAGTACTGTTTCTGTTCACTGTTTCTTTTGTGTCTAGAGATGTGACCTTCACAGCAAAAACTCCTACACTAGCAGAGCAGCTCTGGCTAGTAAGGAATGTGAACTTGAAGAAGTAAGGAGACTAATGTCCCAGGAGCTCCTCTAATCCTTTGTGACCAAAAGAGAAACTGGCATAGAGCCAATCTGGGACCAAAAGATGACAGAAGATGAAGAGACAAGAAAAGAAGGACAACCATGAATGAGTGATAGCAGATTATGAGTGCACAATCAAGGCCATGGAGGAGGACACAGAGCTGCTAAAGAGAATAATGACATTGCAGACAGAGTTCATAGGCACTCCTTCCCCTCCCATCTGCAGCCATTACAGATCTGCTTTCCATGCACTCCTCAAACTCCCCCCTCCCTCACATTCCTACCAAATTTCTGGTCCATCTCACCACCCCTTATGACAGTCCACCCCTTCAGACAGCTATAAAAATGACCATTGGATTTACACTCATCTGCCATAGTTCACACTGGCCCCAGTGCTCTCTTCCCTCCAGCCCTATGTTTCATGTGTAATAAAGACAAGCTCTGAGAACAGTAAGCACTCTATTTCTTGTACTTTCACTTGTCTTTGATACACAGATTGAGGTGGATAGCAGTCACAGAATGGCTCAGTGGTATTCACAAAAAACCCTTATTAGTTATCATTCTCAAAATGAGCCCTCAGTGCCTCCCTGATCTGAATGGCCCTTGTTGTGCCCCTCTGATCATACAGACATGCAAGGTGATCCATCTCTATGGACAGCCTAGAGCAAACTTTCCCTGATAGTTACACATAAATTATGCAGCAGGCAGCTGTAACCATAGGAATATTGTCCTCTCTGAGGTCAAGCCTACCAGAAAAGCATCTCCAGGAGCCTTTAATCTGCCAAATGTACATCCAATGGTTTCTGAGCACCTGCTCAGCCTGTAATTGAAATGCTCTTTGCTGCTATCACAGGTTGCCCATATGAGGCTCCATGAGTCATGGCATTAGTGGCTAGGCTGGGTCTTCCAGCATCCCTGTGGGCATCTTGACATTCCGCCTGGAAGCTTTTGGTCTGAAAAGAAAGTCCCTGCTTGTAGCTTCCTGTACAGGCCAGTGTTCCTGAATATTCGTGCATCATGCACCTGTCCTGACCAGCCTGCCTTGATGTCAGTGAAATGCCCAAGGTGATCCACAAGTGTCTGCAGCAGTATAGAGAAGTGTTGCTATGATCTATTGATGTTCTCAGTTACAACACGGTTGGGGCCAAAATTGGCCATTTATTGCCCCACTACAGTTAGGGGCTCCTATGCCTTCTGAAGCCATCCCCTATTTCATGCACATTTCCCAGAGTCACAGCTCTTCACAGCAGAATGCGAGTAATGGCCCTGCACCCCTGTGATAACACAACTCCAATGGTGGACATCCCAACTCCAAACTGATCAACAACCAATAGGTAGCAGCTTGGCATTTGCTTCCTTATGGCACTCGCCACATGCTTCTCTACCAAGAGGGCAGTTCTCATTTGGGTGTCTGTGCGCCAACAGGGCAGGGAAGAGTGCCTCACAGAGTACAGCAAAAGTGGCTTTGCACATTTGAAAGTTGTGCAGCTGCTGCTTATCACCCCAGACCCGCCTAACGATGTGATCCCACCACTCTGTGCTTGTTCCACACATCCGAAAGTGGTGGATCACTGTGTTTGCCATGAATGCAAACATAACATGGCACTGTTTGTTTGTATGTCACACAGCAAGTCAGGTGCCACAGATTCCTGTTTTGATTGGGAACTCCTGATATACTGGGAGACCAGCTATGATATGTTCAGAACACTGACAGCAACTGTAGAAAATGGTGCAGAATTCATCCTTTCAGATACAGATTGCAGGTTTGCAGGAAATGGTGGGACTACTGAAAAAATGGTATGACGAACAGCTGGGAATGCAATGAATAACAGGCTGGAAATCAATGTATCATGTAATGTTGAGCCAACACCTATGCTACGCCATGATCTTCTCCTTCCCACAATTGCGAGCAACATAAGAACGTGGTGAGTTGAACAGTGGGATAGCTGTCCATGGTTCATGGCTCTCACTATTGACATTAGAGTGGCTAGTGTAAACGCAGCTTAGCGATACGAGCACTGTGTGCACAGGTGCAAGTGCTGTAACTATAGTGCTTTTTCATCACCAATGTAACTACAATTGACAAACCTTTGTAGGGCAGGCAAGGTCTTATTATTGGAATAAGTCACTTTCAAGGTGACATAAACTGAACTGGGAAAGAGCTCTTTCATCCTAACTTAAGTGTCCCCATGAGGAGTTAAAGCAGTATAACTATAGCACACTCATTCACATGCTTACACTACGGGCACACCATCAGCACCATGTAGCACTGCTACACTTCGGGCACCACCAAATTCATGTACCATTTTTGTCAATTTCACAGGTCTAGGATTGATTGAATGATCAGTTTCATGGTTTGGGATGTTTACACTTGAAATTTCATAGTGCTGTAATTGTGGGAGGCGTGACCTAAAAGGGGATGGCATGGGGAAGAGGAGGGGCCAGGGCTACTATAGGGGGATTGGGCTATTGGCAGGAACACTGCCTTCAGAGCTGGGTGGCAGAAAGCAGCAGTTGCTGGCCAGGCACAAGCTCTAAAACCACAGCTACCCTGGGCAGCAGTGCAGACATGCGCGTCCCAGCTTATATGGGGATTGGTTACCATATATCCAGGTTCTCCCAGCAGCCTCCTGCCCAGATTAGGGGCTGACAACCACCCACACTTCTGTGGTGCCTTCAGCGCTGGGCTCCCAGCCACCAGCCACGGAGCTCCCTGCCGCAGGGGCAGGTTCCCAGGAGGGTCTGACCCAGGCACACAAATGGCCTTTGCAGGGGAAGAGGAAATCCCATCCACCTCCTGCTGGGACTAGCATCTGGAGCCCAACACATGGTAGGAGCCAGCTGTTGGGGTGACTTTGGCCTTGCCCATCCCCTACAGTAGCTAGATTTCATAGGAGAGGTCAGATTTCATGGTCCATGATGCATTTTTCACAGCCATTAATTTAGTAGCTCCCTGGGCTAGCTACACTGTAGGTGACAGAAGGGATTTTTTTCATCTCTGTAGGAACTCTACCTTCCCAAGTGACAGTAGCTAGGTCAGTGGAAGCATTGTTTTATCAGCCTAGCTCTGTCTACACCAGTGGTTCCTAACCTGTGATCCACAGACCCCTGAGGGGATGCAGAGTTACTTCAAGGGGACTGCAGATGTTCTGGGAGCTGGGGCCGGATGCCACTGGTGGTGCTGTGGCAGGAGCTGGACAGTGTTCCCTGGGATGCAGCCCCTGTCGCTCACTCGCACAGGGAACACTGCCAGCTGCACATGGCCAGCAGCTGCATTCCCTACCCAGCCAGAAGACACAGTTTTCCAGCCAGTGGGGAGCTGCCCTGCTGTAGGCTGGGGGTTTTTAAAACTCTCACACTGTCCTGAGCACGCTCAGATTATGCTTAGGGCGGGAGCAAGCAGCAGCCCGTGGCGTGTCCACTCCTGGGTCTGTCAGCCAGGTAAAGGGGCCCTGGGTGGGGGGTTGGACTTGGGGACAGGCAGCCCCCAAGTAAAGGTCGTGGGGGAGGGTTGGTCCAGGGCATTGGGGCAAGCCAGTGGGGGGGGTAAGGGGGGCTTGGGGTGACTCAGGGCCAGACCCCCGCCAGCGGTGCTGCTGCTCTGCAGTGGGGGCTGGATTCCACTGGTGGGGGCACTGTCGGAGCAGCGGGGGCTGGATTCTGCCAGCAGGGGCTGGCGTCTGCCAGTGGGAGTGCTGTCAGAGTGGCGGGGGCCAGATTCCACTGATTTATCCCACTTGCAGCCAGGGGGCCACAAAGTTTTTTAATGTTAAAAAGGGGTCAGTGGCCTTGAAATGGCTGGGAACAACTGGTCTACACCAAAGTTTAAATCAATTTAAGAGTGTAGATTTTTTTATATCCTTGAATATCACAGCTCTGTTGACTTAAGTTATTATTGTAGACCAGATGTTATAAAAGTATAATAAAATTCTGAGCAGTTTTTTCCACTGGATTTTGGTATACTCCTGGAGGCCAGAGGAATAATGGGACAAGCGTGAAATGCCCATTATCACTCCTGTTGTATCCTGCTGGCCTGAGTGAGAGGAGAATCAGGCCACAATGGGCCTTTAGGAAAGAAGAATGGCCTTTCTTAATGATGCAAAACTGTTGCACAGATGGTTTTTTCAGAGTCACAGCTGCCTCTGCCAGTTTGATTTGGGGCTCAAGTTATGATGTGATGAAAGAGCCCTTCCTACAGTATTTTCATCCAGGTGAGCAGCTGGCAAAGGTAAGAAACTATGGGACATAAAAAGGAGATGTTACTGCTTCTAGCCTAAAGAGGAATCAAAACTGTTCTCTCTCATGCCTGGATGAGTCACTGGAGGAGAGTTTCAATAACCTACCTTTGCCTCTTGGATAGGTCAACGTGTCTCAGGTTGAGACTTTTTAAATATAAACCCATTTTAGTGGGAGGATCAAAACAGCTTACTGACTCGCTTCATTGCTGCCTGATTCCTTTCTCAGCCCTCATGGCACCATGGAGTTTGCAGGCAGTGATACCAATTAAGCATTTAGTTGAAGAGAGCAGCCACTTAAGGCAGAAGTTAGAGGACCTGGGGTGAGGATGCTACTGCACCCCTGCCTTGAAGTGATTTCCGTTAGATGCAGGGTTTCCAGTTTAGTTCAAGGGCTCTCAGCACCATCCTTATAAAAACTGTTCCAGCCCCACTGCCTAGGGCCTGATCCTTTACTCATGGAAATGGTCCCAAGGGGATTACTCTTGTGAATAAGGGTTGCAGGATTGGGGGTCTTTAAATCTACAACTCGTGAACTGGTGGTGGGTGTGCACTGTCACCTCTGAGTGGCTGAAATAATCAGTTTTATTTGTACACTCAGTAAATTGGTGCATCTGTCCCTGCTCTGGGATCACTGTGACCTTAAAACAATGATAAAAATACATTTTATTGGTAGCCACCCCAGCAATAATTAGCATATGTAGACCTGAAAATAGAGTAAGTGGTACTTGCATGATGCCCAGGCTTTTTGTTGATCCTTTAGACAGGGATGAATTTTCACCCTTAAGAACAGACTCCATCTTCCTCAAGCGCTGGAAATTCTGCATTACAGACCAACCCAGAAAGCTTCGAGAAACAGCTCTGACATCTCCTTTCACCTGCAGGGAGCTTCATTAAGCAAGCCTGTTTCTTTCAGCCTTCCTGGTACCAGAGTAGGGAGATGCAGGAGGAGACAGTCAGAGGTGGGTGGTGTAGGTGCAAAAACATTTCAAATTTCTCTTGACTGAGGGCTTAACCCTGTAGTCTTGGTTGAACAGGTTCACTGATGATGCAAACAGTGGTGTCAGTTACACATCCAGGGTGGGGGATAATTGTGCAGCCTCTGAGTATGAGCAATTTTCACAGTAGTCAATGAGACAGACTGAGGCAAAGCTTTCATATTTACAAGACCCCCAAGACAAGGGACATGCTATTTTCTCCATTTTACAGGTTTGGGAATTGAGGCATACAGAAGCAGAGGGAGAGTACATAAAATTAAAAAGTAGGGAATTAAAAACTCATGGAGTAGAAAAATATTTCCTTCATGTGTAACTAACCTATGGAACTCACTGCCACAGGAAGTGGTTGAGGTCAAGAATTTACGATTCAAAAAGGGATTCAAGATTGTCTAGAGTTACTACAATTATATATTTTGAATGGTATATTAAACCTTGTGCTTAAGGCTCTCTAACCATTAGAAATGAGGATGGGACCTAATTTAGGTAGATCTTCCCACATGTAGTTTCTTAGGTCGTCCTCTGAAGCCAGCTCCTGTCAGAAATGGAATACTTAGGGCTGACACAGTCTGCTTCCCATAAGCTATGCAAAGACAGGAAACCAACAGCCAAGCAGGGAATGGAAGCTGGTTCTCTAGCACCCAAGCATGTTACTAGCCCCTGAACCATCCTTCAGTCAGTACTATAGCCTTGGGACCCATTCTGATCTAGCCTGCAGTTGCATGTGGCCTCTACTCAATATCCAGTGAGCATCAACATAGGGAAACCCAAGAACACCCACTTCTTTCTGTTTGTGACACTCCTTAGGCATTGTTGACTGTGTCCCTTTTCACTACCTCCAATGTGATCTCTAATAAGCCCTCAAGTGGATGCCACTAGTAAAAAAATTAGCACTATTATGTGAATGAGGAGAAAGTATCATGTAAAAATGTTTGAAAGCTTGAATCAAGAGAAGGGAGATAAGAAAGAGGTCATTTTTTAGCCAGACTAAAACTCTACCTGCAGCCAGGATGAGGAAGTAAAAAGGAGAGCTAATGTTAGAGATTGTCCTGAACCCAATCCCTAGACCCAGTTTGAGATCAGACCTCTCCCCAAGATGGCCCAAAGTCAAAAGCTGGGCTATGGTCAGGGCCACAACTTTGCTCCAGTCCGCTAAGACTGATTTGCATTATCTGATGCTTCGAGTTTACCAGGCAATTGAGCTGTATGCCCCAACTGTCTTGGCATGCTTGTTCCCTCCGTATGGCCACTACAGGGGTGGTTGGACCTTCATGAGCACAAGGCATAAAGTAAGGAGAGTCAGTTAGACTTTCCATTTCTTGTTCTGGATGTGAATTGAGAAGAGTTAAGAACAATGAGTTGGGCACTAAAGAGAGGAGACAGTTTGTCTGGTGTCACTACTAGCGGTACTATTGATAACTGACAAGGGGAGGGTAAAATTCTATGTGCTTTGGATAAGTACCAAGGAGTCCTGTGGCACTTAAAGACTAACAAATTTATTTATTGCATGAGCTTTCATGGGAGAAAATCCCACTTCATCAAATGCAACAAAGTGGGATTTTCTCCTTCAAAAGCTCATGCAATATAAATTTGTTAGTCTTTAAGCGCCACAGGACTTCTTGTTCGTTTTACTGAACTAGACCAACATGGCTGCCCCTTTGAAACTGGAGAAAAAGCATGATGCTTAGGTCTACCAACTCCTACCACAGGAATGCAACCGTCTTTAGGCCAAGGCATAGCAACTTTTAAAACAGTGCCCAGCAACATTTTACAAGTTCTGCTATCGGTGGAATTGACAGAGGGAGACTGTCATTGTTCATGTTAGTCCTGGCAAAATTCTAACATTCTTTCTTTTACAGATAGATACCACTTGATGTTAACAACCATGAATGGTCAGCACTTTACTTCTGTGGCTAACACCTGATCTGCACTAGAGAGATTTGTCAACAAAAGTCGGCTTGTGTCTACAAAACAGTGCTGGTGTACACACTTCAATCTCACACGCACACGCCGCTGACAAAACTGCCCTGTTTTTGTGACAAAATAAAAAAACCCTCAACAAGAGGTGTAGGGCTTTTGTGGGGAGAGCTAGGGCAACATAGTGTCAATGCAAACACTGCATCCCCTTATAGTAGAGAAAGGGTTGTAATGCTTGTCAAGTTCACTGCTCCCTAGAAGTGGTGAAATTGATAAGAAAATGGAAGCAGCTGGTTCCTGCTTCCAGCCAGTGAGAAGCCTGGGCTGCACCAGGCCTGGGGGCATCTGGGTTCTGACTCTCATCTGTGAGCTGGGACCAGACAAGCTGTGTGGTGACTGGAGCAGAGCTCTCGGCTATGAGCCAAGACTGGGCAGCATGCAGTCATGGGTGACTGCTGCTGGTTGCAAACTAGGACACACATGGGTGGCTGAAGCCTGGCTCCTGGCTGTGAGCTAGGACCAGCCAGGATTGGAAGTGATGCAGGTAACTGGAGCCTGGTTTCCAGCAGCAAGTCAGAACCAGGCAGGATGCAGGCGGCTGCAGGGTGAGGAAGGCAGCCGAAAGAGAACCAGGAAGCTTGTGGGCTCCCAGCAGGGAGCTGAGAGATGGGTCTCTTAGTTCCCCACGCTGTTCCTTATGTCAGTGAAAGTGCTCCTAGTGAGGACTCACACCACTCATCCAAGGAAAGCAGTGGGGACATCAGCCATTGCTGTCATTATAGCAGTGGCTGAAAGTCTACTTTACATATCTTATGTTGATAAGTTTCTCATTGTAGACAAGGTCTCAGCCAAAACCCGGTTCTCTTTGCTTCTGTGTACGTTGGCTCTTTTTATCTGGTGAAGGCTGTACATGATTTTGTTTAATGAATTCCTGCAGTTCTATCCTAGTGTGCAGTGGGATGCTCCCTCAGGACTTTGTCTAATTGCCTTGTATGTGACTAATCTCTCCTTTATTAAGGGCAACAAATTACTGCTGGCAAGCGAAGGCTACACTGTACTACAGAATGAGTTATGCCACTTATTTCCCTGATGAGGAGCTTTGTGATACAACAGTTGGCATCATTCTCCCACTTTACTTCACTTCCAAGCTATTCCATACTAAATTGCCTTGAAAAGTGACCATGATTTGGACCCAGAAACCTGGAGGCTTATTTTTTCCACCAGGTATCAAGATGCTTCCTGTGAAGCTGAGGCTTCTATGTAAATATCAAAAGCCCAAACAGGATTTCTATTATGTACCTGAGCGTAGGAGAGCTAAATACATATTTCTTGTGTAAATTGATGTAGCGCCACTGAAATCAATTGACTTCACAAGGCATTCCGGAAAATCATGATCTGTTTGAAGAAATTGCCAGTCTCAGTGATAAATTATTCTTTATGACTTATTTGCCCAACTCTAGTTATTATAACTCCATTCATTTTAAACCAATCTCTATAATTTTATCTCTACAATGTTCCTGTATTAACAATTATTAAAAAATCTTAGGATTCCACTGTGACTAATAACTGCTAGGGCTTTGGTTTATGGCTAATTGGATTTTTCTCAAATTGAAATAATTTTTCTAAGGGCATCTGATGTTAACTTTGGCTGCATATGTACAAGAATCTGTTTAAAACAACAACCGGTCATTGAGTTGCCTAAATATTTATTAAAGGGCCTAGCCGTAGATACCCAAGTTTTAAAGTTTAGTCATTAAGGATGTCAAGGCTGTGTTCCCACTCTGAAATTTTGAGTACAGAAGGTGAGGGCCTGTGACAGGCGTTAAAACCTACTGATCCTAAAGCCTTGTCTTAAAGCTCTCCAACTGTACCAGTTTCCTGGCCTTGGAGTGGTATTGCTGCCACCATCCAAATGCAAAAACTCCGGAAGGGGCACTTGGGAATTCCTTCCTGTGAGGTACCCTCAATTGCTTTTCTTCCTGCCTCAGGAAAGCGACTGAACTCCTGCTGTGCTATCAGCTGAAAATGGGTCAGAGTCCCCTTTTGTAAGTGGCTGGGCAGTCTGAGGCACATGCACACAAAACCTCTTACCTTTTTAGGACACAGAGCCAGAGCTTATTTTAAATGGGTCAATTCCTTAATTAAAAAGAACAGATTAGAAACACAGAGAGTTGCTTCTCTGGGATTTAATTTAGGCAGTTACAGGATAGTGGGAAGGGGTACATGTGCTCAGCACAGAGGAATCCAAACCAAAGCAAAACCAAAGAAATAACCTGACCACATCTAGCTAAACAATCCCTGTTCTACTCACGCAAGGTCAGTTACAGACCTGAGCCTCTACTAAGCATGGATGTTACTGGATCCTCCAGGTCTTTCTCCCTGGCCTCATCCTGATCCAGGAGCTCTGCTGCCACCAAACAGGAACAGGCTGGGCTGCTGCTCCAATTCAAAAATCTGTACTCTGTTTCTATTGTCTCTCCTGGGACTCACTGACCATGTTGTTCACCCCTTCCTCCCCAAGGTTACTACAAGGGATTTGCACACAATCACACATTGGAAGCATGGGAAAACTGGAAACAGAATCCAGGAATCCTGATCCTTCATCTCGTGCTCTGACCACTTGATTACAATGCCTGTCCTGCATCCCTGTCTTTGTTTCCAGAATTACTTTTGTGCTGGATTAGAAGATGAAGTCCTTCATTTACTCAGTATAATAGTGCAATCGTGGTAGTGCAATGTCAGCTTCTCACACTAATGTGACTTATCGATGAGCTGGAAGGTCCAGTTCCAGCGTGGAATGATGCTCAGCAGGAGCTTGGTCTCTTAGCTGAAACGGCTAGCAAATGGAACCAATGGTGGTGTTGGCTTTGTGACATAGTCACGTGACCTGTAGAATCTGGATGAGATCAGCAGCTATTTTCAGTATGACACACATTCATCAGGTGGTAATCGACTCAGGGTGTTGCATATTCAGTCTACAGGAAGGAGGTGCCATGCTCCATTACCAAATCCTAGAGCTAGCTAGTCTGCTGTATCTCCCTAACCTCTTTCACAATTACACTAGGGAAATAATGTGAAAAGTGACTCTTCTCCTTCTGTATAGTGTTATTCTAGGGAGCAGCCTCAGGGATTTGTGATGAGGCTGGAAAAGGATGAGCACTGACCCTCAGGTTCATTAAGGATTGTGTTACTGAAAATCAACACCCTCAGAGAGGTTTTGGTGTCATGCGTTCACCTCCTTTAGTGTCATTTATGTAGCTGCTAATTTGCTGTCATGCTAACGTTGATTTTAGTGGCTGCTCATTAGGTGTGATCCATGATCATTATTTCTTGCAGGAAGCAATGTTCAGATCTCCTGCTGAACTGAGGTTCCCAGGAATAAATTGTATATGGAAACATTCTTGGTTTCCTCTTGAAGATCTATAGTTCAGTGACTCAAATTAGCGGAGAACATGTATTTCCCAGCCAAGTAAAGCATATGGAGCTTTATCATAAAATAAATGTTCATGGGTCTTGCAAAGGAATTTGTTGCCTAGTTTAATGGTTGTGCAATTCATCTTAGCTACTCCCAGTTCCATTTGGATAGTTGGAGATTAGAGAGAGTTTAATATTAAACCCTGGATTGAAAAACTCCAAATTTGAGCAAGGCTGGGCTGTGAGCTTCACTTCATGACTGACTCTTGCTTGCCTGATGAGACCCAAAAATCCAGATCTGAACAAATTTTGGAAAAGCTCAGATACCAAAACTGAATGGTTATAGGCCTGCTGTTGCAAGTGTCACTGAAACCTTCTCCAGCTCATACATGGAAAATGAAATGCACTTCGCTAGTCACTCAAAGGAAGGCAAAGAGCTTCTGATCAAGGTGTCCATACTTGTTAATTTTTGCTTCTGTTTCAAAAGCCACTTTGGCAAAGCTACTCTTGACATTTCTGCCTTTCTTAGGCTAATTCAGAATCAGCACAGCATGGAAACTCAAGTCATATCAGTGGGATGTAAGCCTGTCCTTAGAGTTCACGTGTTTTGTTGAAGTGGGATCTTATGAATACATTCTTTTTTCATAGTCCAGTATGAGCATGTACCCCAAGGTTTGGCAACCTTTGCCGACCCCCATGCCAGCCCTGCCCACACACCCTCAGTGGGGGCAGGGCCAGGCTTCCAGTTCAGGGGAGGGACAGGCTCCTGCCCTCACCAGCGGACAGCCTCCAGGTCCCAGCTGGGGCCGTCTATTTGCCCCTGGACTGGGTCTGGCTGGAGGAACCTCTTACCCCTGCCAGCTGGTGGCTTCTGACGCCAAAACTGGAGCCAGGAGTGGGGGGTGCAGACCTGCCCCGCTCCCCTCCAGCCCTGCCGAGCAGGGGGTGGGGCCAGCAGGGGGCTGGGAGCTATGTGCCATCGCTTCTGCCAGCCTGGAGACATGGATCATGCTGCCCAGCTGCAGAGCACTGGGGGAGCGGGGCTGGCAGAGGAGCCTGAGTGGCTCCGCATGCTGCTCAGGCTTGGCTCCAGTGGCATTTTTGACATGGGTGCCAGGGGGTTGCCAACCCCAGCTGTAGCCTGTTATGAGTCTTGCACAAACTCTCCAACGTTCTGAAACTTCAAACTTGGGAGCAGTCTTGAGATTAGTGTGAAAAAATTTTAGAGAACAATTGGCAAGACAGATATTCCATTAGCTGAATCTCTGAAGTGTGTCCTTCATTCAAGTTGTTTATCTTCGTGATTCTAAAGGATTGTTTGAATTGAAATAGGCCAGGGGTTGGCAACCCAAAAGATAAGAAGAGCCATTTTTTAAAATTCCTTCAATAACCAAGTGTTTTGAGAGCCACAATGGGTAGCCACCTGTTTAAGAAACTGAATAATAGAACAGAAATGCATGTTGATTTTTAACAACAAAAAATAATGTTTAATGATAATAAACACATTAATATATAAATATTTTAACAGTGTATGATGTGTTTTAATGACTCAATCCTTCATTGCATGATGCTTTCTCTTCCCCCCCCCCCATATGTGTTCCTCCCTTTTAGGACATCAGCAGTCACATGAATATGGCTGGAAATTTGTTCGATACAAATGAATAATTAGGTATTGATTCTAAACAACTATTTTTGTGAATGTGAATTCACACCAATGAAATTGTGGGGGCTTTTTGTATTTGCAACAGTTTTGGTACAGTTATTTTAAAAATCCTTAAGAAACTCCAGTCAACTTACCAGTTCAGGGCGATATCTTAAAGAGTCTCTTTGCAGAGTTGTTGAATAAGAGACCTGTATGACATTGTCTTCATTTTCAAGCAGGTCTATAAACTCTCATTGTTCAGTTGGCTTCCAAGTTTGCTTTTGATGTAATTCATGCTTGAGAACACTAGTTCACATAGGTACATTGATCCAAAAATGGAAAAAGTGCCAAATGCATATCTCTTCAGGCTGCTGTATTGGTGTGGTAAGGAATTCCACACATCAAATGCAAGCTGATCCTGTTTGCATAGATTGTGCATTTCTTTCTACCTGTGTTTTAGGCTTTTGTGTAGACTTTTGTCTGTCACTAAGTCACTGAAATTTGAAGTCCACAACTCCTTGGTCCACAGATTGGCCAGTTCCAGCTCAAAATCTGGTTGCTTCACTCTCACAAAAGCAGAAAAGTTGAGTGAAGACATGTCAGCATTAAGGGGGTTCAAAATAAACATTAAAGTTGCCCTCTCCTCTCTGAATTCCTGAAATTGCACAGCAAATGATTATTGCATGTTTAGAATCACATCTCTGACATTCTTATTGTCAAGCTCATTGTTCTGCTCTTTGAATTGTTTCAGTGATGGGAAATGAACCAGTGAGCAAGTTTCCAGGTCTCTCGCAAACAGATAGTTTTTGCTCAAATGACAGTACTTCTTCCAAAAGTGAGATAGCTGTGTTTCCCTTTCCTTGCAGCTTTCTGTTGAGGTTATTTAAATGCAGGGCCATAACTAGGGTGGGGCAACTAGGGCTTTGCCCAGGGCACCCCAGAGTGGCTCCATTTTGCCGCTCGATCAAAGAGCACATTCTGCATTGCTTGCTCTGGGCACCACTCAATCTAAGGGCATGTTCCGCTCCGGATGTGCCCTGGACACCGAAATTCCTAGTTCTAGCACTCTTTAAATGTGAGGTGACATCAACAATGAAATAAAATTTCTTCAGCCACAGAGGATCTTCAAGTTCTGTATATTCTTGGCCTTTTTGATGCATGAACACCTTCACTTCTTCAAGACAGGAAGCAAATTGTGTCAGCACCTTTCCCCTTGATAGCCAACATACCTTACTGTATAAAAGCAGGTCAGAATATTGAGAGTTCACCTCTTCCAGAAGTACACAGAACTGTCTGTCAACAGAGGTGGCAGACATAATGGCCCCCCTGTTCCCCCCCAACGTAGCCCTCTAGACTATGGAGCTCACAGGGAGGAGTGTTAAGTATCGATCTCCCTTGATGGGTCTCATCTCCAGGCTATCCAGCTCCAGAGGAAGAGTGTTAAAGATGGATCTCCCCTGATGGGCCTCGATTTCCTGGGTGAGTTTCTACCTTCCTAGCCTTGTGTCATCAAGGGGGGGGGTGAGTTTCTATCCCCCCCAAACAGTTTCTCCGCACCCCCGTCATCACGAAGGAGGGATCATTTTCTGGGGTCCTAGTTTTATCATTGGTCCTGACCTGCACATCACTTCCAATTGGCTATTTTATACTCTGGCCATGCAGTACACTAGTTAAGCCCCTGCTTCAGTTGGCTCAAGTGTTCTCCCACCCTCGAACACTAAAGGGCACATCATGAACCGGTCAGACTGATCCCCCGACCGAGACAGGGAGCTCCCACCCGCGAGACCTTTGGGTGTACTCGAATTGCCAGCCGAACGATTATGTACTGGGATGCTGCAGCTGGTCTACCTCCTCGCTTTGGGTTCCACTACGGTGCTAGGACAGGTATTATAAACTGATACCATTATTGTACCTCTCTTGATTTGTTTCTTTCTTTTTTTTCCCTTTTCTCTATAATACCATTTATGCATTGTTTATAAGTGTGATTTTTCGTTTGTACCCTGTATAGTCCTTTTACTACATAGCTGTTTCCTATCCCACTTGTATCTTGCATATTCCTTTCCACTGTGTAGCTGTTTACTCCCCTCACATAGGCATTTTTGTTGCTGTTTTGTTGTATGCCTTTATGAAACCACTATAAAATTTTTTCTATTCAAAATTGGTGTCCGTCTCCCTTGGTGGGTGTCGCCGGTCCATCACAGTTACATTGCTAACCCCGGGGTTCAACACTGTCACTGGTTCAGTCCTTTCACCATTTGCCTGTTGACAAACCAGGGTGATCACTTCCATTATCTCAGGTGGAAATGTTTGTGAGCAAAGGACTGCTTGGTGGATTATACAGTGAAACAATATCACCTTCTGGTCCAAATTTTCTGCAGCAGATTCACAAACCCCTTATGTGCCCCTCTTATACTCAGCGCCCCATCAGTCGCAGCAGAGACCATATGGCTTGTATTGATTTCTTTGACCTTCAGACAATCTACAATTGCTGCAAAAATATCCTCTCGCCATGTTTCGCTTTTGAGTAGCAATAGTTCAAATACTTGCAGAGGGCAACAGGTGCCATGTCATCAATATCACATGATTCATCACATGTGACTGAGTAGGCTGGAGCTGAGTTTATGTGCCTGATCTGCTCTCTGCTAACATCTGTGGCCGTTTTTATTGATCAGTCCCTCAGTGTCTTTGCAGACAACAGCATATCTTAATATTTCTGTATGGCTTCTTTTTCGTTTTGGGAATCTGCAAATAATTTCTCTATTTCTACCACAAAGCACTCCTTTATATAATCACCATCTGTGAACAGATGCCCATGTTTCACAGTCACTTGGGTTATCACAAAGCTAGTGGCAGTAGTGCTGTTTGGTGTCTTCCTCCATTGTGAAAAGCTGTTCTTGCTCTGCTTTGCTTTGTGTGGTAGCTATTCAATCATCCTCTTCCTGAAATCTCCAGTTGGATATTTCTCAGCGAATGAAGCATGTTTGCGTGCAAAATGCCTCTTGAGATTCGATTTTTTGTTGTTAGCCAGTTTTTCATTGCAAATTAAACATAATGGGAATCCAGCTGAGGTGGGTATGAATGTGAACAATTCAATCCATTCATTTCTGAATTCTTGTCTTTCAGCCTCAATTTTCCTCTTTTTTGAAGCCATCTGACCCTCCATATAATTTCAGTTTAATTTTGAACTGAATGCCAGTTTTTACTGCTGCTAATCTTTGTTGTACACACAATGAAACACCTTTGTCTAAAATTGAACACTCATGTGATGCAACTAACAGAAGTAGAGACTTTGGGGTGGACTCTGAAAACAGAGGAGATTGTGGACTACATTAAGAGCTCTTGCCAGTGGTGCTGCTAGGTAAAATACTAGTTAGGGGATAGGGCCCAGTTCTAACTCCCTGGAGTCTAGCAGCCGGGCCAGAGGACTGGAGTGCCCCTACAAAAATCTGCAGCTGAGGGAATTGAGGGGTAGCACTGGGATCCCTTCTGCCCTTTGGGGTGGGGGGCTGCACAAGATGGAGAGACATGAGACACAGGGAGGAAACAAATTTGACTTGACCTCTGGGTGCAAGACCACCATGTCACCTGCCAGACTCACCCCCCCAATCCACCACCCCTTCCATCCACCCTGTACCTCACCCACCTCTCCTTTCCCCTTTCCTTCTCTTTCAGCCTTCCCCAGCTCCTTTTTGCTCTCCCCAGTTCCAGTACCCTTCGGTGGTCTGGGGAGAGGGGAGAGCTACTGCACACCTGGTTCCTTGGATGAGATTGCTAAGGAGCCACAAGAGGACAGTCAGGGAGCCTCATACAGCTCACTGAGCTGGTGTTGCAGAGCCACGAAACAGGCCAACAGTTCCATGCATCTCTAAGTTCTCAGTGACCAAAGGCCATCAGCATTAGGGAGCCATTTGACCTGAAGTAAATCCAGCATATTGACGCAAATGCAGAGTTGATGCAAATGGGTGCACATCTATTAGTTTCAGTCAAATTGCATCTCCAGCTTTGCTTTTGCCCATTATTCCAAGTGGAGTCCAGCCAGTTCCTAGTGGAGTTAGTGCTGGGCTGTCCAGTCCAAATGGCAGTTAAAGTGACCATGTCCAATTAGACAAGCAAGTGCAGTGACACACCCATGAAATAGAAAAATGACCAAATCTGGCCAATCTGTTTGGAACCCCACTGTCACGTCCCTTGATTTCTCCAGAATGTGGGTTCCACTTCAGGGCAGACTGCTCAATAACTGTGAAGTGAACCCAGTGTCATCATGGTCATGCAATAAATAAATGTCTTATTCTTTAAAAGTGCTACAGAACTTCTTGAGTGTTCCAGTGCCATCTGTGCTTCTAATCCTCAGCTAACCCTAGCTAATCACACTGCTCATTAACTCTCTAGACTTTTGCCTGTCTCAGTATAGAGTTTAAAGTGTTTTTCAACCCTTTTTGCAGCAGCGCTCCATTCCAGTGAAACTTTTTCTACCACCTTTGAAAAATTTTGACATTGAGCATCTTTCTCAACACCCTTTATAGCCCCCTTACCTTTTAACGCTCACTTGAACTTCAAAATCACGCCCGAGGGGGTGGTACTGTTGCTGTTGGGAAATGCTGGAGGGGACACTAAGCAAGTGGAGCCCTGTGTTATTGGGCCCTTTTATTGTAGTGCCATAAGAAACCCAAGTACATCTGTTTCACAAGGGTCAGACGCATAACAAAGGTCAGTTCCTCCTTACATCTCTCTCATTTATCCCACAAGGCAATGTTCAGTTTAATTCTGTGACGATCTTATATAGGTTTTGTTAATGAAATGAAAAAGAAGAAAGATATTTGCATGATGCGCAGAATACTAAAGACAGGAAAAAAACAAACGTAGGTTATTACCTTACAAAATGCCTGTAACAAAGACAGTGTAACAAAGTCTTCCAGGCATGTGTGCCATCAATAGTCACACCACATTTAGGGAGCCCCATGGCTGCAAATCCATCCACTATCTCACACACATTCCCAAAGTCACTGTCTTTCACAGCAGAATGTGATCGATGGCCCTGCACACTTGTGATAACACAGCCCCAACAGTGATCCTGCTGACTCCAAAGTATTTTGCTACCGACTGGGAGTGGTCTGGAGTTGACGGCTTCCTTATAGCAATTGCAATGTGCTTCTCTACAAGGGCAGGTCTCATTCTGGTGGCCTTGCGCCGAAGGGCAGAGGCAAGCTCTGCATGCAGTTCCATGAAGGTTGCTTTATGCATTTGCAAGTTCTATAGCCACTGCATATCATCCCAGATTTGCATAATGATATGCTACCACCAATCAGTCCTTGTCTCTTGAGGCCAGAAGCAACAATGCACTGAGTGCACATGTTCCATGAAACAACTCAGCAATGCAGTGCTGTTGTTCTAAATGGCCATCAGCAGGTCTGGCTCATCTGATTCCTGTTCTGAATTGGAACTTAAAACATAGGCTATGTCTACATACACATCGTTATTTCAAAATAAGTATTTTGAAATGAGTTATTTTGAAATAAAGTCCTTATTTTGAAATAAGTTAATTCGAATTAAGAAAATGTTAATTCGAATTAAGGGAAAGGCTGCTATCGAAACAGCTGTTATTTCAAAATGGTTATTTTGAAATAAGGCCGTTTGGACATGTTTCGAAACAGTTGTTTTGAAACAATGGTGTTGTTTTGAAACAACATGTCCAAATGGCCTTATTTCGAAATAACCATTTTGAAATAACGGCCGTTTCAAAATGAATGGGGTTTAAGCTGTTTCAAAATGATGGTTCATTTTGAAATAAGAAAATGTAGTGTTTATTTCAAAATAACCAGTATTATTTAGAAATAAAAAGGATGTGTAGACATACCCATACAGTGCAAGCAGTGGAGATGTGTTTATAATGGTGTAAATGACAGTGGAGAGTAGAGCTGGATCTGCATTTTCAGGCTTGGATTACAGAGACACAGGAAGTCATGGGGCAACACTGAAAAAGGGCATGAGTTGCTAGTAGCTACAGTGAATGACAACAAGGAAACACAGGTCCCAGGGGAACTTGTACAGTCACCCAGAGTGCTCAGCGCCCCTCTCCTTCTACGCAGGGTTCCAAGCACAGGAAGCTGATGAGTGACATGGTGGGATAGCTGCCCACAATTCAATGCTCTTTCTGGTGAAAATGCAAAGAACAGCGTGGATACTCCTTTGCATTATAAGGACCATTGTGCTGTGAATAAACCACATGTATTACGGAGTAAAGATTTATTGTGGAAACATACTCTAGTGTAGCCATGGCCTTAGAGTGGGTATTACAGACAGTAGAGTATAACAAGGAACTGCACAAAATTCTTCATAACATCCTTTTCCCAGGGAGAAACAAGAACACATGCAAAATGCAATGATGGTTACTTTATGAAACCAGGCAGAAATCGCTGTCATTTCCCTTCTGTTTCCTCCAGTCCAAATGCAATTATAGTGGCAGCAGCTGTTCAGGATGTTCTTCTGATTTCTAGTGGCTTTTCTCCATAAAATTATTCTGGTGTTGGATTTCAAATTGCACTTGGTCTCATCATTCTTCCCAGAGGAAAGACACTAACTTGTCTTCTCATAATCACAGAACACATAATGCCAAAGGCAGGGGCATCGCTGGCTGAGGGAGGAACCCAAGGCATGGGCCCAGGCCCCACCCCCAGCCCACAGGGCTCCCCCCCCAGCCTGCAGGACCCACCCCCTGGCCACAGACAGGGCCAGGCACCGCCGGGCCACCGCGGGCGGTTAGGCCCCGCATCCCCCGCAGGGGACAGAGCCGCTGCAGCTGCCGGTGGCCGGGCCCCGGATCCCCAGTCGGGGACGGGGCCACCACGGCTGCCGGCGGCTAGGCCCCGGATCTCCGGCCTGATTGGGCCAGAGATCTGGGGCACTGGTGCTGGGGTTCGTGGCATGTGCCCCAGAGTGCCCAGTGCAAGTGACACCCCTGGCCAAAGGAGAAAATGCTGGACTTTTCACTCCCTATTCAGGCTAATTACTGCTTCCTCTAAATAAAATGGACAGTATGTTCCCTAGCTAGATATAATGATGGCCTGAAGGGACAAAAACATCACAGGGCAGCACTGACTGAAGACTCCAGTATACGGTGGTTCTGAGAACAGGGCATTCAGTTTCAATACCCTCCTCGCTGAAGTGATATCTACCAGGAATGCTACCTTCCATGTCAGGACAAGGAGGGAGCAAGAGTGTTTCAAGCTGAGGGCCATGAACCAGTCTCTTGGATCTAGGAAGAGAATGATGTGAGCTAGAGAAACCATGCGAAATTTTATTTTTTATAGACTCTTATTTAAATACCTTAAGTCCAGGATGGGTTTTAGGCCCCCATTTGCCTTTGGAACCAGGAGGTATCTGGAATATAAATCCTTCCCCCTTTCTCTGCGGGGCACTTGCTCTTTTGCCCCAAGTCCCAGGAGCCTGTGGCTTTCCTGTTCAAGAAGGACTTCATGAGAGGGGTCCCCAATGGGATAGTGAAAGGGTGGTTTTCTGTGAGGGGGCCTGGACTTGAACTGCAGGGTGTAGCCGTGAGAAACTGTGTCTAAGATCCAGTGGTCCAATGTGATTTCAGCCCACTGGTATTGAAAAGCGGAAAGGAAGTCTTGGAATGCTAGTCCAAGGGAGGGACTTAGAGAAGGATTGTGGTCCTCAAGCTGCCTGCCTGAATCTGTGCCTCTGACTTGCAAGCTGGTTGTTGTTCCCTTGGCAGGAGGGCTGGTTGGAGTTCTGATCCCAGCCTCCTCCACTTCCTCTGCTTTTGTCTCTATCTCCCTTCTCACAGGGGCACTGTGGCAGCTGGAATAGACAGTGACATGACCCATGCTGTTGCTGGTGCTGCTGCCAGCACTCAAAGAAGAATCTGGGTTCAGTCTGAAGGTGTTGCAGATCTCACTCTCATCAGCTCTTCACCTTCACACTGACATTAAAAAGGCAGGAGCAAACTTCTTGTAACATTAGTAGACCCAGAACATAGGGGCAGCCCCATTCAGGTCTAAATTAGGTGATTATTATCCTCACAGACAGCACAGTCCAGTCCAGCCTGGCCCCATAGTTCAGCATCTGCTCATTTATGTTAGTGGGAAAGGTGATCAAGTTACAGCACAATCTGAAAATTTCTTTCATGATGGAAAGACCTCCAAAAAGCTCATGCCAAAGAATAATCTAAACAAACAAGGAATCCTGTGGCACTTTTAAAGACTAAAAAATGTATTTATTGTATGAGCTTTCGTGGGAGAAATTCCCACCTCATCATCTGGGATTTTCTTCCACAAAATCGCATGCAATAAACACATTTTTTACTCTTTAAAAATGGCACTGGACTCCTTGTTTGTTTTGCTGAACTAGACTAATGTGGCTATGCTTTGGAAAGAATAATCTAGATAGCCATTGTGCTGGGCCTCTAAATAATGGAAACCACTTAAGTAGGGAATGCTTGCAAGCCCCGCACCCTTAGTTCCAGCACCTATGACTTTTTTTTTATTGAGAAAAAACATGGACTATAAAATAAAGTCATGGACTACAAAACAGATTCCCAAAGCTTTTTCAAAAAGCCACGTATCTGCCCGAAAACAGTTTTTAGGTCAGCAAACCAAAAGATAAGAAGAGACATTTTTTGAAATTCTTTCAATAATCAAGCATTTTGAGAGCCGCAGTGGGTTTAGCCTCCTGGTAGGAGGTTAGGGGAGCTGGGCCAGAGTGCCTGCCACAGTGTTGCCTGCTGGGAGACGAGGTGGGAATCCAGAACCAGGAGCAGGCCCCCTACAAGTTCCCTTGGTAGTGGTGATGATCCTGGAGCCTAGCATGAGTTCCCCACAGGATGCCCTGGTGGCGGGGGTGAGGGGGCCCGGACCCAGGAACCAGGAGCAGGCTGTCCACAAGGTCCTGCTGTGGTGGTGGGGTCTTCAAAGTCCAGCGTTGCAAGGAGTCAGCCAAAGACCCGCATGTGGCTCCCGAGCCACAGGTTGCAGACCACTGTCTTAGATCAAGATGCCTGTGCAGAATTTGCAACCCAAACATTAGAACACTTACTAGGACACTGAAAGTGAAATAAATTAGAAGTAGAAGAAGTGATTTCCCCCCCCCCCCATTGTCTACACTTAAAACAATATAGAAAATAAAAAAAGTAAGTATTTGCCAACTACATTAAACGTTTTGCATTTTTTAAATTTGTAGTGGCCTAAATCAGTGTTATTATCTGCCAGGTCAGATTTGGGATTAGGAATTTTTTGCTGTATTATTTCCTGATTGTTTTAAATTTATAAATAAATTTAAAATATGGCTTAATATATGGCACAAGCTCATTTCATCAGATGCATGGAATGGGAACCGCAGTAAGTGGCATTATGACCATGAAAGTTTATGCGCTAAGTAAATTAATTACTGTTTAAAAGTGCCACAGAACTCCTTGTGTGTTTGTTGAAATAGACTAACACAGCTACCCCTCTGAAAGTGCTGCATGTATATTAATTTAATTAATTGTCACAGCACCCCTATTACAGTGGTTCCCAACATTTTCTCTGCACACTTTGTTACCTTTAATTTATTTGAGGCACACCACCATATAGTTTCCAAATGAACTCATGACTATGCATGTGCCAATCAGTCAATCCAGAGCTGTTTGAGTAGGTTTTCAAAAAATTTTGTGGCACAGCTACTCAGAGCTGAAATCATGGGCAAAGCCAGGCATAGAACATGGATCTCATGCCTCCTATTTTCTTGCGTGAGTCACAAAGCCAGGCAATAGAGGTGGAGCTTACGTGCCCATAGTCATGCCTGAGATACAAAAATACCTTCCCCCTAACAGTTTCACAATAGGTGATGGGCTGCCCTGAATCAGAAATGCCTGTAACTGAAGATGGATATACTGTAGAAAACCCCACCTCCAGTCCATAGCTGGTAAGCCTGCTCTAGGATGGGGGCAGAGACATAATGCATTCATTTTGCTAATGCCCATATTGGCTTTTTCTGTAATGCCAATAGTTACAGAAACTAAGCTCTAAAGCAATTTGGGCTCCTTCAGGATGCAAAGCACTGTATAACTGTAAGATATTATTACCATAATTAGATATTATTACTGTAATTGGGTCTCACATGCCCCTGTCCTAGGTCTCATAGGTTATTCAAGGGGCTCCTAGGTAAGAAGAATGACTTGTTTAACTTATCTGTTTAATCTCAGTACAACCAAGCCCCAGCTTTTCAAATGTCTTTAGATGACTAAAGATGCAGATAGGTGCTTAGCAGAAAGGCACTTAAAACAGCCATTTTAAACCGCCCATTTGAAATCCCTGGATCTGGAGTGTCTGAGATCAGTGGGTGTTAGTTGCCTAGGCTGCTGAGAAAGTTTTGCAAATCACACAAGCACCTATCTGTATCCTTAAGTGACTAAGTACCTCTAAAAATCTGGGCTCAAGTCCTTATGGAGTACGATAACGAGACAGAAAATGGGAAAAAAACAGGATAGGGGGAGAGATATGATCTCCCTCCCCCTCCCCTTTCAGCACCTTGTGCCCTGCAGCTGCCTCCTCCCTGCAGCTCCCTTCCCCCTCATACCTGCACCCACGATGCCCACAGGCACAGCAGTAGCTCCCCTGACCTGCTCTCTCCTCTCAACACCCCATGGCACCCGGCCTGGCTCCCTCCTCCCTGGCACCTCCCAATCCCTGACTGTCCTGCCTGGCTCCCCCTAGCACCTTATGTCCCCTTCTCCTGTTTCCCCCTGCCCCAACCTGCAGCCCCTCACCCACATTCACTAAAGTGGAGGCAAAGAGATCCTGCAATAGTGTTCCATTACCCACCCTGCGCAGGATGGGAGACTTAACATGACTCCACCAGCCCCAGCTCCCAGCTGCATGAGGAGCTGGAATTATAAAACACAGAACAATTCTTCTGTTTTAAAATAAAAATACAGGATAGACGACTAAAATAAGGGACTGTCCCTTCAAAAAGCGGATGTATGGTCACCCTATTATGTACATATTTAACTTGAAGCATATACTTAAATTCTTTGCTGAATCAGGGCCTTAGGCTTTAATCCTGTGCCTGTGGAATTCAAGAGCAGAGCTTCATTTGATTTCAGTGGTGCAAGTTGTAAAGGAAGTTTAAAGATGGAGTAAGTTTGGTCTGGAAGTTCTGTGTCCAAGGCTCTGTGTTTGCTTAGACAAGTTTATTAAAGCATAAGTCAGGAGAGCTAGGGGTTTAGATTGATAAGAAGGTAGACTGTTTCTATAGATATAAGAGGTAATCCACAAAGGTTGATTATAAGACAATCCCTCCTGTCTGTCCCCTGATGGGAAGCTATCACCCTAGTCTGGTAAACAGGTTGGCAGGGGCTAGGTAGCTGAGGGGTCACAGGAGTCTGGCCACTCTCATTGGTCAAGGACAGTAACTGTTACCCAAATAAGCAGTAAACAACAACAGAGGCAGGCTAACTATATGCTGCCTATTAAGTATAATCTAATTATGTAACCTGCGTATTAAAAGTAGTAATACCATGTACGGATTTTAGGCATGATGTAACTTGTTGTATTATGCATGAGCTTCTTGCATTATGTATATTGTATTTTGCATGTTAGAAGGTATATGTGACCTGTAACCCCTATACTGGGGGTGCTTGCTCAGAGAGGCTAGCTTCTCTTTGCTGCCCTCTGATGCAGTTCCTTTTATTATTCAGCTGAATAATAAACTTTGAACCACAGCTCGTTCTCTGCCCATTGGAGTCTCTGCTGGGAACAGGTCTGCTTCATTGGGAAGGCTCTGGTGTGCCTCTTTCTGAAGTTGAGGGCCAGAGTTAGATTTTCCCCTACAAAGATCAGATGATTAGGAGGCTAAGCCTTTTGTAACATGTCTCTTTTTGTATTGAACTTCCCATAGCTTTCTAGTACAGGAAGATTCAGGTCTGGATCCTAATCTGAAACAGCCCAAACACTTTAACTTCTTCCAGCAGCCCCATTTTATCTTTGGTCATATTACTGAGGCAGGAATAATTTTTTCTTCTGATTGTACAGTGCCTAACCCAGGGGGGTCCTGGCTCATCATTGTGGCTCCTAGGTGCAACAGTAATAAGCTGCAGAGTTTATTGCATGGCTGATTTATTTTTCTGTTTGCAAAACCTTGTAATGTGATGAGCTCCTGCAGCAAACATGCGAACCAGATCAGAATTTTCCCCACATTCTGGATAAAGTTAGTACTTGGATTTGGGCTCTTGTTCAAGCCATCCCTGCTAAGACAATCACTGAACACTGGGGAAAATCCAGATTTGGACTAGAACTTGGTGGCTGATCCCTAGCTTTACAGTGGTCCAAACCAAAATTTTGCACCTGAATAAGCCCAGGCACTGGGAAAATCTGGAACTGAACCCACATCTTGCGGCATGAACTCATCTGTCACTTGACTGCAAGGTTCCTCTGGGAATGAAGTTACATTCCACTGCTTAATAGTAAAGATCAACTAGTTTTGGACTAAACAGATGAGAAAGGTATTATGTAAGGCCCAGTTCCCTTGTTCTTTGATTACTACTTATTAGATTTTATGTCAAACTCTTGGATTCTAGCTTCCTATTAAAAGATGTCACTGCTTTAGTTAATAAACCTTTAATTTTTCCTTTCAGGAGGTTCTAATTGATGTTCTTTGGACAAGACCAGCTTTAAAACTTGCTGGTTGATTCTCTGTATTAAAGTCTTTAAATCATGATTTGAAGACTTTAATAGCTCAGTTATGGGCTTGAGGTTCATTGTAGGAGTGGGTCGGTGAGGTTTTGTGGCCTGCACTGTGCAGGAGGTCAGACTAGATGATCATATTGGTCCCTTCTGACCTTAGAGTCTATGAGTCTAAAAAGGAATATTTAATGTCAAGCAATAAAGCTTCCACATCAGTTTGCAGAGGAAATCTTGACTCATACAGACACTTGCCTGGGAGCGGGGAAAAAAAAAAGAACAGATCTCCAGTCCCTCCCAAAAGAGAATGTGTCTTGGCAAGATTGCACAAGTTAGTACCAAATACAATTGCTTATCTAGAAGATGCTTTCTCTCAAATCCCAGCTTTGAACATGTGAGGATTTGTGGCAATAGCACCCACATTTGGAGAGCCTCGGGCAGCTGATGTTTCTACATCACCAGCAGGAAGCCATGCCAAGCTCTCTTCAAGAAACATCATAGGCTATGTCTACACACCAGCACTTAAATCGATTTAATTGAAATCAATTTAAGTTAAATCGATATAACAATCATTAAATTGTTTTAAGGGGTTACCACAAAAACCACAAATGAAACAAGCATGTCCAGGGACAGGACTTGCTAGTTCGATTTAGGACAGGGGCACCCTGGGAAGTGTGGCAACATGGCCTCCTTGCAGGGAAGGTGCCCCTCTGGGACCGGCTATCTCAGTGCTGACTGGGCATAGGGACAGGACCCCCGGTGCCTGGCTCCCTGGGTTGGCTGGGCAGGGGGGAAGACACCCCTATGCCCAGCTGCAGGCATGCTTGCCGGGTGCTGGGAGAAGGGAGCCCTGTGCCAAGCACACCTAAAGTCATGTGCAGGGGTCTCATCTCCCTCACAGCCTGGCCAGAGTACCGGGAGCTGGGGATGCATTCCCCCAGTGTAATGGGCTCTTCTCCCCAGCACCCAGCCAGTGCTGGGGGAGCTGGGTGCGGGGATTCCTTCCCCTACTGCCCAGCTAGTGGTGGGGAAGCTGGGCACAGGGCTCCTTTTACCCCTGTGTCTGGCTAGCAGTGGGACAGCCAGCACGGGAGTCCCTTCCACTCCCCCACCTCCCTGACTACAGTTCTGAACCCTGGCCCTTCCTTCCAGGGTGCCATGCACCGTGGGAGGAAGAAGGTCAAACAGTGTTAAATCAATATATCAGTTATGTTGATATAACACGTCTATACAGTGTTATATCCATATGACGGTTTTGATTTAACCATCAAATTGATATAAAACTAGGTTTTATTGTACCAATATCAATATTATTTTCCTTATATCAAAATGAGGCAGCTCCTCATCTCAATATAAGGAAACGTTGTGTGGACCTGCCATTTTTTAAATTGAACTAACCAGTGTTATTTTGATTTAAACAGTGTCTGTGGACATGCCCTTGAGATATTGGAGGTGCTGCAGAAAGGGACCAGGCAGGGAGACAATATCCTGTAGCCTTCTCATTGCCCCACGCCAGGGGTCAGCAACCTAAAGATAAGAAGAACAATTTATAAAAAATTCTTCAATAACTGAATGTTTTGGGAACTGCAATGGATGGGGGGACTGCGAGCTTGGCCAAGGGCACCTGCTGCAGGACATCCCGGTGGAGGGGGATCCCAGAACAGCCCCCCCCCCCCAGTGTTCTCTGGTGGCATGGCAAGCCAGGAGCCTGGCACAGGCTGCTTGCAGTGACAGTGGAGCCAGGAGCATGCCACCCACAGTTCCCCTGTTGGGCGAAGGCAGGGGTTAAAGTAAGGGGAACACACCGGAATGCCATTCCGGGGCCCACTATTTTTAGGTGCTCAGCATGCTGGGGCCCCTACAAATAGAATGTGGAGCCAGAACACTGCGTTCTGGGGCCCACCATTGAAAAATTTAGGCCCTGGAATGCAGCATTCCAGGTCCACATTCTATTTTTAGGGGCCCAAATGCTGGGCCCCTAAAAATAGCAGGCCCCAGTCCAGCTTTCTGTGATGTTCTGGTGGGCAGGGGAGGGGGGCAGGGACCAGGGCATTCCTGGGGGATCAAGCCACGCCCCAAACCCCTCCACTTCTGTGCCCCATCCCCATCCTGCGGCCTGCAGTGTACCACAGCCATGGCACTGCCTGGACCGGGGCCTACCACGCCCCACTTCCCCAGCCATGCCATCAGTGAGCTGGGGCAGTGGACTCATGCTGGGGGGGTATTGAGGGTCAGGGGATGGGGCAGTGGCACGGGGGGACAGGAGCTGGTGTCTGGGGGGGGGCCCACCAGCATGGGGGTCCCCCACTGGCACTGGAGGAGGGTCCACCGGCGTGGGGGGGACCACTGGCACGGAAGTGGTCCTGGGCCCCCCAAAGTATACTTTAACCCCTGGGTGAAGGGGGAGGAACCCAGAGCTGCAAAGCCCAGCATGGCTTAGCAGAGAACTCTGCAGTGAGCTGAAACATAAAACGGAAGCTGACAAGAGTGAAAGCTTAGACAGATGACTGGGGAGGCATATGAAGATATAGCTCGGGACAGCAGGGATAAAATCAGAAAGGCCAAAGGGCAGTTGGAGTTGAAACTAGCAAGGGATGTGAAGGATAACAGGAAGGGGTTCTACAAGCATGTCGGCAACAAGGGGCAGGTAGCCTCATGGTGGGTGATGCAGAAGAGGCTGAAGTACTCGATGCTTTCTTTACTCTGTCTTCACAGACAGGGTGAGTTCCCAGGCTATTACACTGGATAACGCAGAATGGAGAGACGGAGAGCGGCCCAATGCGATGGAAGGTCTGGTTAGGGACTACTTAAAGAAGTTAGATGTGCACAAGTCTATGGGGCTGGATGAACTGCATCTGAGGGAGTTGACCAATGGGATTGCACAGCTGCTGGCCAAGTCAATGTTCCCTCTAAGGTTTGGTGGCTTGTGTGCAAAATTTTCAACCCGTGTGCAAAACTTTTTCTGAACAAAATTTTTGTGCAAACTTATGTGATTGAAATTATTGAAAAATATAGAACAAAAAATTAATTCATACCACTTAAAAAGCTAAATTTGCAAATATAAACTTGAAAAGCACCTTAAAAAGTTTTAAAAAAGCAGTTAACTTGTCTCTCATTTTTCATTTTCCATAGCAGCCCATTTTACAATTTAAAAAACTTTGTCCTAAATTGTTTCTAGCTAGTTCAAATGTGCCCCTTTATTTGTTTTACTTCAATGGTCTCTGTTAGTAATTTTATTCATGGTATGCTATATTTTCCTTCATTTTATTAGTCTTTGCTACATATTTTTTCCCAGTTTAGCCCCTTTGTAAAGTGCAACAAGCCAAAAAACAAAATGCCTCAGACAAGGCGCAAACCCACCACTGGCAGACTGATAGCCTGCTTTCCTACCAATTGAGCTATAACCACAAAAAAGCCCCAAGGAATAAAGGAAACAGTGTCCCCACCCCCAATTTTTCTACAAGCTATTCTCAGTTCCTTATGTGTGCAGCAGACTGAACCTGACAGTTACAGGTTCGAGCCCTAAGCTCAGTGCTCCCCCCCCCCCCCAAATACTCATCGGCAGTAAAAAAGCCAGACCAAATTACCTATTTTTAGAACACTGGGAAGATGGAAGACATGAGGGTAGAAAACATCTGGTAATGGTAACCCTATGTGTGGGAGAGGTTTTCTCCTAGAACCCCATCTCTGCCTGAAACGGCAACTCCATGCCCTGCCACCCCACCGTCCCTCCCTCTGACCCTTGGCTGCTCTGGTGGCCTGCCCCCTCCACCCCCTGCTGATCCTTGGCTGTGTTTCCAGCCTGCCCGGCCAGACCCTAACCCTAGGCCTGCCCACATGGCTGATCCTTGGCCACACTGCGGGCCTGTCCCAGCTGGACCCAGGACCTGCTGCCTCCTCCTCTTGATCTCCAGTTGTGCAGCTATAAGTATGTTAATAACAAGAAGAGGATCAGGGAAGGTGTAGGTCTCTTACTGAATGGGGCAGGCATCCTCTTGACAGAGGATGAGGGAAAAGGTGACGTGCTCATGCTTTTTTTGCTTCAGTTTTCACAGGCAGGGTCAGCTCCCAGCCCACTACCATGGATATGGCAGATTGGAGAGAAGAAGAGAGTCGCTTGGTGACGGAAGGTCAGGTTTGGGACTGCTTAAAGAAGCTGGATGCGCACAAGTCCATGAGGCCAGATGAACTGCATCCAAGGGTGCTAAGGGAACTGGCCAATGAGATAGCAGCACCGCTGGCCGTTATCTTTCAAAACTCATGGAGAACGGGGGAGGTGCCAGAGGATTGGAAAAAAGCAAATGTAGTGCCTATTTTCAAGAAAGGGAAAAAGGAGGATCCGGGGAATTACAGACCTGTCAGCCTCACCTCAATCCCTGGAAAAATCATGGAGCAGGTTCTCCAAGAATCCATCCTGAAACACTTGCAGGAAAATAGAGTGATCAGGAGCAGTCAGCATGGATTCTTCAAAGGCAAATTGTGCCTGAGCAACCCGATTGCCTTCTATGATGAGATAACTGGATTTGTGGATGCAGGATTAGCTGTTGATGTGATATACCTCGACTCTAGCAAGGCTTTTGATATGGTCGCCCACGGCATTCTCATGTGCAAGTTAAGGAAGTATGAGTTGGATGAGTGGACTGTAAGCGGGATGGAAAACTGGCTAAATCAATGGGCTCAGTGGGTAGGAATTAATGGCTCAGTGGCTAGTTGGCAATCAGTAATGAGTGGAGTGCCCCAGGGACTGGTTCTGGGGCCTGTTCTGTTCAACATCTTCATTAAAGATCTTGATGATGGCATAGATTGCACACTCAGTAAGTTCACAGATGACACCAAGCTGGGGGGAATGGTAGACACACTGGAGAGCAGCGACAGGACAAAGGGAGACTTAGACAAAATTGGAGCAGTGGGCCAAAAGAAATCTCATGAGGTTCAACCAGGACAAGTGCAAAGTCCTGCACTTAGGACAGAAAAAGCCCACATACTGCCACACACTGGGAAACGGTCGGCTAAGCAGCAGTACTGTAGAAAAGGACTTTGGGGTTATGGTGGACAGGAAGCTGCATATGAGGCTACAGTGTACTCTTGCTGCCAAAAAGGTCAATGGTATACTGGGCTGTATCAGCAGGAGTGTTGCCAGCAGATTGAGGGATGTGTTTATTCTCCTCTGTTTGGCACTGGTGAGGCAGCATCTGGAATACTGTGTCCTGTTTTGGGCACCCCACTCCAAAAAGGATATTGGACAAATTAGAAAGAGTCCAGCAGAGGGCAACAAAAATGATTAGGGGGCTGGGGCACATGACTTATGAGGAGAGACTAAAGGAACTAGGCTTATTTAGCCTGCAGAAGAGAATACTGAGGGTGGATTTGATAGCAATCTTCAACTGCTTGAAGGGGTGCTCCAGAGAGGAGGGAGCTAGGCTGCTCTCAGTAGTAACAGAGGACAGAACAAGGAGCAATGGTTTCAAGTTGCAGCTGAGGAGGCTGAGGTTGGATATTAGGAAAACTTCTCACTAGGAGAGTGGTGAAGCATTGGAATGGGTTGCCTAGGGAGGTTGTGGAATCTCCATCTTTGGAGACATTTAAGGCTCGTTTAGACAAAACCCTGGTTGGGATGATTTAGTGAGAGTGGTCCTGCTTTTTCCCAGGGGGTTGGACTAGATGACCGCATGAGGTCCCTTCCAACCCTATCATTCTATGACAGTCAAAGAGCCACATGTAGCTCCAGAGCCAAAGGTTGCTGACCCCTGCCCCATGCTCAGTATTTAACCCTGGAGGGTGGCCCAACCATGCTGACATCTGGATTTCTGTGACTTTAGATTTCCCCTTACTTGTTGCTGACACCAGCCTCTGACCGTGACTCTTCCCTCTTGATTCCAGCCTGGATCTGCCTCTTGTCACTGAGCCTGGCTTTGGCTCTTGCCTGTTCACATTTTTAGCAATGACTCTGATCCCTGCTTGCTGATGACTGTCTCATGACCAGCCTTGACTTAGTGACACCAGCCCAGCTGTGACTGTTAGGCTAGACTGCAAACATCCCAGTCCTTCCCAAAATATTTTGAGGGGACTAGCATTAGTAATAAGGGAAGCTTCTGGAGCATTAACTTTTTATGATCTGAGATGCTCCGCTCAAAGGTGAGCACCTATCACCATTTTTGTCTCCTCGGTTGTCTCCCCCCACACCTCTCTGTATTCAGCTGTTGTCGTTTGTCTTATATGTAGATTGTAAGCTCCTGGGAGTAGGGCTTGTCTGTGTACAGCACCTAGCCCAATAGGGTCCTTGTCCATGACTAGGGCTTCTAGGTTATCCAATAACACAATTAATAAAGAACATAGAAACTGGCAGGCCAGACTGGCTACACTACAATCAAAATCAGATTGATTTGCAATTCAAGGAAATATGTCCATTGCAGGTGACTGATGGGTCATAGTTTTTCAAATTAATGTTACCCCAGCAAACTGCTGGGTCATTGAGTGAAGTCCTGCTGCGTTAAGTGTGATTTCCATTAAGCAGCAGGCCCAGTCATGTAAGCAGAATCCCTGACGCGCGCATTCACACACACACATGAACCACACAAGCATTTGCACAAGTCCCATGGCCATAACTTGCTATTTGCTGAATCAGGTCTTGGAGGGTTGGGCATTTTTTGTAAGCAACTTGAAACCATGAGGCAGCCATCGAGTAATCAACACTTGCCATTTTGTGGCAACCTATACCTCAGATTCCTAACAGCTCTGTTAGGAAACCAATACTGGTTTCCAGAGGCGTCGCTGGGGGGGAGAATGGACCCGCGGCACGGGCCCAGCCCCCGCCCCTAGAGGAAGGTCCCGCCCCCTGGGGAGAGGCCCCACCCCCAGGGATAGGGCCAGGGGGAGGCCACGTGGCCGCCAGAGGCTAGGCCGCAGCGTGGCGCTACCACAAGCAGCAGCAGGAGGCCAGGCCCCCGATCCCTGGCTGGGGATGGGGCTGCCGCGGCCGCCGGCGGCTGGGCCCCGGATCCCCAGTGAGGGACGGGACCGCCACCGCTGCGGGCGGCCGGCCGGGACCCATATCCCCCACTGGGGATCCGGGGCCTGGCCGCCCGTCCCCGTCTGGGGATCGGGGGCCTGGCTGCCTGCTGCCGCAGGCCCGGCTTCCAGCGGCCGCTTCTGGCCGCGCCGCGGCCGAGCCGCTCGCGGTGG
>ML682004.1:44155568-44173750 GCA_007922195.1 Podocnemis expansa
ATGTGGGCAGCCAGCCGGGGCCCGGATCCCCTGCTGGGGATCCGGGGCCTGGCCGCTGGCGGCCGCAGCGGCCCCATCCCCGGCCAGGGATCGGGGGCCTGGCCTGCGGGTGCCGGCCTGGCTTCCAGCAGCCGCTTCTGGCCACGCCACGGCCAAGCCACTCGCAGCGGCGTGGCCTCTTCCTGGCCCTATCCCTGGCCAGGGGTGTGGCCTGCTGGGAGGCCAGCCAGGCCCCAGATCCCCGGCTGGGGACGGCGGCACCGCTGCCACGGCTGGCTGGGGATCCGGGGCAGCAGCATTGGGACCAGGGGCACGTGCCCTGGTGTGCCCAACGCTAGCGACGCCACTGCTGGTTTCAGTGAAGAGGAATAAGTCACCAACTGCTTGAGCAGCAATGGGCATTTGAGAGGTGGCAGCACCTCCTGCCCAACACCATTGCTTTACCCTATGTGAGTATTGGGGAAGGCCACCCCAAGTGCAATGCACACACTTCCAGCTCCAAGAAACATCGTCAGAACAACCCACAGCATAGGTTGCCCCTGCAACAACTTCTGTAGATTTACAGGTAGGTTTTGCTTCTGAATCTGATAGTAAATAATTATCTGACCAACCAAAAACCAAAACAAAACCACCCTCCCCCCCACAAAAAAATCCCCTAAACAAACAAACAAGATGATGCATGTTACCATTTTACATGGTTTTATACTTCCATGGAGTTCAAAAGACATTGACTAGCTGGCTTAGACAGAAACTGGCACTTGGCTGCTACCGAATACCTCACACCAGAACTATCTTTAGGAGGGGGGACAAGGGGGTGACTGCTCCAGGCCTCACAGTTCCACAGGCCCCACATTGCCTGCTCTGAGCAAAGCAGTGCAGGGTGCATGCCACTGTTCCCCCTACTGCAGCGGAAGAAGCTTCCATTCTGTAAGTTCTGCATCTTCAAGCATCTTATGAAGCGGGATTTTCTCCTGCAAAAACTCATGCGATAAATAAATTTGTTAGTCTTTAAAAGTGCCACCAGACTCCTTTCTTATTAGGGTGCAGTATCTTTTAGTGGTACAGTGAGGCTTATTTGAGAAATGCTTTGAAAGTCTTAGGGAGAAAGTACTATAATAATGCAAAATACTATGAACTGTATAAAATCTATTATTAAGCATTGTTGGCTATACATAATGTTAAGTTGATTAATACTACACAATGAGGAGAGATTTCTTCCTGACCCTAGCTGGGGAACATCTTGAACACTGAACCATGACATTTTTATCAGCATTCATAATTTCAGATATTCAGAGAAATGACTAATCCTTTCTGAGAACTTACTAAGCTGTTTGCTGTCTGCATAACTCCAAGAAGGAACATTTTAATGCTGCCACCTGCCCAAAATAGCTCAGTTTCCAGCAGCAGAAGAGCTGCCAGTTCTTCTATTTTAAGTCATGCTAAAAAATTGTTGCAATGTGAATTTAACATAGGGCTGCCACCCTTATATATGTTGTGAGGGAGAAAACCTTGGGGTGACAGTGATAATATGCACACTGGATAGAAGTCAGCTTGCCTTGGGACTCATCAGCCTTGCACATCTCCCTTGCTCCCCAGAGCACCAGCACCCTTCTTCCAAACCCATGTAATTGCACTGGCCCAAGTCAAGTACAGCAACTGGAATAAATCTAGAATAATTCCACTGCCTTCTATGGACCTACAGCGGTATAAATAGATCAGGATTCAGGCTAGTCCTTCATCTGCACTTTTGCTATGCCCGAAAGGCCAAGAGGTCCCTGCTCAATAGGAAGTACTTTGTAGTATATTTAGGGGCTTAATTTTCACAAACAGATGCCTACATAGCACACTGCATCCATAAAATGGACTGCTCCAAACAGGAAACTGCAGGCATAAGACACTCACTTACCAGTGCAAGTACCTTTTTAGCACACACACACGCATTCATTTCCACTTAGTTATTACCCAGCTGTGCCTATAGTTCAGATTTTACAGATAAGTGCAACATAAACACCTGCTTTTGGAAGCTTACAGTTCTCTAGGCGAGAAGGCAAGATGTTCCAAAACATGGGCCTCTCCTCTTTTAAAAACCAGCCTTTGGGCCAAATACAACATTGGTGTAAACAGGTGCACTGGAGTTGCTCACATAAATTTGATCTTGTGCCTAATAAACAGGAAATGTAGGTATATAAGGGGGAATTTGCAACCATTGTCACATCCTCTTTTCTAGTGACAAGAAAATGAAGTAAAACAAACAAGGAATCCTGTGGCACTTAAAGACTAACCAATTTATTTATTGCATGACATTTCGTGGGAGAAAGTTACTACTAGGTTCACAAAAGCACTTATGCTTTGAAGAGCGTCTGACAAAGCGGGATGTTCTCCCATGGAAGCACATGTAATAAATAAATGTGTTAGTCTTTAAGTGCCACAGGACTCCTTGTTTATTTTACTTCACATGGCTGCCCCTTTGGAACTAAGAAAATGAAGGGAACAAGGACTTTTTTTTGTTTAGGTTTAGAACTTTCTGTTGCAGTTAAGCACCAAACCATTTACAGTCAAATTGAATTTTATGTTCTTAGTCAATCCCTGCTTTGTAGGTAGACAAGTCTTTAAAATGGAAGAGGAATGAATGTCTTCATTATATAATGTCAAGTTATAGAGAAATGCACAAAGTACATCCCCTGCACAAGAATCTGGGCACATTTATATAATGAAAAAACTATTGCTATTTTGCTCATAACAAACAGCCATCCTCTTGCCAACTTACATCCATTCTTTATTATCGCTGGATTTCACTTCCAGTCAAGCAAATGCTTGGCCAGAAACATAAGACTTGCACTATCTCGCAATAAAATCTGACTGTGGGAGAGCAGGACAGCAGGTAAATTCTACAACTCCAGGGGTTAAAGTATAATTTGGTGGGCCCCGGATCCCGTCTAAATTGGTGGGCCCCCTTTGTGCTGGTGCAGGCCCCCTCGTGCCAGTGTGGGCCCCCCTCATGCTGGTGCGGGCCCCCTCACACAACCCAGCTCCTGACTCTGAAATGTCTGCCCCCACCCCAGCTCCTGCCACCCACACGCCTGTCCCCCATCCCAGCTCCTGCCCCCCCACCCTAGCTACTGCCCTGCACACACCTGCCCACCACCCCAGCTCCTGCTCCCCACATCTACCCCACCTCAGCTATTGCCCCCCCACATCTATTCCCATACCAGCTCCTTCCCACACACACGTTCCGCTTCCTTTCTTGGCCACCATGGGGAGGGGCCCTGGGTCCGGGCTGAGGATTCGGCCTAGAGCGTCGTCTCACTGAGCATGCTCAGAGCTTATAAGCATGCTCAGTGAGACCAGGCTGGGGAGTGAAGTTTTTTGAACTCCCTGCCCTGCTCAACATGGCAGAAGGCCATTCTGGAGCTTGCTATTTTTAGGGACTCAGAGTTCTGGCACCTAAAACTAGAAAATGGAGCTTGAATACTGTGTTCATGGGCCTACTATTTTTAAATGGTGGGACCCGGAATGCAGCATTCTGGCTCCATTTTCTATTTTTAGGGGCCCTGGAACACTGAACCCCTAAAAATAGTGGGCCCTTGAATGGCATTCCATGACATTCTGGCTTACTTTAACCCCCCTGCACAACTCAGTCCCTCCTGGAATATGCTCCCCTGTCTCCAGGCATCATGGGTTAAATCTAGGGGCTGTCAGTATTATCTTGGCTGTTGGAACATGACAGCTGGAGACATCTGTGTGATTTTTCAAAGAGCAGAGGATGTAAAACCCAAAGGCAGTATTCTAACCTGGTTTAATTACATCTCAACTTCTTTTGCTGCATTTCAAAAATTCCAGGCTAAAAGCCATTGTAGCAGCCATGGGGAGAGTATGGGTAAACTTAAAACTACTTCCTATAGTTAATGCTAGTTCCCAAAACTATTGCAGAATGAACATCACACACAAAATAACTCAGTTCCCCCATGACTAGTGAGGTCCAGTGGCCCTTCCTTTCCCAGTGTGCTTTTGCAAGCAAATATATACATCTCCGACATTTTTCTTTTTCTTCCTTGTGGGATGCTTTATTGCTTTTTATCATTGCCCTCTTCTCCTATCATATATGCATTTATCAAGTGAACCTGGTAACATTCACTGTTTCACAGAGAAGTAAAGATTTAAGGGAGAACAACTATATGAATCACAAGGGCTATGTCTACAGTTCAAGGTTAGTTCGAATTAACTGAAGTCAAACTAATTAATTTGAACTAATAATTATTAGTTCTAATTAAGTTAATTCGAATTAACACAGCCACACTAGAAACCCTAATAGAAACTAGCATGTCCATGCACAGGTCTTGTTAGTTCGAATCAGGTAGGGGGTGCTGTTGGATACGGAAAATTAAGCTGTGGTTCATTCAAACTAACAGTTAGTTAGAATTAACACAGCTACATTGGGTTAATTTGAACTAAATGAGTTCGAATTAACCATCACTTCAAACTTAAGGGAGGTGCTATAGATTCCAATGAGGCTTTCCTTAGCTCGAACTAAGGGAACTCTTTAGTTTGAACTAATGAAAGTTAGTGTGGACATACACTAATTTAGTTCAAATTAAGCCTCCTTAATTCAAACTCAATTGTAAGTGTAGACATACCCAAGAAGTTTACAATGTGTTGCCCAAGAAAAGGGAACAAATTCTTGTGCATTTCCATTGCAAATGCCAATCAGGTTATTATACATATTACACTGGAAAGACCAAATGATGTATGTGATTTGAAGAGATGTTGGCAAATAGGTTAGAGCCAAAGCTTATTTCTTTTTTTAAAAAATCGTGTTTACAGACCAGAAGTAACGTGAGTCCACTAAAAACAAATATTGCTTATGTGGTTGCTACAACCTACAGCACAGGATCAGAATGAAAGGATGACCAGAAATTGTATCTGAAAAGTGGGTTTATACTTTTCTCATTAAGGACAGTTTGTGTGCAGCTGCTGCTATGGCTGTTGTCCCAGGATGTCAGACATGGTGCTGACTTATTTTTCATAGATATAGATGAAGTGCATGCTCAGCATGCAGATATTGGAGAAATTACAGTGATAATGAAAGGAAGGGCTGATCTGGAGCAGGATTGCAGCTAGAAAAAAAATTAATAGAATCTTTGGCTATGTTCTCACCTAAATGCTTATTTTGAAATAAGTTAATTTTGAAATAAGCTAATTTGAAATAATGCCCTTAATTCAATTTAACTTAAATTGAATTAAGGAAAAATAGCAAATCAAAATAGCAAGTCCAGACACAGGAATTGCTATGTCGATTCAGGAGAGGGGCACCCTGGGAGGTGTGGCAACATGGCCCCCTGGCAGGACCAGGCTGCCACCCAATCCCCTGCCTGGCTCTCACCTGGAGAGCCAGGCAGGAGAAAAAGCACTCAGGGCAGGGATCCCCCTGCCCTGCCTGCCCCGCTGCTGATGCGGCAGCAGGGGAGGGAACCTGGGGCACCCCTACTGCCACCCAGAGGCAAGTCCTCCAGCCAGCGGGACCTGCAAGGGGGGCTTGCTGGCAGCAGGGGGGTGGCTGGTCCTGAGCCGGCTTTCCTCCGCTGTCCCGGCACGTGAGCAGCAGGGGGCAGTGGTCCCCGAGCTGGCTTGTGGGATTTGCCCGCTGCCAGCCCAGTGGGGGGGGTCCCTGAGCCGGGTCCCCCAGCTTGCCAGGGATGCTGGCATCTAGCGGGGTGGCGGGTGCCAGAGCCCGCTTGCCCAGCTGTGGCGCTGGCAGAGCTCTCTGGCACCCCGGTCCCCCAGCCCCTGGCTGCCTGCAAGCGGCTGGGGCGATGTCAGGTGGTGCATCCCTGGCTGCTTGCAAGCGGCCGGGGGGGTGGCAGGGTCCCCCAGCCCCTGACAAGCTCCGCAAGTGTTAGGGGAAAGAGTCTTTTTACTCCCTTTTTTTGGACACTCCCTTCTTTACAGGTCCCCCTCGCTGCAGGCGTCTATCAACCTGTGTGACTTTGATGCAAACTCACAGACACCCTGGACTCATTCTTCATTAAACCATGCCTATTTATTTAAGGGGAAAAAGGACTGGGAAATGGGATGAAGGAATCTTATCACTATAACAAGATAGCTCAGTAAAACACATTAAAAACTTATTAGAACAACCAACATTACAACATTAACACCCAAGACCCCTATTCAAAGTACACTTGAGGCCCCTGTACCAGGTAAGTTGACTGTGCTCTCCCGGGTTTACCCCAGATAAACGGCAAGTACCCTCCACAGGTAAACGGTAAGTACCCCTCTCTCCTGGGACCCCCATCCCACACTTTCATTCAGGGCCTCACAGTTGCTCTTCGCTGGATGGCGTGGACACTGAAAGTCTCCTAACAGATCCCACGAAGTCCTGGCCAACCCGATCCAAACTTGGTTTGGGGACTTCTGGGCCTCCTTCCAGCCTGTCCTTGAGCAAGAGTCCGTTCACCCCTATGACTAAGTCTTTAAGCTGGAGCCAGCTCACAGTTCTTTCTCTTTCTCTCTCTGCTCCAGGTCTTCGGGGACGTCCTGCAGCACCCGTCCGCTTCAGAGCCTGCCAGGGGTCTCTGTCTCCAGCCTGAATCTCTGATTCATTAGACCCAGAAATTCAGGTCTATGTCTCTGTCGAGGAGACCCCGAGGCTCCCTTTTCCCTTCCTTGGATCGATATCTGAGGCAGGCCAGAGGTGCAGATGCCAGCCTCTTCACCACAGGGAGTCCCCTGACACGCAGCGCCAACACAGGGAGAGCCAGCCCAGGGAGCCCTCCCTCCTCTCTCCTCAGAGATCGCTCCTTAAAAACAAACTCCCTTGTCCAATCGCTAGGCCCCCTTTTTCACGCCACTAGACTCACCCTCCAATAAGGGGGCAGCCTTTTTTGCATCCATGGTCTGCCTCGTTGGCTTACCTAGCCAAAAGTTCTAGAGCCGCTGCTTACAGCGGAGGCTGCCATATTTCTCTGTTGCTGGGCAGATCACTGTTGCCGGGCAGATTTCAGTTGCCGGCAACCTCCAGCTGCTTAGCTCCCTTTTCCCTAAGCGGCTGAGTGCTGGGGAGGAGCAGCACTAAACATTCACTTCCCACATTAACACCACAGAATACATTCAAACACAACCAAATACATAAGCAGTGATTTTACAATGGCTATAACCACTAAATTTACCCCAACACAAGCTGGTCAATTTCACAATTTCAGTCTGGCACCTGCACCCTGCCGGGGCTGCAGCCCTCCCTCCCTTCCCTGCACCACCACCACCACCACCACCTCCCGCCTGCTGCGCCCCCCTGCACCTCCCCTCAGCATCCTGATGGGCTCCCTGGCCAGGGGGCTGATGGGGGTGGGTCTTCCTCCCAGGGTGCCGTGCACTCTGGGAAGAAGGTCAATTGTTATATCAATATGTAGGGCATATCGATATAACAGAGCCAGACAGGTTATTTCGAAACCACAGTTTTGAAATAACCGTCATTATGATATATAACTAGGTTTTGTTATATCAAAATGACTTTCCTTATTTCAAAATAACTAAACGTCGTCTGGACCTGACTTCTTTTAAATCGAAACAACAGTCGTTTTGATTTAAAAGCAATGTGTGGCCACAGCCTTTGGGGACATGGTGTTTTTGGCAGTAACGGGCAAATGTTTTATGGCAGATAAACACCGAAGAATTCAGAGTAAAGTCCCTAATGAGTCAGCAGGCAAGTTAGAAGAAATAAGCAGTGAGTTTGTTGAGGCAGTATAATTAGGATGGTGCTGGGAGCCAGTAATAAATAGTTTGAGTTCCAACGCTGCCACATGTTCAATGTGTGGCCTTGAATAAATCACTTAACCTTTGTTGCATCTCAGTTTTCCCTTCTATGAAATGAGGATAATGATGATCTATTTACCTCACTTATATATTTGAAAGATTAAATATTTAATTTCTTAAAAAAAAGCTACCAAAAATCAAAAACCTATCCGGTGGGCTCTTTCAACCAATTATAATATCACATACATAATTTAAACTATTCCAACCAGCCAAAGCACACAAAAGAAAGCTAATGATACAATCAGACTAACAAAATAGGTAAGTCTCTCTCCCTACGTCAAAGGGTCACTTCTTTCATAGTTAACCTACAGACATATAAAGTATTATTAAGAATCAAATTTTATTTCAATTCTCTGGCCTGCTATGCAGTTTTGGGGTCAGAGTTAACTCTTCCTAGCTCTGTCATGGTCTACAGCTCTCCAGAAAGATATTGAGTTACTTCATCAGATCAACTTCTCTTCAGCTTATGATCTTTTAAGAATGTGGCACCATGTTGCCCAGGGCCAGCTTAAGGGGTAAGCCAGTGTGGCACTGGCTTGGGGCACCAAAGCTTAGGGGCGCCAGCCGCATGGTCATGTGACTTCACCCACCACCACATGACCGCCAGCTCGTCCCTGCCTCTATTGCCCCCACAAGTTCACTTCAGTCAATGGGGCACCAAAGCACCACATGATCACTGGCCTGGCCCGACCCGGGCCCGCCTGCTCCCACAAGTTTGCTTCAGGCGACGGGGGCACCAAAGCAAAAGTTGGCTCGGGGCACCACAACCCTTTGAGCTGGCCCTGATGTTGCCATGTGCACCAGGAAAGTTTACCAAATCTCATGGGCTAGAAAAAAAAGTTACTGAGTGTGGGGAGTCCCATGACTTTCTTGCCAAATAAAATTCTCTCCAGATCAGTTCTGAACCTCAGATATTTATTACTGTGCAAGTTGCACAAACAGCTGTGTGCCAGGATCAATTCGTCCTTCAGGTATTTTCACATGCAACAGGTGAAGTTGTTGTTGAGAAGTGTGGTAACTACAAATGTAGCTGGTGATGGAATGTATGTATTTTTGGAATCAGAGGGAGCACTGCATTGCCAGAGAGACTGAGAATAATTTATTAATTAATGGGAATACTTTAAAACAGGTGTTCTAAAATTTTTGGGTTAGGACTGCTCAAGGGTCACAAGGTCAACAGCTGTCAGCCCACATGCATAATGTTACTGTGGCTGTCAGCCCTTTGCATGACTGGCAGCTGGAGCCCTTCAGTGCTGTGCAGCTCTTACAGCAGCATAGAAGGTGGCATGGCTTGTGGATGAAGTGACATGACATGGGAGGTGCCACCACTTTTTTCAGAAGATCACCACAGTCTGGAATACTTTCAAAGGGGTCCAAGAAAAAAGTTTGATAACCCTGGATTTAAAGGGATTCTTGACAAAGTTAAAGTAGTAAAATAAGATAAAGCTTGATGAATTCTGTACCTGCAAATCAGCATCTAAAGAGGCAAGAACGTTCTGTGGCTTCCACTGCTTGTGTAAACATCCATATACTCCCTCCCCATTGAGAGCACTTGGGAGGGGGTATGTGGACAACACAGTAGAATCTTGGACCTGTTGAAATTAAACACAAAACTCCCATTGACTTTATTCACTCAAAGTGGGATCACATGCACACACACATGCATGCATAATGGGGCTTGTATGCCAAAATGATCAAATCCAGATGAGGTCAAAGACCAGGAAGTTAATGACAGGAGAGACAGTTATCAATAGGATGGCCTTGTTATTCTGGAAAAGTGTCATACGGGTCGGGGGCTGGCGCAATGTGGTAAGCAAGGTAGGTGTTGCAGGAGGGCGCTGATGTTTGAGGGGCGCCAAAATGGGGACTGTGCTGTTGCACTGCACTGTGACGTGACTTGTCTGCCCATATGTCTGCTGTGCTGCAGGGGTTGCCAGAAACCCTAGCATCGTTCCTGATACAGGTCATGTGCCACAGACACATGAATGTGTCTTTCAGGGGATAGGGAAAGAGGACACAGACAACAGAGAGTCAAGCGAAGATGAAGCAGTTAAACAATCATGCTTATAACAGAACAATTGGCTCATAGTTTGGTAGAAGATGAGAGACACTAAATCCAGAATCATGTGGTCAAAGCCTGTAGTCTTTACTCAGCAAGTACATAGCAAAATTTCCATCAAAATCAAAATAAATGTTGCCTGACTAAGGACTGTAAGAGTGGGCCCATCAGTTGTACCCCAGTATTCCCACACATTCAAGGGAATGGCTATACTGACAAGTAAAATAATCATACAACAGGTACTTACAGAACAGAAACCTTACTTTAAGTTTTCCTTAAGTTTAATTGTTTCTAGGTTCCTCCAGAACCAGTTTTATCCTAGTTCCTACTCCCTAGTAAGATCTGCCCACTTCCCTTACATCAGGAGTCTCAAACACATGGCCTCTAAAGCTATTTCCTGCATTCTGTGATGGCATGATTATTACTGATATTTGCAATATCATTGTATGAAAAGGTTTCAGTGGTGCAGCCCTCGGGCTAGCATACTAGTTATCAGGCGGCCCTCTACTAGTCCTAATGCAGCCCTCATGGGGTAAGTCCACACACACTTCTTGTTTTGAAACAACAGAGGTTGTTTCGAAACAAGAAGGGGCATGTCCACACGACGTACTCCCGTTTTGAAACAACGGGTTCCATTGTTTTGAAACGAGAGCCATTGTTTTAAAACGGCTTAAACCCCGTCCAGTTCGAAACAACAGTTGTTTCAAAACGAGTCATTTTGAAACAACCCCGTCGGGACATGCCATTTTGAAACAACAGTTGTTTTGAAACGAGTCGCTTTGAAACAACCATTGTCCGGACAAGTTTTTTTGAAACAACGGTTGTTTCAAAAATAACCATCTGACCTTCCTCCCAGGGTGCTCAACACCCTGGGGAACAGGAAGTTCCTGTCAGGGTGTGCCTGGCAGGCAACGTGGCCTGAGCCCTGATTAGGCATGGCATCTGAGCCAGGAACCTCCACTGGGGGGTGATGCTGGGCCCCTGTTTGGACCCCCAAGGAGGTGCAGTGCCTCCTTGGGATCTGGCAGAGGCCAGACATCATGTCCCGGTTCCAGGACTTGCACTGGAACCGGGACATTTACAGTGACATTGCTGCAGCAATGTCCAAGGCGGACCACCCCCACACCACTGAACAGGTCCAGAGCAAAATAAAAACGCTCCGGCAAGACCATGCCCGGACCTGGGAGGCCCGGGACCTCCAGGGGACAGTGAGCTCTGCCACCTGCGCATACTTTGAGGAGCCCCATGCTTTCCTGGGTCCAGAGCCCAGCAGTCTCCCCGCTGAGGCTCTGGACACAGGAGGCCATTGGAGCCCCTCATCAGGCCCGGAGGCACCGGTCTCCGATGTGTCTGGCGGGGGGCCTCCAGCTGCAGCACCACCAGTGGCGGAGGCCACCCCAAGCAGCCCAGACCTCTTTGCCAGCCTGGAGGTGCTTAGCAGCGCAGAGGACCAGGGGCCCATCACCATCTCAGCCCTTGGGTCCAAGACAGAGCCTGAGACATCGCGCCGGACCTCTGGAGCCCCTGTGGGTAAGTATTCTCCTCCCACTGAGGCACACAGGGCTGGGCCTGTCCAGCAGGTCACGGGCAGCGAGGGGGCCAGGGCCGGGTACCGGGGCAGGTAGGGCACAGGGTTGGTGGGTGCAAAGGCCCCCCCTCGGCCATGGGTCCCACAGATATAGGTGGCACCAGGGTCACAGGCCCCTGGGTGCCTGGGGGTGGTGAACAGGGGCTGGCTGGTAAAGATGCAGCAGCCTTTTGGGCGGGGTGGAGAGCATGCAGGCCATACCACTGGCAAGTGGCCTTGGGAGACCCCCTAGAGCAAGGCGTGGCTGCGTCCAGCTCACCCTCCAGGGCACAGTTCCCAGATGTCTGGCAAAAGGAGGACACAGTCCCCTTTTTACTGCCCTGTTCTTTTTATCCTCACATTCTCTGTCTGGCAGGCAGTTTAAAATACAGGAGTTTGGCAGGCTTTTTACTGTAGGGGTTGAAGGATCCTGGAATGCCATAGAATACTGATTTTTACAGGAAAGTGTTCCAGGGCCCCCTAAACCCCGACGACTACCACAGCCAGACAACATTTTTGCCCAGGGTCCTCCGATGCCCTCTGTTGGGTACTCTCCTGGTCTCCTTCCGAGGCTTTGGGGGCCGGGAGCCCTACCCCAGGGCAACGTCCCACGGGATCTTGGGACCTGCTGACAGTTAGGACAGAGGTGTGTGCTGCATACAGGCTGCACACAGACAGGGCCAGCAGGTGGCAGGGGACAACTATGTGTTCTGCTTTCCTCCAGCAGGTCGTGGAGCCGCTCGCCAGGCACCACCACCAGCCCAACACCTCAGGCCCAGGGCACCCCGGCAGCGGAGGAGGGTCCCTTGGATGCGCGCTGAGCTCCTCAAGAGCCTTGAGGAGCTCGGGGAGCAGATGCAGGCTTCCACCCAGGCCTGGAGGAGGGAGCAGGCGCAGCGGCAGGAGGCTGCCCTCTGCGCCATCGAGTGGGTTGCCGCGGTGGAGGGCAGGGTGGCCACAGTGGTGGAGGAGAGGATGGCCACAGCGCTGGAGAGCCTTGCGGAACATCTGCCAGCTGCCATTGCGGACCATGCTGCTACCATCAGGGAGCTGGTAGAGAGGCTGGCCCCACCACACCGCGCCAAGAGTTCGCCGCCTGGCCCTCCCTGGAGGCGATGATGGGCAGAGGGCAGCTGTGGGCACGGGTGGGGTATGCCACCCCCCCAGACCCTCCCACAACCTATGCCTGAACTCCCCCCTGGCCCCCGGACTCTTCCACCCCCTTCCCTCCCACAAGTTGCTGCCCCCTCCCCCAACTCCCGAAAGCCCCCCTTCCCCTAACTCCCCAAAGTCCCCCTTACCCTTCCAAGTTGCTGCCCCCTCCCTGGACTGCCTGCACATTGCCCCATCCCGTATCCCCCCCCCCCCAGCTTTCCCCCCCTCAACCCCTGATTGTAAATAAATAGCTTGAAATGTATTTGTGGTTTCACGTGGTTTTATTGGGGGTAGTTGACAGTGCAGGTGGATGGGTGGGGGCTGGCTGTGGGTGAACGGGGGAGATGGTGGTGGGGGGCAGGGCAGGCCTGGCCCTCAGAGCTCCTCCTCTGCAAATGCAGTCCAGAGGGCGTCACACACAGACAGGCCTCGCTGGGATGGCTGCTCCCGTGTGGGCACAGGTCTGGGCTCCGCATAGTCCCTGCCGAAGGCTCAGGCCTCAGCTTCCTAGGCAGGTGGAATGGGCTCACCGCGCTGTTCACAATAGTTGTGGAGTGCCACACACACATCGATCACTTGGGGCAGCGTCCTCTCTGCGAGGTGGAGGTGGGTGAGGAGGCACCTCCATGAGCCTTGAGGCAGCTGAATGCCCACTCCACCACCTGGCAGCAGTGGGTCAGGCAGCGATTGAATATCTGCCTGGAGGGGTCAAAGGGCCCTGCATATGGCTGCATGAGCCATGGCTGCATGGGGTACGCCATGTCCGCCACAATGAGGAAGGGCACCTCTACTTCCCCAAGATTGATGTTGTGAGGGGGGACGAAGGTGCCTGCCTCCACGTCCTGGTAAAGGGCAGCATTCTGGAGGACCCAGGTGGCATGGGTCCTCCCTGGCCATCCGACATAACAGTTCTGGAACTGGCGCCGGAGGTCCACAAGGGCCTGGATGATGATTGAATGGTACCCTTTGTGGTTGCGGTACTTGGCAGCTGTGTGCTTCAGGGCTCACACGGGGATGCGTGTCAAGTCGAGGATCCCCGCACAGTTGGGGAAGCCGAGGGTGGTCATGCCTGGGATGGTGTCCTGCAGCTCCCCTGGTCTCACCAGGCATCGCACCAGGACCCTGTTGATGGCCCTGCTGACCTCGATGAGGATGGTGCCGGTGGTGGACCTCCCAACACTGAAGAGGTGCGCCACTGACCTGTGGGACTCCAGACTGGCCATCTTCCAGAGGGCGATGGCCACTCTTTTGTCCACGGGGATGGCAGGCCTCATGGGGGTGTCCCTGCGGCACAGCAGAGGAGCGATGTCCATGACCAGGAGGGTGAAGCTGGCCCTGGTCATGCAGAAGTTCCTCCTCCAGTTGTCATCTCCCTAGGTGTGCAGTATGACCCGCTCCCACCAGTCTGGGCTGGTCTCCTGAGACCAGACCTGGCGAGGCACAGAGGGGGCAGGGGCAGTAATTCTGCCCTGCGCACGAGGTGGAGGAAAGCCTCGGGCAGAGGCTGGTCACCCTCTGGGTCCGCAAGCACAGTGTCCCACATACGCAGGACACTCTGCAGGCAGTCGGAGAGGCTGGGTGTTGCACGGCACTGTCTGGGCAACAGGGCAAATTCTATTGCTTGCAGTGTGCTGCTAGCCTGAGTGGACAGGGCAGTGAGGTCGGGGCCAGCTTTTATGGGATTGGCTAGCAACATGGCCGCTGACATGGCCCAGGGAGGTGGCCATGTTGCCACACCTCCCATGGTGCCCTGCCCCTGAAGTGAAATAGCAAGCTTACAGTGTGGACATGCTATTTCGTTTCCTGCTTTTTTCTTATTTCTAATTAATTTTTTTGTTATTTTGAAATAACTTGTTTCAAAATAAAATGTTAGTCTGAAACAGCTTGTTTTAAAACAACCTTTAGTAATAGTGTAGTGGCTAGCACTTCTGCTTAACATGCAGAAGGTCCTGGGTTCAATTCTCAAAGGGTTGGACTCAATGATCTCACGAAGTCCCTTCCAGCCCTATGATTGGATTTGAAGCACTTGTGTGTGGACATAGCCATGGTGATTTAAGTTTGAGACCCATGTCTTATATGCAAGGGAATACAGTCCACAACTACAATTAAGAGGTTGCACCTGCCAAGAGGTCAAAAAAGAGGCCTGGCTGACCTGTTACACCCTGACACTGACTCCTGAGGTGCTAGATGAATCTACTACAGTTGTTTCATCTGTTAAACAGAGATAATAATAAGGTTTTACAGAAAATTTACCTGAGTTAGCTAGGGATTAGTTGTAAATTCTTTGAAGAGAGTACTTCATTAATAATTGACTGCTTTTCATCAGGGGATCTCAAAGCACTTACTACAAACATGAATTCACTCTCATATCAGCCCAGTGAACTAGGTAAAATCATTCCCATTCCCGTTTTGCAGAGGAGAGAAAACTGAAGCATGGAGAGGTTTAGGTAACTTGCCTGTAGGCACACAGTGGCAGTGTAAGAGCTGGGAGCAGAATCCAAATCTCTTGACTCCTGGTCTCATGTGCTAATCTCTAGCCATGCTTCCTCCCTCAACAGTGAGATGAAAATGTTATACAAGTATCAAGTAACAGTATTAGAGATGTGGGGGAGAAAGAGATTTCCTGGAGAGAGGGGACATTTTACATCACTCATTGCCTCCCCCACACCCACCCACCAACTTTAGCGATTTTTCAGAGCACTAAAGATGATGTAGTTTGGTACATTTTAATCAGTTTCTTCCCCCATGAAATTATGATCCAAATATTGCTAATAACTAAACCAGAGTGCCACAAGGTTCTATATGTTCTGCCCTGTGAAACCACCACTGGTATATGATAGCATGGTCCTTCAGATGGGGCAGTAGGTCTCTGTTATGTTGCTGTGGCTCCCTGCTGCACCCACATTTCACCTCATTGGCCAAGTCCAATGCCAGGGGTAAGGTACTATGACTCAGGATGAAGAGTAATATGAGAGAAAGACAGAACAGTAGTTTGAGAAAAATGTACAGCAAAGAAGAGCCAGAAAGGTCTGGAATGGGGAGTTGGGGAAGAAATACCAAAATTCACATTTCTGCAGTGGCAGGAAAAGAAAAAAAAATCTTGAATGAGAAGCAAAAAATTCTTTTAGAAATGGACTAGAAAAATGAATTTCAGATCTAAATTTGACCTCCTGAAAAGATTCTTGGTGTTAAGAGAAGGATTTTGATTCAAAGTCCTATAGAGAGAACTAATCTTGTGAAATGTGGATTTGAAGTCAAAATTTCCCACACCCAGGGACTCAAGTAGCAAACAAGCCATGAGATTGTTATGGGACCACCCCCATTATAACATTACATTTCCCATTACAATAGGTGATTTCCCTTCACCCTCATCTAGGCTTGTGAACAGGGGACTGCAAACAGGGGAGTTTGCGAGGGAAGGAGTTGGTCCTATTGAAGGATCCCGGGGGGTGGGTGGGCGTAAGCCCACCCACTTCTAAAGCCCTTCCAACAGCCTAAGGGGGAAGTGGCACTAGACGGGGCTTCAAAAGAGTCCGGGGCACAACTAAAGAGAAAATAGGGACGGGTGTGAAGGTCACAAGTTCAAAACTACGGTTTCAGAAGGGGATACCGAGCAGAGAACCCCGGACAGTGCCCACTGCTCCTGAAAGGTGTCGTGGGAGCCAGCGGACGCCGCCCAGAGGAACTCTGCCCAGAGACGGGCACGGACGAGGGAGCGGAAATAGGCCCCACAGTCGCAGGCCCCTCCCTCTGCCAACCTCCTCTCCTGAGTTTTATAGGTGGCCACTTTCGCGTAAGCCAAGAGGAGGTTGGCGAGCAGGTCCTGCGACTTGGTGGGGCCATGGATGGGGAGTACATAAAGGTACATGTGTAGGGAAAAGTGCAGCCAGAACCTCAAGAGGAGGTTCTGGAGGAGCCGGAAAAGGGGCTGCAACCTGGCACAGTCTAAATAGACGTGCGCCAAGGTCACCCTCGCACCGCAAAAGGGGCAGGTGTCGGGGCGAGGGGTGAACCACGCCAAGAACACGCCCGTGCTCACGGCTCCATGGAGGAGCTGCCAACTGATGTCCCCGGTGGGCCTTGGAGTGAGGGTGGCATACAGACTGGCCCACCGGGGTTCCTCGCCCACCACAGGTGGAATCAGGTCCCGCCACTTTGTATCAGGGCGGGACGCTAGGGCGAGGAAATGGATGGTATGGAGCACGAGCGTGTAGAGATGTTTACGGGGCGCACTTCGGAAAGAGACCGGCTGCAGGTCTAGCAGCCGGCTCGGGGCATGGGGCGGGGATGGCTGGGGGGACTGATGGGGCTGAGGCCCGATCAAGAGTTCTGGAGGGCCAGGGCTGAGAGGGGGGCAGGGAGTACCCTCTCGCAGGACCCGCCTGAGGTAAGCCCGAGCAGCAGGAGGCAAGGCTGCCCTCACTTCCTGGAGTAGGCGCTGGGGGGTACGAGGGGTGGAGAGCCCCATGCGCCGAGCCAGCTCATGGGGATCCACCCAGGCCCCCCGGGCATAGTCCAGGAGATCTCTGACCCAGGTGACACCTGCCATGACCAACCTCCGCCTCACGGAGGGGGCCTCTGCCACCTGCACACCGAGATGGAGGTTGTGTAGCAGGGGCTCCGCGAGGAGGTCCTCCCCCTTGGTGGGTATAACTGACCTGGAGGCTGCAAAGAGCCTCCAGGTCCGGAGGAGGTCATGGTAGAAGGCCAGCAGCTCGGAGACGTCTCGCTGAGCATGTCTCAGGTCGAGATAAAAGAGCTGCTGGTCGTATCGGAGCCCTCGGTAGTGGCGGAGGAAGGTACGTGCCAAGTGGCTCCATGCCGGACTACCTGCACCATAAAGGAGTCTCTGCAGGGCCTGGAGGTGGAAGGTGTGGACCTGGCTGCAGACGCAGCACAGGCCCTGCCCCCCTTCCTCCCGGGGAAGGCTCAGAGTCCCTGCAGAGACCCAGTGCAGTCCTGGCCAGAGGAACTCCAGAATTGTCTTCTGGAGGCTGTCCAGGAACCCCGGGGGTGGGCTCAGGGTGTTGAGCCGGTGCTAGAGCATGGACAGGACGAGCTGGTTGATGACCAGTGCCCGTCCCCGAAGGGAGAGGCACCGCAACAGTCCCGTCCAGCTCCGGAGCCGGTCAGCAACCCTGCCCTCTAATTCATGCCAGTTCTCCCCCGGGGAGGGATGGGTGGCAGAAAGGTAAACGCCCAGATAGAGCAGCAGACCCGCGCTCCAGCGGATGGCCTGAAGCGCGGGTGGGAGGGAGCCGACCAGCCACCCGACCCCTACCATCAGGCCAGAGCTCTTGACCCAGTTGACTCGGGCGGAGGAGGCTGCCGAGTAGATGGCCTGACAAGCCTCCAACCGCACCAGGTCACCCGGGTCCTGGACCATGAGGAGTACGTCATCAGCGTACGCCGACAAGACCAGCCGCAGCTCTGACTCAGGGAGCACCAACCCTGTCAGCCTCCGACGGAGGAGACAGAGGAAGGGCTCGATGGCCAGAGCGTACAGCTGGCCCGACAGCGGACAGCCTTGACGCACTCCTCGCCAGAAGCTGACAGGCTCGGTCAGGGTCCAGTTGAGCTTGACCAGACACT
>ML682004.1:44183750-44198419 GCA_007922195.1 Podocnemis expansa
CAGGAGAGTCTGCCAGGGAAGGAGATGGTGCCAGGTGTGTCCTAGGTAAATGAGTGCTGTGTCTTTTTCCCTACAGGTGGTTTGCTGACTGTGTGTTTATGTCTTTTTCCCTACAGGTGAGTTGCTTGTGTCTTTTTCCCTACAGGTGATTGCTGTTAGTTGTGGGACTGTGCTTGTGTGATTGGGTGGGGGCTGTTTGCACCATTGTTCCCTGATCACCTTTAATCACCAGCTTCTAGCAGCTTCTACCATCCTTGTGATTGGCCTGCCCCAGTGTGACTTACAAGGGGCAAGGGCTGACCTAGGCAGAGAAGGCCTTTAAAAGCCACTGCTTGAGCGACCAGAGGGAGCTTGCGCACAGGGGACTGCAAACAGGGGAGTTTGTGAGGAAGTTTGGTGAGGCCAAGATGGTGAAGAGGAGCCGTATTGCTGGAGCCAGCACCCCTGCTGTTTCCTTTGCCTCTGTTTGTAGCCAGATAGACTGTCTGTCCATGGATATCTCCACCCAGACCTCGGTGTGGAATTGCACGGACTGTGGCCTTCATTTTCCTGCCACTGATGATCAGGCTAGAGAGATGAGCCTATGTGATGGGTGCCTTCTGGTGGCATCTCTTTGGAAACAGGTAGGAGAGTTACAGGAGGAGGTGTCACGACTCAGGGGTATCTATGCCCTGGAAAAGTTCCTTGACAGTGTCCACGATGAGACCTGCAAGGAGGAGGTCCCTATCCCTGTGCCAAGGGCTACTGCCACAGCTCTGGAAACAGATGGGATACATATGGCAGATGAAGGACACTGGCAGCTGGTTACCTCTGCCAGTAGACAGTGCTCCACGCCTGCTCATATCCCACCATCCATTGTGGGGAGGAACCGTTATGCGGTGCTGGACACACTGAAGGAGGTAGAGGAGATGCCATCTACCCCAAAGGCTGGGCAGATCACAGCCACCTCACCTAAGAGGAAACGTACGTTTGTGGTGATTGGGACTCACTCCTGAGAGGAACAGAGGCACCCATCTGTTGCCCTGACAAGGCCTCTAGAGAGGTATGCTGCCTGTGGTGTTTTGGAATACCTAGGGTCATTGGGGTTGCCATAGTGATAAATGGGAGAGTTGTTTAGGTGCTAGGAAAACCTGTCTGTCTCCTCTCTGTCTCAGTTCTCTTTCAATAAAGACTTCATATACAGCTCTGAATATGCTGTCCTCCTTTTTGGATTATAATCTCCCTTTAAACTCTACATCTGGCGACAGAGGATGGGATATGTGATAGAGTGGCTATCCTCAACAATCCTGGCAACTCTGGAAAACCAGAATACAATGTAAGAAGCAAAACTTTATTTTACTGCTTGCATGGAGGCTGGGTTGTAGCTGGCTATTCTGAAAGTTGATCTGCCTGTTGTTAAGCACAAGGAAGAGATAAGGCCGGCTGGCTATTCTGAAAGCTGATCTGCCTGCTGTTAAGAGAAGAGACAAACAATAACCACAAGAGGGCATCATGGCTTTACTTACTACAACCTTTGAAGAATATGATCATTCGGCAGCTTCCTGGCAGACATATACAGCCCGATTTGAAAATTTTGTAATAGCAAACAACATAACCGATGAGAAGAAGGTACCAGTTTTCCTAACGGTCATTGGCGTTAAGACTTATAATTTGCTATGTGATTTGCTTTATCCGGAGAAGCCAGAGCAGAAACCTTATGGGGACCTAGTGGAAGTTCTGGGAGCACATTTTTCCCCAAAGCCACTAGTAATCGCAGAGAGGTATAGGTTCTACCAAAGGAACCCAGAGGAAGGTGAATCAGTTGTACAATTTGTAGCAGCTCTGCGGAAGCTGGCAGCACACTGTGACTTCAAGAACATGTTAGAGGAAATGCTGCGTGACAGGCTGGTGTGTGGCCTGCACAGTGAATCAACATGTAAACGCGTATTGACTGAAGGTCAACTCACCTTGCAGAAGGCTGTGGAAATTGCAGTCTCCATGGAACGCATCACCCAAGACATGCAACAGATCGGGGTCAGTGTCCATAAAGTAGCCCTACAACCTGCCCACAGGGCACCAGGGAGACAAGAATGTTACCGGTGTGGGAAGCAGGACCACCTCACATCTGAGTGCCGGTTTAAGGAACTACTGTGTCGACAGTGTGGTAAGAGAGGGCACATTGAACGTGCCTGCAAACAAAGGAAGGGTGAGCCAAACAGAAGAAGCAGACCTGAGAAAAATGGGCCGTTGGTTTGGTGGACTAAGAGGGAAATTCTGCATGCAGTAGAGCAGAATAAAGGTGATCATAGTGACACCCACTTGGAAGATGAAGATTCCCTCCATGTTTTGTCTATAACAGCTGGCCCACATAAATTCTGGGTAACACCTGTGTTGGAAGGCAAACCTACACGCATGGAACTGGACACTGGCGCAGCAGTTTCATTAGTTTCTAACCTTGTGTATGAGAAGGACTTTAGACATCTGCCACTTAAGCCGACAGTAGTCGTTTTGAAGACATATACTGGAGAGACTGTTCCCCTGTTGGGTACTATTGATGTGAAAGTAGAACTCAATGGACAGACCATAAAGCTACCACTGTTTGTGGTAAAGGGGAATTACCCAGCCCTAATGGGAAGATCTTGGATCAGGAAAATCCAACTTGATTGGTCACAAGTGCATCAATTGACTAAAGAAGAAATGAATCTAGCAGCGGTACTAACGAAACATGCTGCTGTTTTCGGTGAAGACTTAGGCAGTATGAAGGGAATCACTGTGAAATTAAATATAAAGCCTGATTGCCGACCAAAATGTTTGAAGGCCAGGATGGTGCCATTTGCCATCAGACCCAAGGTGGAAGAAAACTTGGAGCGGTTAGTCAAGGAGGGAGTCTTGGTGCCAGTTACTCACAGCCAGTGGGCGACACCCATTGTCCCAATAGTGAAGAAGGATGGCTCCTTTCAGATTTGTGGAGATTTCAAGGTCACTGTCAACCCAGTGTTATGTGCAGAACAATATCCTCTTCCCTGCATTGAGGACATCTTTGCAGGTTTGGCGGGAGGACAAAAATTTAGCAAGATTGATTTGAGTCAAGCGTACTTACAGATGCATGTTGAAGAAGAATCTCAAGAATTGTTGACAATCATAACACATAAGGGGTTGTACAGATACTGTCGTTTACCTTTCGGCATTACTTCAGCCCCAGCTTTGTTCCAAAGGGCAATGGATCAGATTTTGAGCGGTTTATCAGGAGTAAAGTGCTATCTGGATGACATCCTGGTCACAGGCAAAAATGAGGATGAACACCTTACGAACTTGGAAGCTACTCTGCAAAGACTGGAAGAGTATGGTCTACTTGTTCACAGAGACAAATGTAAGTTTTTCCAGTCCTCAGTTGAATATTTAGGACATATAATTGATGCTGATGGTCTCCATAAGTCTCCAGCCAAGGTTAAGGCTATTGTGGATGCTCCGCTACCTCAGAACATAAGCCAACTTCGTTCTTTTTTAGGCTTACTAAACTATTATGGCAAGTTTATTCCACAATTAGCGACGCTCCTGAAACCCCTATATGAGCTTCTGGGGCCAAAAAAGGCCTGGAACTGGACTGAAGCCTGTGATGTTGCATTTAATGAAGCTAAATGCTCACTGGTAAACTCTAAGGTTCTGACACATTTTGACCCATCCTTGCCCCTACAGTTGGCTTGTGATGCCTCCCCTTATGGAGTTGGGGCTGTATTGTCACATATTATGCCTTCTGGTGAAGAGAGGCTGATTGCTTTTGCTTCATGCTCCTTGACTAAGGCAGAAACTAATTATGCCCAAATTGAAAGCGAAGCGCTGGGCATTGTTTTTGGCGTTTGGAAATTTCATCAGTACCTGTGGGGAAAGAAGTTCACACTTCTCACTGACTATCGACCCCTGACATCAATTTTGGGGCCAAACACAGGCATCCCACATTTGGCTGCTAGTCGGATGCAACGATGGGCATTGATACTTTCTGGATACACATATGAAATCAAGTACAGGCAATCCTCTTTGCATTGCAATGCTGATGGCCTTTCAAGGCTACCCTTACCGGCACACCGTCAGGATCTGGGCCAGGAAGGAATCTTTTACTTTGAACAGGTGGAAAACACACCCGTCATGGCTTCTCAAGTGAAGAAAGCAACACAGGTTGACCCAGTACTCTCACGAGTTATGGATTTCGTGATGCATGGAACGTTTTTACCTGACTCTCAGGTCTCTCCTGACCTCCGCCCCTATGTGTCTAGGAGGACAGAGTTATCGACCCAATCCGGGTGTTTGTTGTGGGGTATGCGTGTCATTATCCCACCTTCATTAAGACCACGTTTGTTGGAACAGCTCCATTCAAGTCACTGCGGCATAGTGTGCATGAAAGAAATTGCACGGAGCTATTTCTGGTGGCCGGGCTTAGACAAGGCCATTGAAGAAATGGCTAGAGCTTGTACCTCATGCCAGAGTGTCCGGAATGCACCTCAGTTGGCAACTCTTCATCCGTGGGATTGGCCTGAAAGGCCATGGCAACGTATCCATGTTGATTTTACTGGCCCATTTGAAGGATGTATGTTTTTAATTGCTGTGGATGCCCATTCAAAATGGTCAGAAGTCTCGGTAATGCAGTCCACTACTACGGAAGCCACTATTCAGACCCTGCGTGGCTTTTTTAGTCGTTACGTCTTCCAGAACAGCTGGTGAGTGACAATGGACCACAATTCATTTCTCAGGATTTTGAAACTTTTATGAAGGCCAATGGAATACATCACATCAGGTCAGCAGGTTCTTGCATGAAACTATGCTTCAGGAGCTAAATGGGTCCCAGCAATGGTCATTGCCCAGACAGGACCTGTTTCCTACTCTGTCCAGACAGCGAGTGGCCTAGTTTGGCGACGGCATGTAGATCAGCTGCTTCTCCATCATATCCACCCAGAAGATGCATCTCCAGCAGACATATCTGACTTCACCTTTACTGATGATACAACATCAGAGCCTAAAACTACTATTTCTGTCTCTCCTGCTCCAGCCACCCCTTCACCGCCTTCAGCCTCCCTGGACCAACTGGACACAACATCCTCTCCAGTTCCGGCTACTTCCACAGTACCTGTGATCCCACCACCACCAACACCACCTTGTGGGGTGGGCACACCAGAAGTTTGCCGTAATCCACCTCGCGACAGAAGGCCTCCTAATCGGCTGGATCTTTAGCTAGTGGTGACCCCCTCTTCATGGGGCAGAATAATTCCCCGGGGGTTTGCCAGAGATGGGGCAGTCTACCCTCATCTCCTAGTTTAGTTCTTATTCTTTTGGGGGGGGGGAGGGCTTTATTCTGGGGGGAGGTGTTCATTAGATGGGGAGGAATATGTGGTGTTTTGGAATACCTAGGGTCATTGGGGTGCCATAGTGATAAATGGGAGAGTTGTTTAGGTGCTAGGAAAACCTGTCTGTCTCCTCTCTGTCTCAGTTCTCTTTCAATAAAGACTTCATATACAGCTCTGAATATGCTGTCCTCCTTATTGGATTATAATCTCCCTTAAAACTCTACACTGCCTACCAGGTGCCTGTATCCGTGATGTAATGGAAGGATTGTCTAAAATCATTCGCCCCTCAGACTACTACCCCATGCTTCTTATCCATGTGGGTACCAATGATACTGCGAGAGGTGATCCTCAGCAGATCAAAGGTGACTTCAGGGCTCTGGGAGCGAGGGTGAAGGAGTTTGGAGCACAGGTGGTGTTCTCCTCGATCCTTCCAGTCAAGGTTAGAGGCCTGAGGAGAGACAGATGCATCCTAGAGGTGAATGCCTGGCTGTGAAGATGATGTGCTCAGGAGGGATTTGGCTTTCTTGACCATGGAGTCCTCTTTCAGGACAGAGGATTGATAGGCAGAGATGGCCTTCACCTGTCCAGGAAGGGGAAGAGCGTGTTTGGGCACAGACTGGCTGACCTAGTGAGGAGGGCTTTAAACTAGGTTTGAAGGGGGAAGGAGACCAAAGCCCACAAGTAAGTAACAATGTGGGTGATCTGGGGGAAGGGATGGAACTTGGGGGGGGCTGGGACTGTATCAACAGCAATAAAAGAGAAGGTAGTTGGAACATGGCGGGGGAATCAAATAAATGTCTTAAGTGCTCTACTGAAGCCCCAATATGTGAGGAGAGTGGGGGAGGAGAACTCCAAGAAAAAAAGCAAGGAGGTTTATGTAATAGAATTGGAAATCAACATGACAAAGTAGGGCAATCGACCGGGTATCTTAGGTGCCTGTACACTAATGCGAGGAGCCTGGGAAATAAGCAAGAAGAATTGGTAATATTAGCGCAGACAAGGAACTATGATATTATAGGAATAACGGAGACGTGGTGGGATAGTGTGCACGACTGGAGCTCTGCCATGGATGGGTATAAACTGTTCAGGAAAGACAGGCAGGGAAGAAGAGGGGGAGGAGTAGCGTTATATGTAAAAGAGCTCTATGACTGCTCAGAGCTCCATTATGGAAGTGGAAGCGTGCCAGTAGAAAGTCTGTGGGTTACATTGAGAGGGGAAAGAAACAAGGGGGATGTTGTGGTGGGTGTCTGCTATAGACCACCAGACCAGAAGCAGGAGGTGGATGAGGTGTTCTATGGACAACTAGCGGAAGCTTCTAGATCACAGGCCCTGGTGCTGATGGGGGACTTCAATTACCCTGACATTTGCTGGGAGGCCAATACAGCAGTGCATGGGCAATCCAGGAAGTTTTTAGAGAATGCTGGGGACAACTTTCTAGTACAAATGCTAGAGGAACCAACTAGGGACCTTGCACCGCTCGACCTGATGCTCACAAACAGGGAAGAATTGATCAGGGAGGTAGAGGTTAATGGCAAGCTAGGCAGTAGTGACCATGACATGGTTGAGTTCAGGATCCTGATTAAAGGAAGGAAGGAAAGAAGCAAAACAAAAACCCTGGACTTCAAAAAAGCAGATTTTGGCACCCTCAGGGAACTGATGGGCAGGATCCCTTGGGAAGCTAATCTGAAGGGGAAAGAAGTCCAAGAGAGTTGGTTATATTTTAAAGAAATCCTGCTAAGGGCACAGGAATTTGCCATTCCAATTAGGAGAAAGAACAAACATGTGAGGCAGCCAGAATGGCTTAGCAGAGAACTCTGCTCTGAGCTTAAACATAAAAAGGAAGCTTACAGAAAGTGGAAGCTTGGTCAGATGACCAAGGAGGCATATAAAGATATTCCAAGGGACTGCAGAGATAAAATCAGAAAGGCCAAAGGACAAATGGACTTGCGGCTAGTGAGGGATGTAAAGGATAACAGGAAGGGGTTCTACAAGTATGTTACTAACAAGAAGAGGATCAGGGATGGTGTAGGCCCCTTGCTGAATAGGGCAGGCATCCTTGTGACAGAGGATGAGGAAAAAGCTGAAGTGCTCAATGCATTTTTTGCTTCAGTTTTCACAGGCAGGGTCAGCTCCCAGCCCACTACCATGGGTATGGCAGATGGGAGAGAAGGAAACAGGCCCTTGGTGATGGAAGGTCAGGTTAGGGACTGCTTAAAGAAGCTGGATGTGCACAAGTCCATGGGGCCGGACGAACTGCATCCAAGAGTGCTAAGGGAACTGGCCGATGAGATAGCTGGCCGTTATCTTTCAAAATTCTTGGAGAACGGGGGAGGTGCCAGAGGATTGGAAAAAAGCAAATGCAGTGCCTATTTTCAAGAAAGGGAAAAAGGAGGATCCGGGGAATTATAGACCAGTCAGCCTCACCTCAATCCCTGGAAAAATTATGGAGCAGATACTCAAAGAATCCATCTTCAAACACTTAGAGGAAAATAAAGTGATCAGGAACAGTCAGCATTGATTTACCAAGGGTAAATCATGCCTGACCAATCTCATCTCCTTCTAGATCAGATGACTGGTTTTTCTGGATGCAGGAGGAACCGTTGATGTGCTATACCTTGATTTTAGCAAGGCTTTTGATACAGTTTCCCACAGCATTCTCGTTGGCAAATTAAGGAAGTATGGGTTGGATAGGTGGACTATAAGGTGGATAGAAAACTGGCTAGATCAACGGTTTCAGCGTGTAGGAATCAATGGTTCCATGTCTACCTGGCAGCCAGTCACGAGTGGTGTGCCCCAGGGGTCGGTCCTGGGGCCGGTTCTGTTCAACATTTTCATCAGTGATCTGGATGATGGAATAGACTGCATTCTTAGTACGTTTGCAGATGACACCAAGCTGGGGGTACCAGTAGACACGTTGGAGGGGAAGGACAGGATTCAGGGAGACCTAGATAAATTGGAACAGTGCGCCAATAGAAATCTTATGAGCTTCAATAAGGACAAGTGTAAAATCCTGCACGTGGGACGAAAAAACCCCATGTACCGCTACAGGCTGGGAAACATTCAGTTAAGTAGCAGCAGTGTAGAAAAGGACCTGGAGGTCATGGTGGATGGGAAGCTAGATATGAGTCAGCAGTGTGCTCTTGCTGCCAAAAAGGCCAATGGCATACTGGGCTGCATCAAAAGAAGTATTACCAGCAGGTCAAGGGATGTGATTATTCCCCTCTATTCTGCACTGGTGAGGCCACATCTAGAATACCGTGTTCAGTTTTGGGCTCCCCACTACAAAAAGGACAGGGACATACTAGAGAGAGTTCAGAGGAGGGGAACCAGAATAATTAAAGGGCTGGAGCACAAGCCCTATGAGGAAAGACTGAAAGCATTAGGCTTATTTAGTCTGCAGAAGAGAAGATTGAGGGGGGATTTGATAGCAACCTTCAACTACTTGAAGGGAGGCTCTAAGGAAGATGGAGCTCAACTGTTCTCAGTAATAACAGAGGACAGAATGAGGAGCAATGGTTTCAAGTTGCAGTTAGGGAGGTCGAGGCTGGATATTAGAGAAAACTTTTTTACTAGGTGAGTGGTGAAGCCTTGGAATGAGCTGCCAAGGGAGGTGGTGGAGTCTCCATCTTTGGAGGTGTTTAAAGCCCGGCTGGAGAAAACCATGACTGGGATGGTTTAGTGGGAGTGGTCCTGCCTCTGGCAGGGGGTTGGACTAGATGACCTATGAGGTCCCTTCCAACCCTATGATTCTATGTGCTGTTTCCCAGTGTTTGAATCTTAACAGCTGCTCTGATTTGCTGTTACAGTATGACCTGATCCCACATCTTGCACTCCCCTGCATTTATTTTCCTCGCATTCTGTAAGTTTCCCCATCTTCAAAGCATATGATGAACTCATGTGATAAATAAATTTGTTAGGCTATGTCCATACTTACATCATTATTTTGAAATAAGTTATTTCAAAATGAGTTATTTCAAAATAAAGTCCTTATTTCAAAATAAGTTAATTTGAATTAAGAAAATGTTAATTCAAATTAAGGGAAAGCCTGCTTTCAAAATGGCTGTTATTTTGAAATGGTTATTTCACAATAAGGCCATTTGGACATGTTGTTTCAAAACAGTCATTTCAAAACAATGGTGGTATTTCGAAACAACATGTTCAAACGGCCTTATTTCGAAATAACCATTTTGAAATAACAGCCATTTTGAAATGAATGGGGTTTAAGCTGTTTCAAAATGACGCTTCTTATTTCAAAATGATAGCCTGTCATTTTGAAATAAGAAAACATCGTGTGGACATTCAGTTTTTTATTTCGAAACAACCAGTGTTGTTTCAAAATAAAAGACTTGTGTGGACATACCCTAAGTGCGACAGGACTCCTGATTCTTATCGTGAGCAGGTATAGGATGACAAACAAGAAGTCCCATGGCACTTAAAGACTAACAAATTTATTTATTGCATGAGCTTTCATGGGAGAAAATCCTACTTTGTCAGATGCTTTGAAGATGGGGGAACTTACAATGGGAGGAAATAAATACAGAGAAGTGTAAATCATGGACTCAGGACACACTGTAACAGAAAATCAAAGCTGTTGTTAAGATTCAAAAACTGGGGAATAGCATACACAGGATGAAGAGGTCAAGTCACATTGTTGTCATGAGAGAAAAATCCAAAGTCCATATTAAGCTCTGAAGCAATGCAACCAAATTTGCAAATAAACTCGATCTCCGCAGTTTCTCTTTTAAGCCTTAATCTGATATTCACTTATCTGAGCACTGAAATTAGTAAATCATCAATGGAGTGATCAGAAAGATTGAAATGTTCATCCACTGAATATTGTGATCAGGGCCAGCTCATGGGGTTGTTGCAGCCCAAGCCAAATTTTTATTTGGCGCTCCCCCCATCTCATTCATGGAGGTTGAAAACGGTTTTCCAAAGTGCATAAATATCCAGCATCTGCCTGCAAAGGGATTTAAAGTGCACTCTGCTTACGACTTAAGCTGCAGCTTGACTAACAATGCCTGAGCTGCTAGGAAGGAGTTGAAGAGGCAGGAGCCAGCCTGATCTTCAGGGGGGCTAGGTGCCCCTAAGAGCTGTCACCTGAAGCCATGTCTGTCTCTTGCCTCACAGTAGAGCTGGCCCTGATTGTGATATCTGATGTCAGATTTGTGCCCATTTATTCTTTTGTGCAGAGACTGTCCTGTTTGTCCAATATATAAGGCAGAGGGGCATTTTTGGCACATGATGACATAAATCACATTGGCTATGTTCACACACAGGGGGTTATTTCGATACAAGTTGTTTTGACACAAGTTGTATCGAAATAACGCCTTATTTTGAAATAAGTTAATTCTAATTAAAAGTTTGTTAATTTGAATTAAGGAAAAAAGCAGGAATCGAAATAGCATGTTCAGACAATAGTTATTTCGAAACGAGTCACTGTTGTTTTGAAACAACATGTTCAGATGGCATTGTTTCAAAACAATCGTTTTGAAACAATGTGGTTTCGGCCCCACATGGGGTTTAAGTTGTTTCAAAACAACGGAACCCGTTGTTTCGAAACAACGGTGCGTCGTGTGAACATGGCCTTTCTTATTTCGAAACAACCTCTATTGTTTTGAAATAAGACTGTTGTGTGAACACACCCATTGGTGGATGAATAGCTGAATGACCCTTTGATGGAGTAGCTGCTTTTATTAGGTACTGTAATTGTGGTTTTTGTGCAGATATGTGGACAAAGCTGGCAGTGTGGTTTGTTGCAGGGATATGTGCCTGCTTTAATAGTTCTGTTGTTAGGTCTGTAGTTGCTGGTACGCATCTGCTTAAGGTTTGGTGGCTGTCTGTAAGCAAGGAGAGATCTGTCTCCCAAGGCTTGAGAGAGCGAGGGATCATCTTGTAGAATAGTCTGCAGATCCCTGAGGATGTGCTGTAGAGCTGTGACTTGGGGGTAATAGGTGATGACTAGCGCATTCCATTGTTTTCTTTCTAGGGCTTCTCCTGTAGTAGCTGACTTCAGGGTACCTGCCTGTCTCTGTCAGTCTGTTTCTTCACTTCTGCATCTGGGTACTGTAGTTTTAAGAATGCTCAATAGAGATCCTGAAGGTATCTGTCTTTATCTGAAGGATCAGAGCAAATGCAGTTATATCTTAGGACTTGGCTGTAGACAATGGATCGTGTGGTTTGTTTTGGATGAAAGCTCGAGGGATGTAGTGAACTATCCTGATTAGTAGGTTTTCAGCATAGGGTGGTGCTTATGTGTCCATCCCTAATTTATACTGTAGTGTCCAGAGAATGGATTTCCTGCATGGAGTGTTCCTGGCTAAGTTTAATAGCAGAGTGGAAATTGTTGAAATCTTTGTGGAAATCTTCAAGGGCACCCCTACCATGGATCTAGATGTTGAATATGTCATTGTAGCTTAAGTAAAGGAGAGGTGCTTTGGGATGAGATTTGAGGAAATGTTCTAAGTCAGTCATAAAAATATTGACATATTGTGTACTCATATGGGTACCCATAGCAGTGCCGCTGACTTGAAGATATAAATTATCCTCAAATCTGAAATGGTTGTGGATGAGCACAAAGTCACAAAGTTCAGCCATGAGGTGTGCTGTGGCATCATCTGGGATGGTTCTTCTAATAGCTTGTAGCCCATCTTTGTGTGGGATATTGGTGTAAAGAGCTTCTACATCCTTTGTGACCAGGGTTTTTCCAGGCTGCACATTTCCCTTCATGCACTGGGAGTTCCCCAGCAAGTCAGACTGCTTCAGCCGACCTGATTTGCAGTGTCTCCAAAGGCTATACATGGCATATGTGCTCACAACTGTAAGGTACTGCACAGCTTTTCCTGAGCAAGCACATTTATTCTTAAGGTATGAGAATTACAAAGAAAGCCTATTCAAACAATAAAAGAGCTTACACACATGCTAGTAAGCTTGCCAGAGGTCACCTCCAACTTCAGCAAGGGCTCTTGTAGGTGATCAATCCTTCAAGCCCCACCAACAGGTTTTTCTGTGGTCATGAGTCCATAACCTCCATGCCTCAGAACGAGCTTCCTCATGTATCCATACTTCACTCATTTGGGCTCTGATCTTGTCCTCTCAGGACTGGTGGATATCAGATAAAGGACCACTCCCCAGGACAAAGCTTCAAACAGCATAACTTTAGGTGGTATATCTGCATACATCTTACTCTAGAGATTTCTTGGGAAAGCTACTTACTTTTAAAAGCTCATTCTTGTCTGGATTGTTATTTCAAATAGTCTTCTGATGCTCATAATACTTCCCAGAGTTTACATTAGTCCTGTCTCCTTCAACCCCAGACATTACAGACAATCCCACAGGAACATGTACATTTTTAATACAATGAACTCACAAGATGCTTAAAATTAATTTAGTAGGGTTTGTTTCAGGTATTGGGAAATTCCACATCTGTCAAAGGAGGCAAGTCCAAATGCCGTGATGCAGAAATTATTGGGTGAGGATCTATGGCCTGTGTTATGCAAGACATCAGAACAGATGATCCTACTGGACCCTTCTGGCCTTAAATCTATGGCTGTTTGAGAAGGGGACAAGCGTCAAACAAGACAGTCCCCAGACTGCACTCACACAGTTGAGCAAAACAGTGCAAAGTGGTCATGGAAATATCTTTCAGATGAGAATGATGTCCAGGGAAGAAGGAGCCAAGTTGGCACTTGTCATCATTTCAATTACAGGGTCAGAGCTAAGGGAATGAGCAGTTGCCTGATTGTTATGCAGATGGCACATTTATGCCAAGCAGACAACTGACTCTCACTAATGTTCTGTCTCTGACTTTAGTGACTTGTTCTGAATCAGGAGGAGGGCACTCTTTTTGTCTGTTTGTGTGTTTTTAGTAGAATGAAATCAGGAGTTAAATGCCTGGGTAAAATGAGTCAATCCTCTACTAGAAGGAAAAGAGAAGCATTCTGCTGTGAGGCCTGGCCATTACGCAAGATGGAGTGAGGACTGCTCACTGCCAGATGCCAGGACCCTTGCAAGTTCAGAGTGCTTACCCATGTTGACCAGATGATCGTAAATTACAGGGAGCACTCACAACTGCACAGGATTTTAGTCACAGTCTGTCTCTACTTTGCATCTCCAAGATTAAAAACACAAGCTAGACTCAATCCATCTGGTAATGAATGAAGTCTGCACCCTCTACACCAATGAGGACTGCCCCAAGAAGGAATATGTCCTTGATGGAAGACAGTTTGTGTTTCCACTGCTGCTCTTCCATCCCTTATGTTTCACAGGAAAGAGGGGCAGCTGAAAGATCCACTGGAGGCTGACAGGCCAAGCTCCTGATTTGGCCCATTCTTCCGGCATTGGGTGTACCCTTTTCCCACCTAGCAGAGTTCCCTTGTCAGTATGGTTAAGATCCAGCTCTACTTTTAACGGAGTTAATGAAGGAAAAGACTCATTTAATACCTATCTTGTTACTTAGCTTCCAGCTGAACCACAAAAGTGTGTTTAATTTTTCCTGTGTTGAATGAACATTCCACAGATATCTATAAGTGGTCAAGGGAGGGCTTGTAGGAGCCCAGGGGATGTGTCCTTCAGATTGGCAGCCAACCTAATTATTCAAAGATGCTTCAAAAATGGAGAAGTCTGCTGGTGTGGTGTGCTTCCTTCTATTGAGTTGCCTTAGTCATAGGGTTGCATCGTAATAGATGTACCGTATATAATCAGGTAGAAGCTGATCCAGGCACAAGCCGACCCCCCAGTTCTGAGCCCAAAAAAGAAGCTAAAATTGGTGACCAAGGTATAAGCTGAGGTCCCCTTTTGGTCTTGGCCCCTAACCCCCCACCCACTGCTGCTGGCTTCCTCTGGAGTTTCTGACAGCTTCCCTACCCCAAAATCTCTGCTGCTGCTTTTCCCTTACCCCCCTGCTGTCCATTCCTCACCCCTGCTGCCCCCTGCTCTGCCCTTTCCTCACTGCTACACCCCTGCTCACTTCTCAGTTTCCTGCTGCTGCCCCCTGCGCCGCCCTTTCCTCACTGTTGCAATCCTGCTCCCACCTGCTCTGCCCTTTCCTCACTGCTGTCACCCCTGCTGCCCCCCACTGCTGCCCCCTGCTCACTTGTCATTTACCTCACTGTTGCCCCTTGCTGCGTCCTTTCCTCACTGTTGCCCCCTTGCTCCCACCTTCTCTGACCTTCCCTCACTGCTGCCCCCTGCTCTGCCCCTTTCTTGCTGCTGCTCTCTGCTCCTCCTACTGCCTTCTCCTCACTGCCACCCCCTACTCCACTCTTCCCTCATTGCTACCTGCTGCCCCCTGCTCTGCCTCTTCCCTCACTGCTGCCCCCTGCTCCTCCTGCTGCCCCCTCCTCTGTCCCTTCC
>ML682004.1:44212588-44242824 GCA_007922195.1 Podocnemis expansa
CTCACCCCCCCTCCCAGCCCCCTCAAATTTACCTCGGGGCTGGACTCGAGGCAGGCCCAGCCCTAACTCCTGGGCCAGAGAAGCTCTACGGAGCATGCCCAGAATTTCTGGGCATGCTCCGTTAGAGCTTTTCTGAGCGGGAGTTTTCAAAACTCCCTGCTCCACAGGAGCTCCCTCAAAGCAGTCTGGCAGCCGGCAGTGTGCTGCCGGCTGCCTTCCCTGTGCTGGTGGCTGTGGCGGGCTGCTCTGCAGCTCACCAGCGCAGCTTACAGGGAACATTGCACTGCGGGCTGCAGGGAATAGCTTTAGCAGCCACATGAGGCCCACAGGCCATGTGTTTGAGAACCCTGGCCTCCTCCATATTGCCAGGAGGGCCTAGTCTGGTTGAAAACCACCAGACAGGCATAAACTAGTACAGTGGGGACCTGTTACCGTGTGACCGGTTTGCGCGTGGAACCGGTTAATGTGCGATAGCATCATGTCCCCCAAAGGCCGCAAATTAATGCGCAAGTCTCATTAATGCGCATTGTGTAAACTGGACCAGGAGTGCTGCTCTCCTGGGGACGGACCCCAGCACCGGCCCAGGCCCCACTCCCTGACCCCAATTCTGCAGCCAGGGAGCGGGGCCAGGCCCGGTGCCCAGGTCCTTCCCTGGAGCAGCAGCCTTCCGGTCCCGTTAATATGCAGGCTGATTTATGCATGGTCACAGGGGGCTTGTCCCCTAACACGTGTGCATAAATGGGTCCCCACTGTATTTGTTTGTTTTATCTAAAGCTCTGTGGATTTCAGACAGTGTGAGTGAGGGAGGCTGGGCATGATCCTGCTTCTTTGTTAAGTGGATGGACATGAGTGTGTGGTGATTGGGGAAGGATCCCTATCCCTGTAAGACAGAAGTTCCCAATTTGGTATCTGGGGCTGGAGGTGATCACTAGCGAGCCATTGCCTGGGTGGTCAGAGGACATGCACTAACTGCCTGGGAAAGCTGGTGTGCACTGATTCAGGGTTGAGTGGTTACCGGGCAAAGTAAGGTGAATCAGGGTTCAGGAGTGGAGATCCAAGGGGTCAATGCAGTACACTAAACTGGATTTGGGGAGTAGTCTGTCACACTAACGTCTTAGTTGGGATTGTGCTCTGCTTGAGCTGGAAATTACCACTCCAAATGCACTGTAGACGTACTCAGTGACCACACTTCAAAATAGCACTAGAGTGAGACAGTATGATTAGCCTTAGAACCTGACAAGTGCTTGTTGCTCAAGCTGCTGCATTCCTGTAATACAGAAGCCATTTGGTGCCAACTGTCATGGCCAGCTGGGGTTCGGGTGGTCAGGCCTAGTCAGGGCCACCCCAGGGGGGGTGTGAGGCCTGGGGCCAATCCGCATGTGTGGGGCCCCACTCCCCATGATGGGTGGGGGTGTGGGCCAGTCCTGCACTGCCATCCCTCCCCTGACCCTGGGGGTGAAGCGGTCAGGTCTGGGGGCTGGGCTCCACTCTGCCAGGCCACTTCTGGGCCAGCCCTCCCCACCCCAGGGTGGAACAGCCAGCCCAGAGGAGGGGCCAGAGAGAAAAGCCTGGCTTCAGGGCTGGCCCACTCCATCCCTGGGCTGGCTGTTCCCCAGAATCCAGAGATCCTCGCACCAGCTGGCAAAGGGCTCACTGCTCTGCAACAGCAACTCACTTAGTATTCCACTTTCACAGTATTTAGCTAGAAAGAATGTCATGTTAACTTTTAAATGAAAGCTGGTGTCACATTGGTTAGGAATACTGTCATAAGATGGACATACAGATCATATTTAAGGAGTCGTGTATAGGTAGTGAAAATATACTTTAAAGACTATCACCAACCTGAGAGAAAAACAGATTTCCAGACAGGAGATAAGAATATTCACCTGTCTATCCGGGTTTACAGGTAAATTGATCATTTCAAGCCAACACACTAGGAACCCAATTTACATATGAAGTCAACAGGGGAATGGATCCTGTATTAGCATGGATACAAAGAGCACAACTAGCTGATTAGCATATTGGGTGCAGGACATAGTGGGTAATGGTATTTGGGGTTAGTCTGCTCATAAATCTATCAATATCTGTAATTTTACTAAGGGGATGTATGAAATACTGTCTTTTTGTGAATTGCCACTCTATGTTTATTGCAAATCTGTCTGAATTAAAAGGTAAAAAGTACCCTTAGTTAAGAAGAGGCTTGTAGGAAGGGCGACTGCATGTTTCAGCCTGAAAGAACTTAAAAGAGGCAAGGGTGTGGGTTTGAGGCTATTTTAGCCTTGCCTCCAATTGCTTCCCGTGTCTTTTGATAGCTAGGGCTAAGCCTTCTGTGAGGCTTTTGTGATGTAGCTAGAAGTAGTTTGCACCTACTTAAAAGCTGGAATCATCAGGAAGAAAAGCAGACTTTCTCTCTGAGCTAAGGTGGGTGGTGAGAGTGGCCAGTGGTGAGCTGGGTGATATGAGTGACTGGTTGGCAGAGCCAGTGGACAGTGACAATAGCCAGTGGTGAGCTGGGCAGTGTGAGTGACTGGAGGGTGGAGCTGGCAGACTGGGTGGAGCCAAGGAACAGTTCTAGAGGATGGAGTGAGTGACCAGTAGATGGTGTCAGCGGACAGCTGGCATGAAAGACACCCTAGGGTTGGTTGGGAGCCTAGTTAGCACTAATTCTCCAGATCAGTGCCAGTTTTGCCATTAAGTTTGTATGTTCTGTTATGCAGTGTGGTCGTTGGGAGCTTCACTCTATACTAATTTTTCTAGATTAGTGTTGATCTCTGTTATTTGGCCTTTTGCATTTTGTTTTACTGCTATTAAATGTTCTGTTCATTACACTCAGACTCATGCTTGCGAGTGGAGAAGCCTTACCCCTTTGGGGTGCCCAGGGAACAGTGCAGGATTCCCCAGAAATCTGGGTGGGGGCTCGAGATGGGTGGTGGTGTTATACTATTGGGAAACCTCAAGATGTAGAACCTGGTCCTTGTCCTGCCAGCCTGACATGGCAGAAGGGTCACATCAGTAAATAGGTTATAAATCCCCTCCTCTCTTCTCAAATTTAGTTGTTCAATTCATGAACAACAAAGTGGGAAAAAATCATCAGATCAAATATCCAGTTTCTGTGATTTATATTCCTGATGGTAGTAAGCAGAAAGAAAATATCAGGTGTGTGTGTGTAGTGAAAAAGAATTTTGGTCCAAAATGTGAGACCATCCTTATAATAAGGTAGAGCTATGTACTATAATCTGCTCTCAAGTGACATGCCTTTCAATTAAACTTCAATTAAAGTCTTCCAGCAACCTGCAACCCCATAGTAATTGTTAGGAAAGAAAAGGCAAACAGAAACATGCATATTTGCAAACTGCAGAATTTTACTGTTTTTGTCTCTCTTGTTTTCCCTAATACATTCTGTGTGTCTCATTTTAATCTCCTGAATAAAATTCACAACTAATGGCTAATACATTCTGAGATGATGAACACTGGCCTAAAAGAAATCAGCCAGCTACATGAGTGCCTATTACTATAGTCTGCTCCCTAATATCTAGGATGAAACAGGGGTTCTTCTTCGAGCACTGCTCACGTCATTCAGTTCTAGGTGTCTAAGTGCTGCAGTGCACAATTGGCTGGAAACTTTTTGCCCTAGCCTGTCAGAGCAGGGTCAGTGGCCAGTGCCCCCTCTAAACATTCCTGTGGCTATATATAGGCCACAAACCTGACCCTCCTCAGTTCCTTTTTCCACCCTCAGTGATAGTTATGGAACAGCCCGTTCCTTGCACCAGCTCAAGCTGCTTTTCTATCCTCTTTGTTTATGAGCCACCTGTTCAACATCAAAGACCTCTTGTGGATATGATCCCACCACTACCCAGTGCCCCCACTGAGTCATCTCAGTTGGAGCCAGAATTCACTCCCAGTCACTGCCTGCCATGCCGGTGTTTAAACCCTGAGCTAGTTGCAGCAAGGCCTTCCCAAGAGATGACCCTCACAAGAAGTGCCTTAGATGCCTAGGTGATTCTCACGAGGCAAATCAATGCTTCATCTGTCAGTCCTTCAAGCCAAGGACCTTAAAAGACAAGGAGCAGTGGCACCATGCATTGGCCATGAAGCAAGTATGGCAGCCTACATCCAGTACATTGGGACCTTCTGCTGAGCCACCAGCACCACGTGCCAAGTTGGCACTGGAACCCTCTTGGCACTGCTCCCCAGAGAAGCTGAAGAAGCTGCACTTCGCATCGACTTCGGAGCCCAAGCGCTGGCGCTGCTCTTGCCCTCCCCAGCTAACCCTCTCCCGGGGATAAGGCCCAGAGGTGATGCAGGTGCCATCCAAACCGGAAGCCTTTGAAGCTACAAAGGCTCTTCTGATCTTGCCTACTTCCATGCTGCCAAAGCCAAGAGGGGAATCTGCCTTCCTTTTGGGGAAATGGGCAGGTCTGGAATGCAGCCTCTGCCTTCACCAGCACTGAGTTGGGTCATAGACCCAAACAACCCCATAGGCTCCCTCACCTCAGCACCAGAACACTTCACCTGTGCTGCCCATCCCAGCAACGCCAAAAACACTAATTGTGGCACTAACTTCACCTACTCAGCATTAGAAGACACTTTCCACAAGCCCCCGAGACCCAGTACCTTATATATCTGCCCATCCCAGTCATAGGTGGGTCAGGCCTTCACTTGAGGGGCACCCAGCACTGGGGCCTCCCCGGTACCATCCCTGCAGTCGGTCCTCTTCATCTGGGACCTCCAAAGACAAGCCCTCCCCTGGTGCTGCTCGGCCAGAGGGCAGCACCCTAAGGTCACACTTGTCCTCGACCCCAACTGAAACTGTGAACCCATGGCCTTGGTCATATAAAGAGGACCCCGGTGCCCACTATGATCTCCTCCATAGGGTGACGGCCCACCTTGGCTTGGAGGTTGAGCCCCTCAGGGAAGATTGGGACACACTTTTTGACTTGGGGTTTGCGGTTTCACTGGATGTGATTTTGGTATCTCTGCATGATAGCATGTATATCACCTGGGCACTCTGGCAGATTCCTGCCTCCATTTTACCAGTCTCCCAGCTGGCCGGGCACAAGTACCAGGTTCCCCTGAAGAGGTTCCCTTTCATGGTGGGCCACCCAGTCCTGAGCCCCTGGGTGGCAGAGGCCACCCAGACATAGGAAGGGTGCAATAGTTCAGAACCCTCCCCAGATTCTAGGGAAGATGAGGCTTGACCTTATGGGAAGGAAGGTTTATCTACTACCACCTTCCAGCTCCATATTACCAACCACCAGGTGTTGGTTGTCAGATATATCTTGGACCTGTGGGAGTCCATGAGGTGCTTCTGTGACCTTCTTCCCCAGGAACACCTGCACAACTATGACTCAGTCATAGAGGAGGGCATGTGTGCCTCCTTTGACTCCTCATGGCGGCCTGGGATGCCTTGGAAACGGGTAACTATGGTATCGCCTCAGCTGTAGCCATGTGCTGTGCAGCCTGGCTCCAGAACTCAGGCTTAACCCAGGATGTACAACAGGACATTCAGGACCTCCCCTGCGAAAGTCAGACCCTTTTTGCAAGAGCCACTGACTCCTTGCTGTATGGCATGGAGGAACCCAGAGCTACCCTCAGATCTCTGGGCATGTACACACCACAGGACCCCAGACCACCATCCAGCCCTCAGCAGCCCCTCGAGCACCTGGGGCAGTGGGCATGTCAGGCAATGTTCTCTCTAAGGCCCTGAGGCAGCTGAGCAACTCCCGTTGCTTTCTGCACACCCCCTGTGGGCTTGAACCTGCACCCCCCCCGCGGGCCCGGGAGCCTCCCCCCCAGCTCTCCTAGTAAGCCCCCCCGAGCCAGCCCGATCTCCTCTTCCTCCCCTAGCCTGCTCCCCCCCGTAACCCCACAGCCGGCCTGACCTCCCCCCGCACTGTTACACAGGTGCGCGGAGCCAAGCCAGGGCTCCTCCAGCTGGAGAAGCACTGACGAAGCATGCTCAGATGTTCTGACCATGCTCCATCATAGCTTCTCTTGGCAAGAGTTTTAAAACTCTCAGCTCTGGAGAAGCTCTCAGCCGACTGGAAGACAGAGTCTTCCATCTGGTTAGGGACTCCGGCTGCCAGCTGTGTGCAGCTGGCAGTGTCCCATGCATGGGGCAGCAGCGAGGAACAGCAGAACCATGCAGCTTAGAGGGAACATTGCTGTCAGGGACCCTCTCCTGTGGGGCAGCAAGGGAGAAAATTCCACACAGGGGTCTAGTACCCCACCACCTTCTGGGGCCCCTTGCTAAGGTGCGGCACATCCCACACCTGCCCCCAAATGAGCACTCCTTGAATGATGAGCACCCCTCGAATCAGCCGTTGCCTCCCTCCATCTGCGCCTGTAAGATTCATTCCTTCTCTCCCACCATGGGCACCATCACAACAGCCCTTGGGCTCCCAGGAACCCAAGGATTGGTTTCATTCTAATCGTCCCCACACAATCTCGGGATCCTGCTCCTCTCCCTTGGCAATGCCAGTCCACTAACTTTGTCAGACAACCCCAAAGGGACTACCGTCACAAGCCCAACAAAGGGTAAGAGAACAATGAGTCATTCTTGCATGCACATAGATCAGTACATGCATGCCCCTTGCTCACCTCATCCCTATGGCCCCACAATTCCCTGGTCGGATGGAGCCCCCCACTAAGTCCTACAGAAGGGAGTGACTTCCCTTCTCCCCTTATTTCTCTCCAGGTATGACTGTTCTTCCCGATGAACAATACAGTCAACTAATGGCCTGCTGTTCCATGGGTAAACCTCAATAGTAGCCCCTGGACTAAGGGACACATTGACCCCTATCATTCCGTCAACCGAGCGGAAAGGGTTTTTTCCCCTTTTTCTGACTAACAACTGGCAGCTGCCCCAACCCTCTTCTAACACTACTCCTCAGAGAGGGTTAAAAAGGTGCTGATAGGCAGTAGGAGGCCCCACTCTAGGGCTACCTACACAGCAAAGTAGAAACTTTTCCCTCTCTGGCCCAGGCGAATGGAAACAATGCTAGAGTCAGCTCCTGTTTTGCTCCACTATACATTACTCCCTGGACTTTAAATATAGGAGCCTATCAACCCCTGTCTCGAGGCTCACTTGCCTGCGATCTCAGTCCTCCTTGATAGGGTGGCAGGGGTTGCAGTGACCCTCTCCATGCTTCTGTCCGGTGCCTTAAGGGTGTTCAGAGGACCTTCCCACATCCCAGGGACCTATTACCCAGTGGGACTTGGTTATGGGGTTTTACAGCTTAACAGAGTCACCTTATAATCACGTTGACTCTTGTACACTGTTAGTCCTCTCGTGGGAAACCCTCAGGCCTTAGAAGATAGTCCAGGGCCCCTAGTAAGCTAGAGGCCTGGTGTTACTCTTGGTAGTACCCTCTGTGATGCTTTCCCCCCAACACTCCTTACTCCGTTCCCCCAAGGGACACAGGGAAACGGTCTCTTGCATGTATTCAAGAGACTCACCATGCCTCTGTTTCTCGCTCTGGATTCCCTTCCAATCTGGGATCAACCACACTCTACAACCTGATATTGGGTTACTTGGTGGTTTTTCATCAGAGGTAACCACCTCCCTCATGGGGAAGAAGGGATAACATTTTCCCTCAAACATCCCTGAGAAACCCTCTGTTACTTACAGGGGTGAATTTGGGCATCACACTGCTGACTCCTGACCACCCAAGCAACCAACAATTATAGCCTGTTGCCCCTGACTTGAGCCAGCGTGCCAGACTCACAAGAAGCTTGCCACCCTCACTATCTACAGGGGATAAAAAACTGCCACAGGGGAGCCACGTGCCTTCTGAGCTCTCTGCTGCCAAGGAAAGTGGGCATGTATTGACACTAGGGCTACCTCCCCTAGAAGAGTCTATAAGGTAGCCTTTCCTATTCTTTTCTCCCTTTGCTCTGTGTTATAAAGAACAAGAAGAATAAGAGTGAGTGAAACACACATCTAACCTCCCAATTTTCACATATATCTCCTAGAATCTAAGATACATTCCCCTATCTCCCCACTTACATTCATTCCTGCTTACGGCACTAGGGATGACTTAATGCGGCATCCTTTTAACTCCCCAATGCCTTTTCTCTGGTTCTCCCACCCCTCATTCTACTATTTCAACACCCACCTCCTTCTTTTTTTCATCCCCTAGAAGGTTCGAGGAGTTTCTGCCAGAACTCAGAATGGGAGTTCCTTCAAGGGAGACCCTTAACCTTGTCACTACAACTTGTAGGAAGATCATTTCCACCAGGAGAGACCCTCCAGGACGTCTCCCCCATCCCTTTTCCTCCCCGCTGCACACTGTTAGCCCAAGAGATTAAGCCCCTATTTTCCTCCCTGCTGCACACTGTTAGCCCAGGAGATTAAGCCCCTGTTTGGAGCCAGTTCTCCCTTTCTCATGGCCCTTTTTTCCCCCCTACACATTCTTCCTCATTTGCCATTCCACTGGCATTTCCTACCAGGATCCCAGCCATGGCAATCCGGACCAGTGAGTCATAGGTAGAGGTGACAACTCATCCCACTGAAGTTGGAGAGACCATGTTCCCTTCCCCTGTTTTTTGGGACAAGGCAACCATTTACCCCTTTATGGGATAGCAGAATGTTGCTAGTGACAATGAACTAAATCAGATCTTTAAAGAAAATCATTTTGCACTGTAATAACCAGTTACAAATTATCTCAGTTTTCTCAGAGTCATTTTTTTTCCCCAAAGGAAAAAAGTCACACAGGTAAAATTTACAAAGAATAGAAAACCAATTCATTCCTGCTCCAGCCTTTGAATCACTGAGATCTCCATGTCCTCTCTAATCTGGGATCACTCCTGCGACAGATAATTTTGAGGGTCTCTGCAAATATGTTATGTCAACAGTGGCTTGCAAAATCATTTGGAGCAGCATGCAGGACCCTCTGTGGCATCACAGAAATTTTGCTTCTGCCATTGAAAGTCACTCCAGGTGGCCTCATTTAGAGGCAGCTGAGGCGTGGAGGGTCCCCTCCATGCCCATGCCCTAGGCATGCCAGGTAAAGAAACTACCAGGAGCAGATGCTCTCCAGAGCTTGCTGCCACCAAAAAGAGCCACTCCGGTCAGCTTCCTGGTGTGCCCCGAGAAAAGCTGCTCTGGGCAACTTCTTTCCACAGCATCATGGGGACCCCTGTCCCTATGCACGACACTGAGAGACCTGATCCAAGTGATCTTTCCACAAGTGGCTCCTTACAAGTAGCATGTCTGGGAAGCATCTCCCCCAACCAACTATAGCTTTGGTTGCCCCAGCTTCTTTTGGCAGATGGGGCCACCAGCACTAGCGGGGGGGCGGGGAGGAGGGACCGGCATCGATGTTGGCAGCCTCTAAAGGCATAGTTTGCTGTGCACATCTGTGCACCCTGAGCTATGATCTATATGATTTTTCTGTTCACTTGTATACTGGGATTGTACATTTTTATGCCAGTTATGCCATACAAGGTTTATTTGTGGATGCTCATAGCCTATTGTACATTAGTGTGATATCATGTTTCCTACAACTTCTTACATATGCACATACTTGTAGCATGCTTGACATGGCTAAAGGGGGGGATGGGAGACAGACAGAGCTCTCTTGCAACAAGCAAACAAGCACCTGGAAGAGACAACAAAGATATGCCAATTGAGGTGACTCAGAAGAGAAAAGGGGCTCACCTCTGACCAGAAAGGGATGCGTAGAGGGGGTTTGGAGACAAAGACAGACGCTTGGAAGTTTTCAGAGCTTTTTGCCTGGGAATCTCCATCTTGAAACAACTCCAAGCAAGATCTGGGCCCTGCCTGGTCTCAGGCAGAGACTGGCTGTACAAACATCTGCCAGCTGAACACTTTGAGTATGAACTTGGACTATGAGGTCAGTTTAGGTAGAGATATTAAGCTAGTATGTATGTTTTACCTTTTATTTCCTTGTGGTCACTCCTGACTCATTTATATTGTGACTCTGTCGTGACTGGCCATATTCCCACTTAGAATTATAATCTTATCAATAAACTAATAGTTGTTTTATCTAAAGCTGTGTGATCTTTAGAGCAGTAGTCTCAAAGTCAAATCACCATGAGGGCTGCATGAGGACTAGTATGTTAGCCCAAGGTCCGTGCCACTGAAACCTTTTCATACAACAATATTGCAAATATTGGTAACAGGAAATAGCTTTAGGGGCCACGTGCAGCCCACAGGCTGCATGTTTGAGACCCCTGCTTTAGAAGGTGGGAGTGAAGAAGGCTGGGCACAATCCATTTCTTTGTTAAATGGCCAGACTAGAGCGTATGGTGATTGGGAGTGGGCCCCAATCTCTGTAGACAGTGGCTCTCCTGGTGGTACCTGAGGCTCAGGGTGCTTGCTGAGGGATTGTCCGTAAAGTAGCTAGAGGGCATACACGCACTGAATGGGACTAGTTGCATGCTAGAGGCTGGAGTGGAGTGACTCAGGAGTTAGTGGCCACTTGGCAAAGCGGGGTAAATCAGGGTTCAGGAGTGAGAATCAGGGGGTCACAATGGCACACTGGACTGGCTCTGGGGAGCAGCCTGTCACACAGCACCAGCTGGGGGGGGGGTCTGGCATGAGAGTACACAACCTCTAAAGGCATAGTTTGCTGTGGTGATAATTTGCTTTTTAAGAAGTCAGCTTCTTATTATTGCAATTAAATTGTTCACACACTGGTAATGTAGTGGTTGTTAAAAACCTGCCATTGGAATTTCACTATGTGCTCTTAATATGACAAAAATGCATTAATTTAAAAGCTGTGTGTTTCCATCAAAAACTTTCATCTCCTATAAGTGGGTTTCTGCAGTGTTTATCCAAAACAGCTCACTTTAACCAGATACTTGCTAGGAAAAAATGGTTTAGACAAGGCAGTAGTTAGCATTAAATTATAACATGATGGCAGTTATGCCCCTCTACCACCTCTGTTTCAGAATGTTAAGAGGGTAACCACCCCTGAATATTGACTGCTGCAATTATGGAAGGAAATTTTCACTGGTAGGGAAAAAATTGAACTGAGTCACTCTGTCTGTCTACAGTATTTAGTCAGTGATGTCTACTGGCTTGCAGTGTGATCATAGGCAAGCTACTTAATTGTGTACCTCAATCTCCTCAACTGTAAAATGGGAATAATACGAATATACCCTAACTTACAAAAGTATTGTGAAGCTAGATTAATTATAGGTAGTAGATACCATAGAAATATCTCTCTATAAATGACTACGGCTGTGTTCAGACACAGGGGGTTATTTCGATATGGTTGTTTCGAAACAACACCTTATTTTGAAATAACTTAATTCAAATTAACAAACTGTTAAAAAAAAGCTCAAAGTGAAATAGCAGGTTCAGGCAACAGTTATTTCGAAACAAGTCACCATTGTTTCGAAACAACATGTTTGCATGGTGTTGTTTTGAAACAATCGTTTTGAAACAACATTGTTTCGTCCCCACATGGGGTTTAACTGTTGTTTCGAAACAACCGTGCATCATGTGAACAGGGTATTTCTTATTTCGAAACAACCTCTGTTGTTTCGAAATAAGAGTGCTGTGTGAACACAGCTTACCTGTTTCCAGTGGCAACGTTCTATTTGCATTTCTGCTTCTTACTGTGTGTCCATCTGTAAAATGGGGGTACTGCATTTGACCTGTCTCAAAGGAGTATTGGTTGGGAGGCTTAGCTAAAATGAGTGAAGTGCATTGACATTCTCAGATGAGGGATGCTATAAATGGAAATATGAATTATTAATTATTGTAACAATAAACTCACGCACTGCTAAAATTGCCCTGTGATTTTATTTTTCTGGTATATGTTCAGGAACACTTTTTATATATGATCTGGATTTATTCCCCGTCTCCAGGATATGTAATGAAAGAGAGGCCAGGACTCAAGCAATATTTTTTTTTTTAATTTCACAGTTGATGCAGCAAGCCCAAGAGGGGCCATGGCTATGAACTGCCAAGCTTCAATGTGCTAGGGCTGAGCCCTGGCAATTCCTGGCACAAATTAAGCATTACTCAAGTCTACTTACATTATGGCATTGAAAAAGTCAAAGGGTTTGTAATATTGCCAATATATTTTATGTGGAGTGGGAGATCTGACAAATGTGAACTGTGCTATACGTTTCTTTACAGTCTACAACCTAGGGCTGTCAGACTTAATAAGCTAAGCAAGCTTACCCTTGGATGTAGACCTTAGAATGCCTACAAGCTGTCAGAAGTACTTTTTATCTAGTGAAAGACCACACATGTCCTGAGTCTTTTCTGAAGCAGTGGCCTTGCTGTGTATTTGGGATCGTTTTGCTGATAGTTAACTTTTAATGGATGAGTTCCAAGGGGGTAGCTGTGTTAGTCTAGTTCTGCAAAACAAAAAAGGAGTCCTGTGGCACTTTTAAAGACTAGCAAATTTATTTATTGCATGAACTTTCATGGGAGAAAATCCCACTTATTTAAAAGCTGGTAAGCTGCAGCTTTTACCATTTGTGATCAGTAAGTTGCTGCATTGTTTTCCCCACAGGAGGAGTATTAACACTGGTCTCTTGCCCATGTAATTACCTCCATTTTTGTCTAAAAGTTCTTGGGGTGGTTTCATTGGACTACAGTGCTCTTGTCCACTGTCTATCTGGAACTGTTGAGTGCTATTAGTTTGATTTCTCCAAATGATTCAAGAGCAATGATTGTAAATATATGGCTGAATTTCAAACAGCTGAGAAGCTCATGAAAGTTGTGTAGTACACAAAGAGATATATGAATGACCAATATGCCTTTTGATCTGGCTCCTTGGCATGCAAGTCTTGGAAGGTGCTGAGTGCTTCTTCATAGGCATTCACAGAAAGTTTGCTCCCAAAAAGTTCAGTGAGACCAGGAATGGGAGCTGGCTTTTGGTGGGGAAATAATTCTCAGAAGTGGCCTTCCAGCTGTATAGTAGCACACTTAAGTTTGTGTGTTCACATTATAGTGCCTAAATTTAGGCTTTGTGATTTAACACACAGCCACGCAATTCCCATATCCAGAGCCAAGCTTCAATGGTTATGTCTACACTTGCAAGTTAGTTAGAATTAAGGAGGTTTAATTCAAACTAAGTATCTGTCTCAACCAGGGGCGTCGCTGGGGCGGGGAGAGACCCGGGGCATGGGCCCAGCCCCCGCCCCCAGAGGGCAGGCCCCGCCCCCACACAGAAGGCCCCGCCCCCTGGCCCAGGATATGGCCAGGGGGAAGCCGCGCTGCCGCCGGCAGCTAGGCTGCGGTGCGGCGCGGCACAGCACAGCGAAGCATGGCCTGACCTGGCTTGAAGCGGCCGCTGGAGGCCAGGCCCATGGCCGCAGCCCTGGATCCCTGGCTGGGGACAGGGCTGCCGCGGGTAGCCGGCCGGGCCCTGGATCCCCAGCCGGGGACAGGGCTGCTGTGGCTGCGGGTGGCCAGCCGGGCCCTGGATCCCTGGCTTAGCCACCGGTGGCCACGGTGACCCCGTCATTGGCTGGCCGCCCGCAGCTGCAGCGGCCCCGTCACCCGCTGGGGATCCGGGACCCGGACGCCAGCAGCCGCGGCCGCAGTGGCCATGTCCCCGGCCTGGGATCCAGGGCCTGGCTGCGGCCACGGGCCTGACCTCCAGCGGCCACTTATGGCCGGGCCAGGCCGGGCTGTGTCGCGGCCTAGCTGCCGGCAGCGGCACAGCCACCCCCTGGCCTTATCACTGGCCAGGGGGCGGGGCCTGCCAGGCGACCAACTAGGCCCCAGATCCCTGGCCAGAGACGCGGCCGCCGGGGCCGCGGACCACCAGGGACCGGGCCATGGATCTCCGGCCCAATTGGGCCGGAGAACCTTGGCACCAGCGTTGGGACCCGGGGCACGTGCCCCGGGTGCCCAATGCTAGCAACGCCACTGGTCTCAACTTGGCTTTAATTAGTTCAAACTAAGGAATTCCTTAATCTGAACCAATGAAAGCTTAGTTCAAATTAGTAAGACCTGCCAGTTAGTTCAAATTGAGCCCTTAGTTCAATCCTTAGTTTGAACTAAGGATGGTGTAGACTAGGAATAAAACATAATAAATTCAAATTAATGGCAGTTAGTTCAAATTGACAAAGTGGACTAATTCAGCTTAATGTTAAGTTGACTTAATACACTTTGCTAATTTGAACTAATAAATTCAAGTTTAGTTTGAACTAAACTCGAATTTATTAGTTTGAATTAGCAAATTCCAACTAACTTTTCCTAGTGTAGACATAGCCAATGCAAACATAAGAGCTGCCAAGATTGGATGTACTAAAACAGTGTTTTTCAAACTTAGGGTCAGGACCCAGTACTGGGTCGCATACCCTTAGGCACTGAGTCGTGGCACCCCTTGCTGCTGCCACCAAAAGACTGGAATGCATTGCTCAATGATGTAATTGTTAGATTGTGGGGCATACATGATTTTTTTCAACTGGGTCCCAAGGAAAAAAGTTTGAAAACTGCTATAGTAAAACACAGCATCATGTTTGTGAAGCCCACATTTGGATGCTGGGTTGAACCCCTTTGTAAATCTTGTTCTGTATGGTCCCCAGTGAGCTGGACCTGAGCTGAAATAGGTGGAACTAAAATCTTCCACACAAAGTTCAGGTATGTTTAGATCCAGGACTTTAAATTAGGATTTTTCTCTATTTTTCTACATTGCTACTATTAAGCAGCATGGCTGCCATTCCTTCTTGTCAATAAGTAAAGCTTGACAGAGCTAGAAATATTCCCGTTACTGCTTTCAGCCAGACAAATATTAACTTTTGCTTCTTAAGTGTCCATGTAAACCATAGGAACTATGATGTCATCTGTTCATTCAATGCTTTGATGGGAAGTATTACTTTTTCCTGTATGATGCATTTATAATTTAGTCTTTCATTTGTATGCATGACACAGTTTTGTTTGGGGAGCCTATTATTGCAGCTCCTATAATGTAATATTTCTGTGGGATTAGGATAAAACAAAGGCTCAGAGAAAATATATGACAGCTTCATTATATGGCTATTATTGTAGCCATGAAAATCAGGCCTGGCCTCTCTTCTGATCCACAGCTATAATGGGTTTTGTTTGTTTGTTACCCATTGAGGATATGGGCTTGTGACATGGATTTTCACAGCTGTTTGGCTTATTGGTGGTATAGCACTTTATCAGTCTGGGGCCAGAGCATAAGCTTTTCCTGGACAACGTGGGTGACTAAACACACAGCTGACAAAGATTTTCCCTAGAACACCTGTAAGCTGGAGAATGGGAAGCCAGGGCAAGCAGCAGCACAGCACTATCAAAACCTTGTGAGATTAGGTAAATATCTTCTTCTTTGAGCACTGCTCAGATACATTCAGAAATAGGTGTCTCCATGCCAGAGCGGCAGATTGGTCAGAACTTTTTCCTTCAGCCTGTCAGAAGAGGTCAGGCGGCTATCACCCCCCATGCCACCCCATGGCTATATAGGTGGCCACCGCCCAGTTCCTCCCCAGTTTCATTTCTTCCACCTCAGCGTCAGTGGTAGAACTGCCTGCTCCTTGCTTCGCAAGCAGCCTGTCCTCGATCATGAATGAGCCTCTCGCCTGACTGGGAGAACCTATTTGTGGACTTGGTTCCCTCGAAGAAGGCCTCCCTTTTCAGGCCAGAACATCACGTTCCAGATCTGTCCGTCATGCTGGGATTTAAGCCTTGTGCTGTGTGTGGCAAGGCTTTCCCATGGGACGATCCTCACGAGAAGTGCCTCCGGTGCCTCGGCGAAAGCCATGAGGTCACCGTGTACTCTTCTTGCCCGTCCTTTAAACCCAGGACCATCAAGGACAGGGAGCAGAGGCATCATGCCCTGGCCTCTCAGCAGGCCCGGCATTTCTCCCCTGAGGCTTCAGGGCCACCTGCCGTCAGCGCTGGAGCCCACCGCCCAGCACCACACCGATCGGTGCCGCAGGACTAGCTCAGTACCTTCGGCACCGCGGCACTGAAGCAGGCCCGCCCCCTTGGCATGGGGCTCCCTGGTCGGTGTTGCTGCCAACCCCATCAACCTTGGAGGCAGTGGAGGCAGCAAGGGTGCTCCTCCTGTTGCCTATGCCCCCTTCTCCAGCGCCACCCAGAAGGGGGAAGCTGGCCTTCCTTTCGAATGCCTGGGTGCCATGCACATGGCACCATTCACCCTCTCCATCGCCAGCCCTGAGGCCCCGAATACCAGAGCCTCCTGGGAGTCCAGGTACCGTGGAGCCATCCCCATGGCACCATACCACTCTCCCGTCTCTGGTGCTGCCTCGGGAATCCTGAGAGTTTTCCCCATTTCAGTCCAGGGGAAAGGGCTTCAAGGGGCTCCAAACGGCCTCAGCAGTGGCGTCGCTGGCGTTGGGCACGCCGAGGCACATGCCCCGGGTCCCAACACCAGTGGTCCAGATCTCCAGCCCAATAGGGCAGGGGATCCAGGGCCCGATCCATGGCAGGCCACAGCAGCCACGGCTACAGCCAGGGATCCGGGGCCTACCTGGCTGCCCGGCAGGTCCCGCCCCTTGGCCAGGGATAGGGCCAGGGGGAGTCTGCGCCGCCGCCGGCAGCTAGGCCGCGGTGCGGCGCAGTGTGGCCTGGCCCGGCCAGAAGCTGCCGCTGGAGGCCGGGCCTGCGGCCGCAGCCCTGGATCCCAGGCCAGGGATGGGGCCGCTGCAGCCGCCGGCGGCCAGGTCCCAGATCCCCAGCTAGGGATGGGGCCGCTGCAGGCGGCCAGCCAGGCCCTGGATCCCTGGCCGGGGATCTGGGGCATGGCCACTGGTGGCCACGGTGACCCCGTCTGTGGCCGGGGATCCGGGGCTGGGGCCGTGGGCCTGACCTCCAGCAGCCGCTTTGGGCCAGGCCAGGCCAGGCTGCACAATGCTGCACTGCGGCCTAGCTGCCGGCTGCGGCGCATCCTCCCCCTGGCCCTATCCTGGGCCAGGGGGCGTAGCCTTTTGGCTGGGGATGGGGCCTGCCCTCTGGGGGTGGGGGCTCGGCCCATGCCCCGGGTCCCACCCCACCCCACCCCAGCGACGCCCCTGGGCCTCGGTGCTGACTCTTGGCACCATTGACCTTCCAATATCACCCCCGGGATTGGTCCCTGCAAGAGGTCCCTCGAACCTCGCCAGCACTGGCCCCCTCAGGACTGGTGAAAACACTGAACCCAGTATCATCTTCCTATACTGGTGATTTGTCGGTGCACTTTGACCTCCTGCAGCGTGTCTCTGCCCACATGGGCATGGAGGTTCAATCCTCCGAGTCGCCCTCAGAAACTCTTTTTGGGCCACTCTTTTCATCGGCAGCACCAGTTGCAGTGCCTCTCCACCCCAGCGTTTGCGACTTGGCATCCTCCTGCTGGCAAAATCTGGGTTCCATCTCCCCAGTTTCGGATACGGCTGGTCTTAAGTATAGAGTCACGGGGCCTGAATTCCCCTCACTTACCCACCATCCAGCCCCTCATCATGCAGCGGTGGAGGCGGCCTTAGGGCCGGGGCAGGTCCCTCCCCATCCCCTCCTGACATCGAGGGATGTTAGGGAGCTTGACTTACTAGGCCGCAAAGTTTACTCCTCAGGGGAGAGCTCATGTAGTTTGGCCTCCTCCAACCGGGGCCACTTCCATGCCCTCCAGCCCCATAAGTCTGATAATAGGCCATGTTTACCTCTTCTCCCCCTCCCCTTAACTGTTGTTGCTGAGGACTTGTCCTCACCACTATAACTTCAGTTCGAACCCCTCCGGGGGACCCTCCTAACAAACCCCCTCCAAGACGCTTCTGGGAGAGCTCTCAACCCTGGTCATCAATTTGGTAGACCACCCAGATCGCTGCCAAGCCCCCTCAATGGCCTAGTGGGTGACATCCGGCGCTTCCTACACTGTGGCTGATGCTTGACTCCCAGTGGCGGGACTCTCCCCTTCCGAAACAACAACTAACCCCTCTCTCCCTTCCTCACCCCCTTCCTGGTGAGGATGGGCGATTCACACATGACACAACCTCCCTCTGGGTAGGACAAAGTTGGTCCCTAGGCCTTGGGGACTGGCCACCTCATTATTCAAATTCCTCTCCCTCAGTGGAGGGCATCATGGAAGCCTGCTATCTAAACCCAGGCAGGCAATTGATGACCACCGGCTCTAGCCCAAAGAGGCTACCATGACTGCATACACTCCGTGAGGGAAAGAACTCCCCCCTTGCCCTTCCCACTTCCTCTGCAGTGACCCTCTTACTGGAGGGAGTACATACGGCACTCATAGAACACACTTCCAACATCAGAGAGTGCGTCACCCAACCTGTGGGGCGAAGAACCCCTACTATTGGTTCCACACCCTGACCGCAAGATGAACAGGCTTGCTGCCATGCTCACTCCTACTGCTCTCTCACTGGTGTTCAACCATGGTCCCCAATCGACTCTCACTGAGATTGCAGCATACGTTCACAGTTGGAACCCTCCCCGACCACAGGGGTCAGGTAATTTGCTCCGCCTCCTGTGTACCAGACAGTAAATGCCGGGACCTAGCAACCAGACATAGCTGTGGCTAACTTTCTCACGGCCCTTGTGAGGTATGAACCCTCAAATCTTCTACGTCAACTTAAAGCTGAGAGTAGCTGTAGAACAGGGCTGCTGCCCATTCTTCTACCATCCTCCAAAATATACAGACAGAAGGAGGTTAAGCGAGTGAGTGGTAGACCCATTCCTCTGGAGTTCTACCAATCTGGGCTTTCGATCGCCACTAGCAGCATGTACCCTGCACCCAAGCCGGTACATGGATTCTTGCCCCTCATGAAAGGGGCCCGAGATATCTTCCTCCCTATCCCTGAAGGGACTGTTTCTGTTACATTCCAATCGGAAGCCCCTCGGGCCCAAAACCCAGAGGAAATATCTGGATATAAGTTGCGAAACCAACTAGACTTCCCCTTGGCTGCTCAGTTGTACATAGGAAGGGTCATCCTTGCACCTTTGAATATGCCCATGATCACAGCCCGTCTTCCCCAGTGTCGGTCTGGGAACTGTCTTCACAGACAGTTGCTCCTCCAGCACCAATCTTCGCCCACCAAGCCGTCATCCAGCTGTCTCTCTCGCGTAGCCACCTTCCCTGGGTACAGCGTTAGTACCATGAGTCTCCAGGCTTAGCTACAGGAGACCCTAATTCAAGAGTCTGGTGGGTACATTTCCCTCCCTCCCATGAAACCCAGAGCTCTCAGTAGGTGCATCTTAGAAGACACACCCTGCCCTAACTGTCATGAAAGAGTTCGACTCTAACGCTCACTCTTCATGAGCCTGAAGTTTCTCTCATTATATGGGTATTTGGGAACGGGCTCACCCTTTTTAGAGCCCACCTTCCAGTAGGATCTATTCCTTCACTATCATACCTGTGGAGGACACTCCAGGTATACTAAAAAAAAAAAAAGACAGAGGAGAGGGTGGGATGCACCCCAATGGCTGGCATCCCACTGCCCTGCCACTGTGGTGGAGCCTGCCTCCTCTGTACATTCCCAGGGCTCCTTCCTGGAGGGAGCATCAATCCCAACGGGCACCCCAATGAAGTCCTAATTGGCTCAGTCCCTCCCCCACATCAGTCCCGTCCCCCCCCAGTGTGGTGAGACTATCTGGCCAAAGCGTGTGAATTCTTAGGCCGCTGGTACTAGCAACTGGACCTACCGGACTTATAAGCCATTACCAATCCACAGCCCATCACGTCCAAGCCCCTCACTGTAGCATCCCTACAGCTGCTTTCCTGTTGAGGAAACTCTAAACAAAAGGGAAGGGAAGGGCGTAGATAGTAGTACTACTACCTCCTTGGCATTCAAGGATTCACTTTTGGATATTCCCCCAGTGGGTTTCATCACAACACTATCCGTGCTTCTCTTTACTTCCATAGCATGGACCAGGCACTGAGGCCTCAAACTGGTCCCGTCATCTTGTTATGACTGTGCCTGTTGGGATATCAACTGTGGTTGCCAACGTCCTGATAGCTTCTTGAACTAGCTCGCTTCACCTTCTCCAGAGTCTTCCCTCCCACCCCGGCTGCCCCCCCTTGGGATACTGACTGCGCCAGATTAATATACCTGAAACTCTCTGGCGGGTGTGTCATGGCCGCAGGTCCCGGGGGAACACCAACCTCTGTTCAAGTCTCTGGCCTGACCCCTTGACCCATAGGTGCCCTACAATATCAAACGGATGGAAAAGACTCCCCTCCCCTCAGGGTTTTCTAGCAGTACTGATGACCATCACTGCCAGCCCACCGGTTATGGCAGTGTCAGTACACACCAATGCCAGCCCGACAACCCTACTGCCTCCTGAATTCCCTTATAAGAGGTACGTTAACATGTGTTACTGCCAGAACTCTAATCTTCTGATTTTATCCCACTTTTGCCAATATGCCTTTAGGCAGAGTGGTTAGAGTCGCATTCCTTGACTTTAACCACGATGCATTTATATCTCATTTATGTGTAAGGTGACTTCAGGCCCTCCTGCTTAAGCACCACAATAGGTGCTCGGACAAACTGGGCCTACTTTCTCCATTGGGTTAAGTCCTGCAATCCCTGCTTATCCTTGCTGGGGGCAACGGTCCTTGGGTCAATCTCCTAGACCCCTCCAGGACCCTGCTCATTGGACAAATACCCATGTTGGAGTTATGCCATGCTGAAGGCAGAAGAGCTAACTCCATCCGCCATCCATCAGCATGGCTAGCAGTCACCTATTTCTGAATGTATCCGACCAGCAATTGAAGAAGAATGGTGGGTTACTTACCAGTAACTGTCCTTCTTCAAGATGGACTGCTCGGATTCATTCAGAGCCCTCTCCCTGTCCCCGCACTTGGAGTTGGCGACTCTTAGGAACTGGGGAGGGGCCAGGCGGTGGCCACCTATATAGCCATAGGGTGGCGTGGGGGGACAGTGGCTGCCTGCCCTCTTCTGACAGGCTAGAGCAAAAAGTTGCAACCAATCCGGTGCTCTGGCACGGAGACACATATTTCTGAATGAATCCAAGCAGCCCATCTCAAAGAAGGAAGGTTACTGGTAAGTAACCCACCATTCCTTCTCAGCTATTAACTATTTGTTGACTCTTCTCTTATCTTGCTGTCTAGCAGAAAACAAGTTTGTGGTATTTGGCTCCTGTGAGCGCCCATAAGTGCGTCGTTCACTCGGCCCACCTGGCAGTAGCCCCTGGTGGACAGTTAGGGGAGTTATTGTCTCTAGGGTTCCTGCTGGCCCGGCTCCTCCCTGGGGGGGGGGGGGGGGGGGGACGGGCAGCGGGTAGGCGATTCCACCCCATGAGGGGGTGTAACTGTCAGCTTAGAGGCTGGGTAGGTCAGTTCACCCAGAGTCCTGTGCCCATAAGCGGATGTACAGTCCACAAGTCACAATACAGTCGGGGTTAAACAAGGTGGGGTAGTGTTGAGGTCGACGTCTCAGGAGCAAAAACAGGAGAGGAGGGGGTAGGACACATGCCTGCCCTACTCCACTGTGTCCCAGCCCAGGGCCCTAGCAGCAGCCTGGCCTTGGCACCAAGGGGTCAGCGGGGATCCAGCTGCAACACGCTGACCCCGATCAGGGGATGTGCAACTCCCCTGGGCTACTACTCCCCCCCTCTACCCTTAGTACCTGGTCTGTCGTAGCTTCTACATCCTCAGGATACTCGCTGAGTGGTACCAAGTAGAAGTCCTCCATAGCGTCCACTGGTGGTAGGTCTGAAAGTCCTAGGCTGACGTCCATCTCCTCAGGGGGTAGCTTGTGTAGCATCACCGGGTCCAAGGTGCGGGGGAGCTCCCCCAGGGCCACTCCCTCCGTGGGGTCCTCCTCTGGTGGGGCCAGGGGCAGTTCTTCCAGGTCCTCCCCGGTAGCCTCTGAAGTCCCGTTTCTGGAGTGTGGAGCCTCCCGGGCATCAGGGGGGAGGCCGTGGCTCCCATTGGGCCCACTGTCTGTCCACTGCAGGTGGGGAAGGGTCCTTGCACGGGACACCCGCCATGGGAGGCCCCAGCCAGCCATCCCAGTGTGGGGCTGGTGACTGGTGGGTAGGCCTGACCCTCCTCTGCTGAGGCAAGGGCCGGTTCCGAGGAGCCCGGAAGGAGACATCCTTTCCCTCTGGTAGCCAGGGCTGAACTGAGCTCTCTGGCTCCGGTTTTATACTTCCTGTCCCGCCCCTGGCCTTCTGGTGTGAGTGACAGCCCTGTGGTGCCCATCTTGCGGCCTCTGGGGGTGGCCATCTTGCAGCCTCTTTACAGCTCCTCAGCTTCTTCTGGAGCATTTTAAATGGCTCAGTGAGGATGTGTATTGCCTCTACTACTCAATGGGAGAGAGGTAAGGAAGGGGAGTTGAGGGTTCAGAGAGCTGTCAAATGGAAAATTTTTTGTTTCTGCATAATTGGTTTAAATCAAGTCAGTGATTATTTAAATTGCAAACTCTTAGGAACAGGGACTTACTCAGTTTGTACAATGCCTAATACAATGGGCTCTGATCTTAGTTGGTCCCTATGTGCTACCATAATAATAATATTAATGGCTGAAAGTCATAACCATCTGTTCAGTGGTTTGTATGAAATAGTTTGGGGAACCTCAGTGCAGGTTCTAGCAGATACATATTCACAGCACAAAAACTTACCATCACATAGAGGCACTCTTTTCAGCAGTCTCATGAGAGACAGTGAGCTCTGATTTGACACAGAGACTAAAGGCATATAGAGCTTCATAAGATTTGTTGCTTGAGACCCCCGATTTGACCCTTCAATTTATTTATTTATTTATTTATTTATTAATGTAAGGCAGGCTTAGAAGCTGTATTTAACAGCTTCTGAACTGAAGGGGGGCAACTAATCTGCATGGGTCCTGTATTAGCATAGATACAAAGAGCACAATTAGCTGATTAGCATACTAGGTGCAAAGCATAGTAAGTAATAGTATTTGGGGTTAGTTTGCTCACAAATCAATATCTGTAATTCTACTAAAGGGAAATATGAAATAGTGTCCTTGTGTTAACTGCTACTCTCTGTTTCAAATCTTTCTGGGTTAATTAAAGGGTAAAAGCCACCCTTACTCACAAAAAGATTTGTAAGACAGGCTCCTGCATGGTTCAGCCTGAAAAAGAGAAGAACAGAATTAGAAGGTTTGCATTGTTTCAATGCTTGGGGTTGTTGCCTCCCTTCCTACTGCTGTTTCTGTTCTTTATTATGAAAATAGCTGATTTACAGCTGCTAAAAATTAAGAGAGCTAGCTATCACTGAGCTGAAAAAGAGCAGCAATGGTGTGACCAGCAAGTAAAGCTAGTGAGAGTAGCCAGTAGTGAGCTGAGGGACTGGAGAGCAATGCTGATGGACAGTGGGTAGAAGCAGTAAGAATGGCTAGCAGAGACCTGGGTGACATAAGTGACCTGAGAACAGAGCTGAGAACCATGTTCTAGAGAAGATGTGGCTAAACTGCAGCTTGTGAGCTGTATTTGGCTCTTCAAAGAAAAAAATGCACCTCTAGGGAGAGTGCATGGTGGGAGCCAGGGGTGACAAATTTGCAGTGGTCGGGGACAGCAGAGAGGCGGCAGCGGCAGGGTGAGAGCCAGCAGCGGAGGAGCAGCCTTGTGAGAGCTGTAGAAAAAAGCAGCCTGGTCAGAACCAGGGGTGGGGCAGCTCTGGGAGAGCTTGCAGGGAAAAAACAGCCTGGTCAGAGCAGGGAGGGGAGGAGCAGCAGTGAGAGAGCCTCACTGGCAGGAAAAAGCAGCCTGGTAAGAGCTGGGAGGAGAGGGGCAGTATTGTGAGAGCCAGCAGGGAAAGACAGGCACTCAGAGCAAGTACCTACCAGCTTCAAGTTTACCCCAACAATATTAATTTCTACCCTCCTTGTCTGTGTACATAATGATACAGTCTTTAATTGCATCAGTGCATGATTTTTTAAATACTTTTTTCTTTTTTGATATTGTTTTCTGGGTAAATATTTTTAAAACTAGCAATTTAAACTGATCAAGAAAAAGTCTACAATGAACTACAGATAAGGGATGATAATTAGCAATTTAAACCTGAAAAACAATTGTAAATTAATTTTCTTTTTTTAAAAATCACCTGGCATTTCCAGATATTGTAATATAATACAAAATGATTTCTCTTGTATTTCTATTTTGATAATTAAATAAGAATCATCAGAAATGACTGAAAATTGACACAAATGTTACATCCAAAACCACTGACTACTGTCAAAAGGTTATTAAAAAAAACCCTCTATTTAAAGAATGTTACAAGTACTTATTATGGATCATGGTTCATTTTCAGCATGCAAAATGATTTAGACTTAAGATAGACCACCACAACTGAAAACTGGCTTTAGAAAAAAAAAATTCCTTAAGTCTATTGAACAAGTGTGCCTGAAACATCAGTATTTCATCTGTTTGCAAAAGGAACTGCTAGCACATTTATTTTATAAGAAAATTTTAATTAATATAACTAAGTCAATTACCAAGATAATTTACATTCACTGCAAAGTTCAATAGCAGCACTATACTTCTACTGATTAAATAGCATCAACATGTATTAATTCTTTTTTGTTGTATACTCAAAATCTATTTATATTTCAGTGCAGACTTCATGAATGACTCTATGGGTATCTGAGTCCATTAGACAAGAGTAATTGTTGTGAAGGGCTGAGGACGGAAAACTGTGATGTAAATTTTCTGAAAAAAAATCTCTCACCAATAAAGATTTTACTTTGTATTATAAAAAACAAATATTGATATTTAGAATTTATACAGGGCCTGACCCCAAACTGAATAAACTCAATGGGATTTTTTCCATAGTAGCTTTGTGCATGGACTCCAAAGCACTTACTGAAACAGGCTCTGATTTTGCACTTTCTGGCCCTATAAATTCTCATTGATCTGCTGGGATTCTGAACAGTTGAAAAGGTGTCCCTGTGTCCATCTCTTCACAGGATTAAGATGAGAGCAGTATTTTTGTTTTCACTGTCCATGAGTATTTTAGTGAACAAGTTTACTGGCAGAAATATTGGCAGGGAAGTGGGGGCATGGTAGGTGCCCGGATGGGGTGGGAGGCAGAAGTGTGGCATGGTTGGGGAGAGCAGAGAAGCAGCAGCGTGGCAAGAGACAGCAGAGAAGCGGCAACAGGGGGTGGGGGAGAGAAGCATGACGTGGTCAGAGAAGCCATAGCATATTTAGATTTTCTCATAGGCCCTAATGCAGCATACTCGTTGTTAAAATAAAATAATGTTTTACAAGTCCTAAACATGATGTTGAATACTAAGAAATGAAAATAAAAAGGAGAAAAGTATAAAACTGAACATAAATTACTTTCAATTTTTGGCACAACTTACTTCTGTGAAGCATCATACTACACAATGAAATTCAAAACATTGTGCAATACTTAAAGATCAGCAACTCAGAGAGCTTTTACCTGCTTCACTGACAAGTTACTGCCCAGATTTAAAAAAAAAAAAAAAACTTGCCACAAGCCTGTAGTGTGCTACATCTAGCAACAGCTAAATTTTTACTGTATGGGCCTAGTTTCGTGGTAATCTAAAATAATTATTAGAATCTGACATTAGTGGATCAATATTTGCCCCATTTTTATGATAAAATTAAAGTGCACAATGAATTTTAAGCTTAGTAATTTTGGAGTAGGTAAAAATATGTGGTTGTATGCCTCAGTGCGGCTCTCAAAGGTTTGATAATCTACTTGTGCGGCTCTTGAGTTCCATAAGTTTGGCCACCCCTGTTCTAGAGGATAGAGTGAGTGACTGGTAAATGGCATTAGTGGACAGCTAGTGTGAAAGACAATTCCTATGTACCTTAGAGTTGGTTAGGAGCCTAGTTAGCACTGATTCTCCAGATCAGTGCCAGTTTTGCCATTAAGTTTGTATGTTCTGTTATGCGGTGTGTGTTATTGGGAACTTTGTTCTATACTAAGTTTCCTAGATTAGTGCTGTTCTCTGTTATTTGGCCTTTTGGCAATTTTGTTTTACTACTATTAAAAGGTCCATTTACTACACTCAGACTTGTGCTTGTGAGTGGGGAAACCTTACCCCTTTGGGGTGCCCAGGGAACAGTGCAGGATTCCCAGAAATCTGGTTGGGGGCTTGGGCCAGTTGGTGTCATGTCATTGGGAAACCCCTAGATCAGGGGTACTCAAACGGCGGCCCGCAGTCCACAATCCGGACCGCAAAGACGTTTCTGGTGGACCGCGGCAATGTTCCCTCTATGGCAATGATCGCTGTTGGCCGGCAACAGGAGCTGGGTGCGTAGGACTCCGGGAATGAGCTGGCAGGATCGCTGCGGCAACAGGGAGAAACATCTTCTTCCCCTCCCAGCCCAAGAGTTTCGTTTTCTCCTGAGCGCTGACACGAGAGCAAGGCGGGGAGAGTAGGGAGAAAGTCGCATGTGCACTTGTCGGTGCGACTGGCGCTGTTGGCGTCTCTACTCCCATCTCCTGGCAACCGAACTTTACCTCGCGCCACTGCACTTCGGCTGGCGGCGCAGCACATGGTACTTACTGCGGAGGTGCGGAGCAGGCCAGGCTCCAGCAAGCAGGAGTGGGCCGGCTCTTGTCCACGTGCGTGCACTGGTGTGCTCGGAAAAAAGCAGCAAGGAGGCCTATGGCTCTTAAAGACGAACAGACTTATTTATCACATGAGCTTTCATGGGAGAAAATCACAAATCTGTTTGGCTTTAAGTGCCACAGGCCTCCTTGCTGCTTTTGCTGAACTGGACTAAGACAGCTGCCCCACTGGAACTTGTGCTCTGAGTTTGCACTTTGCCCCCCTGCTGAGTTCCTGGTCTGTATGGCTGAGGTGGGGGTGCCAAAGCAGAGCAGAGTGGAGAGAGGCACCAAGAATCAACCAAAGAGACAGCCCCAGAGGCCTGTGAATGAGTGATTTCAGTGAACATTGCCAGGGCTTTGACACAGCCCCACTTGACAGTCTTGTAAGTCAGTGGTTCATAACCTTTTCGAGTACGAGGACCCTTTTTAATGTCCAATGATTTCATGGCCCCAAAAAAAGATAATAGTCCTTATAGGGGGCTGACTGTAGGCAGCCATGCTGCAGAAGTGCAGTTGAGGCTCTGGGCCCCACCTGCTCCCAAGGGGTGGGAACATATCCAGAGTGTGGCTGTTCACAGGAGGCAAATACCACTGCCTGCAATCAGTCTCCAAAAACAACTATTTTACACACAATTTAAATTTTATAGCCTTTTCCAACATGAATTGGTGGCATCACCCCCCTGCTCCTGCTAGCCCCCCCTCTCCCAGAGCACCCCCCCACTCGCGGCATCACCCCTCCCCCCCCGCTCCCAGCAGTAGGCCTACCCTAGTTGCTTGTGGACCCCGATGAATGGTGGAAAGCTGAATGTGGACCGGCTCACAAAAAGTTTGAGTACCCCTGCCCTAGATATAGAACCTGGCCCTTGTCCTGCTTGCCTGCTCTGGCAGAAGGGTTACATTTCTATAGTGCTGGGGGAAAGGGCTTTGACAGGTTTAATTAGAAGATTGTTGCTCCAAAAAACTTCCAGTCCAAAGAGGTTATTTACAAATGCAAGAGAAAGGTGAGAAGTCTTGGCAGCGAGAGGCTTTGGTTAGTGGCTCAAGCTGCTGCCAAAACTTGGTTTGGTGGTTTTTCTTTTGGTGAAGGGGGTGAAGTGTGTCATGTATGGTTGGGTAGGTTTCTAACCATTTCACAACATCCCAGCATTTGAGAACCCCTGATCCAGATAACTTACAGTTTGGTTCAGTAGCTTGCACCACCCCATTACAAAAATTGTTCCAGCACTCCTGCTCTGGCGTCTCTTAACTGAGTCACTAGGAAACATTGAGAGACAAACTTTGTAGCAGTGATTACATCCTGAAGGGCCTATTACAACAAAATCTGACAACCACTTTGCTAAATGTATGTTCCTGCTCTAATTAAAGTCTTCTCAGCTCTGTGTGAAAATGGTACAAACTTGTACTATTGAACACAAATTAAACCCAAATTAAAATAAATCAAACAACCTTCCAACTCAAAAATCTTACTCCATTGGGGGTTTGCGTTCAGTGCTTCATGGATTTATCTATCAACTGAACAGCAAATTATTATTAAATCTCCTCAGTGTTTCTATGGAAGCACCAAAGTAGCTCTTAACTTTAAAACACACCAAAGGTTCTGACGTCCAGGCATGCTATTTTATATTGACTGGGTATTTTCCCTGCCCACTCCCCTATAATTTTCTAATATGGTTTTGTCTTTAGAGGTAGAATGATGTTAACTACCTCCATTGGGCAAAAAAAAGCTCAGAACTTCTGCAAAGATGTTCAACAGTTCAGACTTCTGAGAGCTACCTGTAACTGAGCACCAAAACTCTCCAGTTCAGTTTCACAGGCTCCTGAGATTCAGAACCTCAGTCTTGAACTTCTGAACTGAGCCTTCAAAATTGAGTTGGACGGCTCCAGGGAACAGGCTGTCTTGTGAATTCTAAAAAAAGCAAGGAGTCTTGTGGCACTTAAAGACTAACAGATTTATTTATCACATGAGCTTCTGTGGGAGAAAATCCCACTTCATCAGATAACTTTGAAGAGGGGGAACTTACAGAATGGGATGAAAACAAATGCAGGGGAGTGTAAGACATGGGATCAGGTCATACTGCAACAGCAAATCAGAGCATTTGTAAAGATTCAAACTCTGCCTCAGAAACAATTCTGACATTATTATTAAGGAGACTGACAAAGGAGGTGCAGTCGTCATCATGAATAAACCAGATTACAACCAGGAGGCTTATAAACAACACTCCAACACAACATTCTACAAACTTCCTTTCCCTGACCCCACTGAAGAATACCATAAGGAATTACAACACCTACTCAAGAAACTACCTAAGGCAGCACAGGAACAAATAAAGACAGACACACCACCAGAACCCTGACCAGGAATATTCTATCTACTACCTAAAATCCATAAAAAAGGAAACCCCGGACTCCCCATCATCTCAGGCATTGGCACTCTTACAGCAGGCTTATCTGGCTATGTGGACTCCCTCCTCAGACCCTATGTTATCAACATCCCTATCTTCAAGATATCATGCATTTGCTGAGGAAAATCCAATCCATCAGTGAGTTTCCTAAAAACACCATCCTGGCCACTATGGATGTAAAAGCTCTTTACACCAACATGCCACACAAGGATGGATTACAAGCTACTAAAAGAACCATCCCAGATGATTCTTTGAATGAACTTTGTGCTCACCCACAACCATTTCAGATTTGAGGATAATTTATACCTCTAAGTCAGTGGCACTGCTATGGGTACCCTCATGGCTCCACAATATGTCAATATTTTTATAGGCAACTTAGAACAACGTTTTCTCAAGCCTCATCCCAAAGCACCTCTCCTCTACTTATGCTACACTGATGACATCTTCATCATCTGGACCCATGGCAGGGGCACTCTTAAAAGACTTCCTCAGAGATTTCAACAATTTCTACTCCACAATCAAATTGAGCCTGGAACACTCCACACAGGAGATCCACTTTCTGGACACTACAGTACAAATTAGGGATGGACACACCAACACCACTCTATACTGAAAACCTACTGATCGGTATAGTTATCTACATCCCTTGAGTTTCCATCCTAAACTCACCACACGATCCATTGTCAACAGCCAAGCCCTAAGATATAACCACATTTGCTCTGATCCCTCAGACAGAGACACATCTTCAGGATCTCCAGCAAGCTTTCTTAAGACTACAGTACCTGCCTTTGAAAGTAAAGAAACAGAGTGACAGAGCCAGACGGGTACCCCACGGTCAACTATTACAGGAGAGGCCCAAGAAAGAAAACAATAGAACACCACTGGTCACCACATACAACCCCCAAGTCAGACCTCTACAATAGATCATTAAGGACCTACAGCCTATTTTAAAAGATGACCCCTCACTCTCTCTAGCCTTGGGAGATAGACCTCTCCTCACATACAGACAACTCCTGAACCTTAAACAGATACTCACCGGCAACTACAGACCTAACAACAGAAACATTAAAATAGGCACACAACCCTGCAACAAACCACTCTGCCAACTTTGTCCACATACCTGCACAAAAGACACCATCATAGGACCTAATCAAGCCAGCTACTTCATCAAAGGGTCATTAACCTGCTCATCCACTAACGTGATTTATACCATTATGTGCTGGAAATGCCCCCACAGCTTATACATTGGACAAACAGGACAGTCTGTACGCAGAAGAATAAATGGGCACAAAACTGATACCAGAAATCACAACACACACACACACACACACACACACACACACACACACACACACACA
>ML682004.1:44262243-44331186 GCA_007922195.1 Podocnemis expansa
CGGGAACTGATTCCACCCGCGGTGGGCGAGGAACCCCGGTGGGCCAGCCTGTATGCCACCCTCACTCCAAGGCCCGCCGGGGACATCTGTTGGCGGCTCCTCCATGGAGCCGTGACCTCGGGCGTGTTCTTGGCGCGGTTCACCCCTCGCCCCGACACCTGCCCCTTTTGCAGTGTGAGGGAGACCCTGGCGCACATCTATCTAGACTGTGCCAGGTTGCAGCCCCTTTTCCGGCTCCTCCAGAACCTCCTATTGAGGTTCTGGCTGCACTTTTCTCCACACATGTACCTTTCTGCACTCCCCATCTGTGGCCCCACCAAGTCGCGGGACCTGCTCGCCAACCTCCTCTTGGCTTACGCAAAAGTAGCCACCTATAAAACTCGGGAGAGGAGGTTGGCAGAGGGAGGGGCCTGTGACTGTGGGGCCTATTTCCGTTCCCTCGTCCGTGCACGTCTCTGGGCAGAGTTCCTCTGGGTGGCGTCCGCTGGCTCCCTTGACACCTTTCAGGAGCAGTGGGCGCTGTCCGGGGTTCTCTGCTCGGTATCCCCTTCCGAAACCCTAGTTTTGAACCTGTGACCCTCACACCCATCCCTGTTTTCTCTTTTGTTGTCCCTCTGGAATTTTTTGAAGCCCGGTTCAGTGCCGCTTCCCCTTAGGCTGGGTTAAGGGCTTTAGAAGTGGGTGGGCTTGTGCCCACCCACCACCTGGGATCCTTCAATAGGACACACCTGGCACCAACTCCTTCCCTCACAAACTCCCCTGTTTGCAGTCCCCTGTTTGCAAGCTCGATATGATAAATGTTGTTCATTAATTAAATCTAAATTCATCAGTAGTACTTTTTATTTTTGTATTTAGATTAAAGGAATGAATTTATCTTGCTATTTGAATTTTAGATTGCACACACAATTTGGAAAACCTTTTTAAGCTTACATAAATGAGATGGGGGAGGGGGCACCGAAGCAAAAATTTGGCTCAAGGTGCCACAACCCCTTGAGCCGGCCCTGTTCAGGCGGTCACATAGTCCAACCCCGTGACAAAGGGTCACATAATATTTAACTAGGAGGAAGTACACTTAAGCAGGAGGACATACATAACCTGGAGCCTGTGCTACCCTTGGATTACATGAATTTGAGAAGAAAAGCATGTTTTTGGTGTTTGCTTGACAAATTGCAACAGCTTGTCCTCCTTTGAGCACTCCATGTTCAATACAATTGCCATTAGACATGTACTGAGTACACCTTTCGTTCCCTGGGAAAAAATATTAGGATTCTAAATAGCTTAGAAAAAGCATGTCAAATGCACTGCAACCATTTTGTAAAAGGAGAGAAAAGTCAGACAAACGCAGTGGCAAAGAACTGCAGAGCGTCTTGGTCTACTACTGTTAAAAATTTTATGAATCTAATTTCCATTTCATTGACACTCTTTGAATTTCTATCAAATATGTGCATATATTTTTATGCTAACCTAGTGAAAAGCAAAATATTCAGCTGTGCATTATTTATGTTGAATCATATGTTGATGATTCTTAAATCTAAAGCTAAATTCCTTCCCCAACTAAAGCCTCAAGTCTTCAGTTCTTGACTTTGCAAACCCTTTAGTGATATTACTTTTTGAAGTACTGTTAATCTCATTGAATAGTTATTTTTTAAAATACTTGTGAAGGGTTCAGATTCTACAGTGGCCACATAAACACCCAGATAGATTAATAACTGATTTAGCAGCCAGTGAGCCTATCCACTGTGGATGTGGACTATTCATCATGATATGGGTTGGTAGGGTCCAGCCCACAATGATGTACTTATAATAAATGGGACATTCTGCACATGAATCCACCCAGAAGGTCCAAGTGAACATAACATTTTTATTCACTACCTGTTCTACACCCTTGCACAGTGTTGCTGAAAGCTGTTAAAAAGCTGTTGAATTCCCCACAAGACAACCAAGTTAAATGTTCTCTATATCACTTTCTCACCTGACATAGGTACTTTCAAGTTTAATTAATTAAAGTTCCTGCAGTGCTTTCTGATCCTCAGATAAAAGACCTAATAGCAGTACAAATGGAATGTTATCCATTATAATAACAACTAGTTTGTGACAGCAAAAGGCAAGTTACAATTAGAGGGTGCAGCTAGAAGTAAATTGTGTGAAGGAGGGGGCATGTGCAGAGCAATAAAGTGACTGGATACAGTGAGCCAGTGGTGCAACTCCAAAGAAGTGCTGAATTTGGTATGCCAGTTAGTGTTAATAGTGTTTTCTTTATATTTGCAGAGATATAGAGCTTGATTTTTCTGGTCTGTGTTTGGTTGAAAGCTTTACTGTATGTCAGATTTCTTGGCTCTTCTGAGTTGATCCTCTGTAGTCAAAAGCTGCTGAGTGAACTCTGTGGGTATGTCCACATGCAGGTTTTAAATTGAAACAATGCTGGTTATTTTGATTTTAAAAAGTTTAAGTACATATGACATTTTCTTATTTTGAAACAAGAAGCTCCCTTATTTTGAAATAAGGAAAATTATTTGATATAATAAAAGCTAGTACTATATTGAAATGAGGGGTATATCAAAATTGTCATTTCAATATAACCCTGTGTGGACCTGTTATATTGATATAACAATATATCCATATAAGGGGTTTCACCTTCTTCCTCCCAGGGTCCATGGCACCCTGGAAGGAAGCACCCTGCCCTCTTCACCCTGGCCAGGGAGGTGATCAAGACCCTGGCCAGGGAGGGGGAATGCAGGGGTGGCACCCAGCTCCCTCCACAAGCGGAGCATGGGGAGAAGGGATCCCTAAGCCCTGCTTCCCCCACTCAAGGCAGAAGGCGGGGGAAGGGATCCCCATGTGCCCGGATTGCAGGGGAAGGGATCCTTGTGTGTCCGGCTTCCCCTGCAGCTGACTGGGCATGCAGGGGAAGGGATCCCTGCATGCTCGGCTACCGTGGGAGCTGGGGGTATGGGGATCCCTTTCCCTGTCTGGCTAGCCAGCTGTGGGGGAAGCAGGGCATGTGAGGATCCCTTCCCCCTGCTGCCTGGTCAGCCGCAGGGGAAGCAGGGGGCATGGGGATCTCTTCCACTGCGCACCCAGCCAACTGTGGGGGAAGCCGGCAGCTTGGAGATCCCTTCCCTTCGTGTACCCACCAGCTGTGGGGGAAGCAGGGCATGTGGGGATCCCTCCTTCTGCTGCCTGGCCAGCTGTGGTGGAAGCCAGGCGCATGGAGATCCCTTTTCCTGAGAGCTGGGCATGCAGGGATCCCTTCTCCAAAGTGCCTGGTCAGTGCTAGTTCGATTTTTTTTTTTTTTTTTGTGGGGACCTGTTAAATTGATTTAAGTTTAAATTGATTTAATGATTGTTATATCGATGTAACTTAAATTGCTTCAAGTTAAATCCATTTAACTCCCTGTGTGTGCCCACAGCCTGTGGGTTCAACTGCTGATGAAACCATGTTTTTGCATTTAAAAAGTTACTTTTTTCTGGCATGACAAAAATTACTACCTCATCATTACTCCTTCAAAAGAGAATAATGAATCATAATTTGACATGAGCAAACAACTAAGTTTGTTTGCGGTTACAGTGTAACCTGATCCTATGATTTATTTACCCTGCATTTATTTTCCTCCTATTCTGTAAGTTCCCTTACCTTCAAAGTGTCTGACAAAGTGGGATTTTCTCCCATGAATGCTCATGTGATAAATAAATTTGTTAGTCTTCAAAAGTGCCACAGGGCTCTTTGTTTGTTTTGCTGAACTAGACTAATGGCTACCCCTTTGGAAGGAGTCCTGTGGCACTTTAAAAGGCTAATAAATGTATTCATTGCATGAGCTTTCATGGGAGAAAATCCCACTTTGCCAGACATTTGATGAAGTGAGATTTTCTCCCCTGAAAGCTCATGCAATAAATAAATTTGTTAGTCTTTAAAAGTGGCACGGGACTCCTTGTTTGTTTTACAAAGACTCCTGTTACTCAGGCTACTTCCCTCATATCAGTAGCTTAGTCATTGAGTCAGTGTGAAAGGACTAATTCTGCTTTGTTTAACTTGGATATTAGGAAAAGGGAGCTGAATCTAGTGGGTAGTGTGGTAACTAAATGTCAGGATACTGGAGTTTGGTTCCACTTTGTCTCACTAATGTGTCTCAGTAATACAGTGGAGTCATTCATGGCTACAACAAAACTGCATGCTGTTTCTGTCATTCCAACCAGGGTGTGCTTAAAATCACACTTTTGTAAATGAACCAACACCTGCCTGTCTCTCAGACCAGAATCAGCTACCTGGGAAACTGACAGACTATTTCACTGGTGAAAGACTTGCTGAAACATCAATTATTAAGTTCACTCCATCTCTGAGTAAGTGTGTGATTCCTGCTCCCTCTTCTATCCAGCTGAGGCAATGTTTTACCTGCCTTAGTAAGTCAGCAGAAACCATCTAACCCATTCCCAGTCAGATTAAAACGTGCACCTAGGCTGTAAGTATTACATGCAAATTGTTACATCAGCACTTGTACACTTTAACGGTTGTCTGAACTGCCAGTATTTTGCACATCCTCTAAACATACCCAGTACGGCTTGTCATCTCCTTATGCACACAGAGATATGTCCTGATGGTTCGAGATCTTTCCAAAATTGGTGCAGAAAAACAAATTTAACATCCCTGCCCCCACCCCCTGGAAGGATATAAAGCAGAAACAATCTGTGTTGGAGAATAGAAATCCTGTATCATCTCTTGGAATGTCCTATTCCTTGTTCCATTGGGAGCATTTGTCTTGCCTTTAGAAGATGCACAGCATCCACTCCACTGATCCTAATTCCCCAGACATCGGACCAAAGGATCACTCTCCTGAATGCCAGTTATTTTAACTTGTGTTGCTCCCCCTCCATACCTCTGGGGGACATATCACCATTATACATTTCATTTTAAAATGCTTCTCATACAAATGCATTCACAGAATCATAGAATATTGGTTTTTGATGGGACCACAGAAGGCCATCTAGTCCAAACTCCTGCTTTTCAAAGCAGGACCAACTCCAGCTAAATCATCCCTGCTAGGGCTTTGTCAAGCTGTACCTTAAAAACCTCTAAGGAGGGAGATTCCACCACCACCTTTGGTAACCCATTCCCCTACTCTCCAAAGTTTTTCCTGATATCCAACTGTGACAGGCCACTCCCCAGATCTGGTCTCGTGTGCCACTGTGACCCCCCCCCCAATTCCCATTGCTGAACTGCAATTCACCCCGCTTTGCCAAGTGACCGCTCACTCCTGAGTCAGTCCACTCCAGCCTCTGGCATGCAACCAGTCCCATGCAGTGGGTGTATGCCCTCTGGCTACTTGAGGGACAGTCCTCAAGCAAGCACCCCCGGCCAATGTTCCCTCTATGCTGTGCGGCCATGCAGCTCCCCAGTGCTGCCCCGCACAGGGAATGCTGCCTGCCATGTACAGCCAGCAGCCCGAGCCCCTATCTGGCTGGAAGATGCTGTCTTCCAGCCAGCTGAGGGCTCCTTCAGAGCTGGGAGTTATTAAAGGTCCCGCCCAGAGAAGCTCTGACGGAGCATGCTCAGAATGTCTGAGCATGCTCTGTCAGTGCTTCTCTGGCTGGAGGAGCCATGGTTTGTCCCCACACAGCCAGGTGAGAATGCCAGGGGGTTGGGCCAGCTGGGGGGTACTGTGGGGAGTGGGCTAGGGTAGGAGGAGGGGGTCTGGCTGGCTTGGAGGGGAGGCTTACTGGGAGAGTTGGGGGGAGGATTGGGCCCACAGGGTGTACAGGATCAGGCCCGTGCTGTGTGCAGGATCGGGCTCATGGGGACCACGCAGCAAGCAATTTGAGTTGCTCAGCTGTCTCAGGGCCTTAGAGGGAACATTGCTCCTGGCCCCAGACACTACCATGGGAGCCACCATCTACAGAGATTGGGACCCACTCCCAATCACCATATACTCCAGTCCGTCCATTTAACAAAGAAATGGATCATGCCCAGCCTTCTTTATTCACACCCTCTAAAGACCACACAGCTTTACATAAAACAACTACTAGTTTATTGATCAGCACATAATTCTAAGTGAGAATACAGCCAATCATGGCAGAATCACAATAGAAATGAGTCAGGAGTGATCACAAGGAAATAAAAGGTAAAACATGCATATTACCCTACTATCTCTACCTAAACTGACCTCATAGTTCAAGTTTATGCTCAAGCTGTTTGGCTGTCAGATATTTGTACAGCCAGTCTCTGCCTGAGGCCAGGCGGGGCCCATATGTAGCTTAGGGTTGTTTTAAGATGGAGATTCCCAGACAAAAAGCCCCAAATCCCTCCAAGTGTCTCTCTTTGTTCCAAGACTCCCTCTCACCCCTCCCCTTCCAGGCAGAGGTGATCCTTTTGTCCAGTCTGAACCACCTCAATTAGCATATCTTTACTGCCTCCTCCAGGTGCTAGCTTGTTCAATGATGCTGGGAGAGAGCTCTGCCTGGCTTCCATCCCTTGAGCCATGCTACACATCTGTACAAATGCATGAGGCTGCAGGAAACATATCATCATGGTAATCATGCAGAATAGCCTATGAGCATCCGTAAAGAAACACTGCATGGTGTAACTGGCAACAAATGATACAATTACTGAGTATGATTGAACAAAAACATCATATAGATCATAACCCTGGCTGCACAGATCTGCATCCTGCAACGCCAACCTAGACTTCCTCCATTGCAACTTGAGACTGTTTGATTCCATTCACTTAACAAAAGTTTCATTTCAGGCAGGGTCTGAGGCCAGGCAAGACACTGCTATGGAGTTAAAAATTAAAAATAAATAAATCTCATGAAACTTCATAGTAGAGAATCACAAACCACTGGTGTCCTTTATTGTCTGGGTTTGGGGGAGGCACCAAAGAGTGTTTAAAAAGCAGATGGGCCTCAGTTTGGTCCTTTTTTGATGTAAGTTGGATGTACTGTGTTTGAGCAAATGCCTACCAACTCAGTGGATGTTAGGTCAGAGCTGATATCTAGATTAAACATTGCTGTAGTATCTGTATTTGTAAAGGGTCAAAAGTGTTTTTGTTGTATTTAAAAAGTCAAATTCTTGTGTTTATTATTTAAAGCAGTGTTTCTCAACTGGTGTTCTTCAGTGCTCTACAGACCACTCCAACATGGTGAGCCAATGTGTGCCTGGGAGATTTAAAATGCCCCAGCTGCAGCAAAGCTTCCAGATGTGCGTGGACATCTGCTGCCACTTTGCCCGTTTGCAGTGGCTGAGGCATTTTCCATTTCCCACCGATGTTACAGCCGGCATCAAAATCACTTGTACATAACTTCCAGGGAAAGACTTACTTTGTTGAACCTTCCTCCAAGAATAGATGAACTTTGTTCGAACATGCAGGCCCAAAATTCCCATTAAAACTTGAGTAATATCATTGCCGGTTTTCAGTTGTGGACATAATCATTTGTATCCTTCTTTTTAAGAAATAAAAGCATGTTATATTTGTAAAAGCATATTTAATTTTGTTTCCTGAATCGTTTTCACAGGATTGCATAGTACACAAATATTGCCAACATTATAGCCTGTATATTTCAGGGTTTTTTGTGAAAGTTTCATTAGGTGTTCTGTGTAAAGTAATTAATATCTTTAGGTGTTCTCTAGTCCACTAAGGATGAGAAACACTGATTTAAGGAAGGAAATGCTATGTTAAAATTACCTTTTAAAGGAGAACAACATTAGGAGCTACTTAAGACTTGAAGGTTGACAATAAGAATGTACACAGAGCACTATGTGTAAGAGAAAATAATACAAAGGAGTGCTTGTATTTTTAGCAATATCTTAATTAGCAACAGGTGGTTTTGGAGATGTTGCCAATCTGAATCTACAGCCAGGAATGAAAAAGGCAATGAGAAACACAGATGTGTCTTAAAAAAATAGGTAGTGGAACCCTCTCTGTGGTCTTAGAAGCTACTGAAGGGTGCTATGGATGAACATCAGATGCAAAGGTCAGATATGAATCTAGGTTCAGATTTTAAATCTCTCCAAATTCCAGGGATGTGCAGAAAGATTCAGATCCAAGTCTAATTGAAAGTCTGAACGTTTCAGATCTTTTCAGTACATCATAATGTGAAAATTGCAGTACATCACAGTGTGAAAATTGCAACTCTAGATGACGAAACTCTGCTTCAGGTCTGAAGTTGGTCTATTGAAAGAAAATTACATCACAATTTTTTGTGCTCTTTGCAACAGTCCTTTCTCAGACTTCAGCAGGACTTCTTCCAGAATTTAAACTCTAGGGCAGGGGTCAGCAATCCCAAAGATAAGAAGAGCCATTTTTAAAAATTCCTTCAGTAACCAAGTGGTTTGAGAGCTGCAAAGGGTGTTGCCTGCTAGTTAAGAAACTGAGTAACAGAACAGAGATGCATACTAATTTTTAATAACAAAAAATGACGTTTGCTGATGCCAACAATTAATTTATGTATACATTTTAACAACGTAGGTATGATGTGTTTTAATGACAGTTCATTTTTAAACAATACGGCTTTTCGATCTTTACTGAAAACTGATTGGCTGATGACACATTGCAGAATAAAGGCTTTCCTGAAGTAAATCATCAATTTGAAGGTACTTTTAGCTAACGTTTAGCAGTAAAAGTGAGCTCTAATTCTTGGGAAGGAACAGGGAAAAGAGACGAAGAACAACTGCCTTTAGTACTGGAAAAATACAAAATGTCATGGTCCTATACACAAAGTTCTCATTTCATTTTAGCTTTGCCAATGTAATTCTTAATTTAATAGGCTATGTCTACATTGTAAAAGCTAACTCGACTTTATTAAGTCGACTTAATAAAGTCTACTTAAAGTCGACTTTAAACAGACCTTATTAAGTCAACTTAGTGAGTCCACACTACATTAAGTCAACTTTATAAAGTCAAATTAATGGCCCCACTGCACTAAGTTGACTTCATTAAGTTGACTTAGTGAGTCCACATTGCCTTAAGTCGACTTAATAAAGTTGACTTAACGGTAAAGTTGACTTTATAAGTGGACCTTATAAAGTCGACTTTACTGGACCTTAAAGTCAACTTTATTGCCCTGCAGTGTAGACAGGACTCTGTTTAAGTCGACTTAAGGGCCCTTAATTTGACTTAAACACATAGTGTAGATGTACCCATATTCAGTGTTATACACACTGATTGAGGCCCCTCTCAAACAAAAAATAATTAAAATATTTTATTTATTAGGTATAAAGAGGTCTTTCAGTACACAGAGAACTGAAACAAAGCATTTGTCAATAACTCTAGTATCCTGTCTCTCTGCCTTGGCCCAGAACCAGATGTACAATGGAAAGATGTCAGCAACACAGTAGGACACAGATGTGGGGTAATCTTCTTAAACAACCTCCAATAGATACAAATTGGATATAGTCTTGAAGCATGAGGCTGAATATCCTCTCTTTAACAAATTCTTTTAGCATCAACTATAACCCCTTTATACATTCTTTTTACCTCAAAAACTGTCCAATTTCATTAGAATCTCGATCAAAAAATTCTATCACTAAATTTAAATATTTGAGTCATAATTTTCACTAAGTACTCTTCCTTTATACAGCTTCTCTTTAAACAAAACTGTGTTCAGCCAACATTGCCTTGTGTTTTTCGCCTTTTAGGTCACTTACATTTTTTTCCCACCATAACTCACCTTCCCTAACATAAGCTGAGTACACCATCAGAGCAAAGAGAAACCTTACAATGAAGGAACACATGGCCCCAAGAATATTTTTTAAGTTCAGTAATAATACAAAGATAATAGTCATTTAAGACTATGAATAAAGGTGAGCCTGAGAAATAAAATTAACGATCTTCATTAAAAGATTTTTCGATAATGGTTCTATGATAGCATTACATAAAATTTATAGACTTCTTCAAGGTAGAACATTATTTTCTGTGCTTTCCAACTATAAAAATTTAAAGGTTTGGATTCCACAAAAGTCTGGCAACCAGAATAGCATTTCAAAATCCTCCCCAAACCAACAAACAGGTCACTAATCTTCGCAAGAAGTAGTGTGGGCTTTTTTGTTTGTTTGTTGGTTTTGTTTGTTTTGTTTTTAAATTAAAGTTAATTTAAAAGACTAAATGGTACAAAATCAGGGAAAATTAAGCAAAGCAGTTTTACCTACTGATTTTCTTCATTACCAGCCATGTATCCCCCCCTCATGCTGTCTTAGGGATTTCAGAGCTCCAGGCAAAGGACTCTCTACCACACCTTCACCAGGGAAGCCGCCCACCTGCTAAGAGGCAGCTTTAGCTCTGCAGCAGGACATTTGGGGGAACCCCCAAGTAAGCATGTTCTATCCAGCCCTCAGTCCACCCACTCCTCACCCCTCTCCCAGTAGTCCCCCTGGCTCCTACTCCTTACTATATTGCAGTGCTGAGAGAATTCCCTAGCCCAGCCAAGCAGGTCAGGGAACTCGGAAGTCCTGGGTGCACCTATGCTGGTTTGGAGCCCCTATGTGCAGCAGGAGGGCTGGGGGTGGGGGGTGTCACAGCCCCCAGCCTTGCCTTTCCCAACTCTTTCAGGGCTGGAGGCAGCTTTTCAGCCTTAGCACCTTCATCAACAAGCTTAGAGGGGCAATGCCCTGCAGATTGAAAACATCTGACTGAACTCAACATCACCTTGGGAATTGTGAGAGAATGGGAATCCCTTTGAGACTTTTCCAGCCAGGTAGATTAGGGAATGTAAAGGCCTTACTGCAGTTGGACTGGTGGTGGATCGCCTATGTTCTGCTCTAAGGGTCAGAGGAGAGGGGTACAGCTTCCAGCCTTGTCCCTGCTTTTCCCCCTCCTTCAGGGCTAGAGGCCCCTTTCAGCCTCAGTGCAGTGCCAGGTTGGGGCAGCACCCCCTCTCCCACTTCTAAGGAGCCCATTCTAGGGAATCCAGGTCAGCCATAAGTGCGCATCTGTGCCAAACCACAGGAATTCCTCACCTCTCTTAGTTACCAAGTTGCTCCTGAGGGGATCCCTCCTCCCCTCTCCTGCTGCCTGGGGAGAGCCGTGATTCACAGACACATCAACAGCACCTTTCTTGCCCCCTGCCCCCTGGGTCTGTATGCCACTGGGCTGCAGCTGTCTCCTGGCAGCCGCCTCTTCCCGGCTCCTCCAGCCCATAGCCAAGTGCAGAAGCCCTCCCTCACCCAGCACAGCACGGACTTGTACTTAAGCAGGGGGGGTCTCCAGCTGTGAGCTACCTCCCGCCCTGGCTACTCCAAGCTTCTGAGAGCAGTCTTAAAGTGCCACACGACTCCTTGGTTGTTGTTGTTATTGTTGTTGGGGTTTTTTTGTTTTGTTTTGTTTTTTTGTTTTTTATTTTTTGTTTTTTCCTGGACTAGACAAGGCTATCCCTTTGGAAATTGACAGGATATTTAAATAGCGCCCCCCCCCCACCTCAGCTCTCAAGTAGGGAGCCACAAAGGAGCAGCTACAGAGCCACTAATGGCTCTGAGAGCACCTGTTGCAGATCCTGGCTCTAGGGTTAGACACAGTAGCAGGGCTGGATTAAGTGGCTCTAGGCTGTCCACTACCATGCCCCACCCTACCCCCAGTCTGGGATGGGGCCCCACTCCCCCACCATCGTGGCCTGTGTTTGTACCACTGCTGGGGAGCAGGAGGGCCTGAGCCAGAGGGTGCTTCTAGCTGGCCCCAGTCCCTCTGGTCTGCCCCTAAGAGTGGGGCTATCAGGTATACAGAGTGGCCACCAGCACAGCCCTCTAGGGCCATGAGGTTTTGGAGGGCTGCAGCAGCAGCCACAAACCAGCTGACCACCCACCCCACCCACCCCAGCAGATTGAACACATGTTACCTTGCCCCATCCCTGGAGGTGGACCAGCCTGCTTGGAGGAGGGGCAGGAGCACCCTGAGCTGGCCTCTGGCCCCAGGGCTCCCACCCCCCTCTTCCAGCAGGGCAGGGCCCTCCCAGCACCCATGCCCAAGCAAGCCCCACCAGTGCTGTGGTGAGTGAGCAACAGGGGTGGACCTTGCAGGGGCCTTAAGGATTAGAGCCCAGGACCTCCGGGCTTTATCCCCCTCTAGTCACTGCATTAACTCAGCCCTACTCAGTGCATGTTGAATTTAAATAAAAGGTCATTTTCCCTCTTAATATTAATCAACTTTATAGTCATTAGCTATCAGTTAGGTCTCACTTTTTCTTGCTAAGGGATAGGAACAGAGAAATTCTTCTTTGCTCATGGAAGCAATCAAAGAACCTTTTTTCTGATTATTACCTGCACAATATTCAACTGTTAAAACTACTCTAGTGAGGGCTCACTAGAGTTTCCTTACAGTGCAAATCAAGAAATCTGAGTATATAAATATAATTCTAACTAAAGACTCTGCTCCATGTGTTTCTTTTGTTCATCTCTACTGCCTTTACTGCTAATTAAAGATAAGAGTGAGGTAGGTTCTGTTCTTCCTCATGCATCATCAATAGAATAGTCACTTAAGCTCTTTTTTGCAGATCCTCTCTTATACTTGATGGATGAAGAGGCAGAACACATCACCAAAAACACTTAATTATAAACTTCACAGTGCACTTGGAAATTTACTGCAAGGCCTGATCCTCCACTGGTCAGGGAGAGCACTGATTATTAGAGGACCTAATACAATAGGTCTTTTGCCATCTAATTACAGTGGGCCAAACTGTATCTTCAGTTACACTGAAACAATTCCCATTAAAGTCAGTGGGGGTTGCAGACACATATGGCAAACAATGGCAAATTTATCCCATAGTGCAGATGCGAAAGGTTTATTTGTCAAGTCATCTAGCCCATTGTCTTGTATTACCAGTGGGAACAGAATTATTCTCTATAGAGTTATACTAAGTGCATTATCCAGTAATTTTAAAAAATGTTTTGGGGATTATATGGGGAGAGATAGATGTGGGTGGAGCACAGATAGTCACACGATCAAATAGAATCATAGGGGTAGAAGGGATCTCATTAGATAGCCTAGTCCAACCCACTGGGCTTTGAATCCAGGACTTTCTGGATGTAAAGCAGATGTGCTAGCTACTACACTATTTGCTATCTTTGGTCCTAAGAAAGGCAACAGTGTGTTGAACAAGAAATCTGATGGCAAGTGAGGGAATGCTCATATCTCAATCTAGATTATATTTAGGAGAGAGTTCAGGGCAGAGGCGGTTTTTGGGGTAAGAGAAACAGATGGTCACCCAGGGCCCCAAGCAGTAAGGGGGCCTGGTAGCAGTCACCTGCTTCACTTACCCCAGTGCTCACACTACGGGGTGGTGGGGGAGCAGGGGGCCATGAACTGACAAGGCCAGCGGCTGCATTGCCCGCCTGCCTGGCCAGTGTCTCTGTAGTGAGGATGGAGCAGTGCTCCCCACGCACACCCAGCCAACCATGCCTCCCCAGGGGGAGGGAGGAGAGCGGCCAGCATGGTGCTGCGGCTTGCCGGGAGCGGGGCCCCCTGGACTGGCCTGCTCTGAGAGTTCCAGCTGCTTCATCCCCGACCACCCCAGGCCTGAACAGGCCTGATCCAGGGCCTGGGGGCCAGGCAGCCTCTATTTAGGCCAGGGCTGGCCAAGGGTGAAGCAGCCCGAACTCTTGGGCGTGGGCTGCTCCAGGGGGCCCCACTCTCCACAAGCTGCAATGCCATGCCGGCTGCTCTCCTTCCCTTGGGGAGGCACGGCCAGCTGGATGTACGTAGGGAGCATTGCTGCACCCCCAATGCAGAGAAGCTGGGCTGGCAGATGGGTGGTGCAGCCTCTGGCCTGGGAGGTCCGTGCCCCTTGCCCGGGGAGCTGGGACTGTGTGTGGGGGCAGTTAAGGCAGCAGTGGGGGCCCAGGACCCTGGTGATAGCAGCATTAGGGGCCTATGGGGGTAGGGCCCCCAATTGCCTAAGGCCGCCTCTGGTTCAGGGCTCAAGTTTTAATCAAAGCCAGTGTTTCACGTGAGAGTGCAAAATTATATGAGCAAGAATTGAATACAAAATTTGAAATTGAAAAAAGAGTCAGCTTCAAGGTGTTAGTTTTGGCTCACCAAAAGTGCCACATACCATTATTCCCAAGAGGAGAACTATTCTCAGAGTCTAGTGATGTATTAAAAAACCTAAGAATACTTCTTTTTTATTCTACATGTTAATATGGCTGTAGAAAAAAAGCATGGCACCTTCCATTCTGAAGGTGCTTTGATTCACTGTCAGCCTGGCTGCTTTGAAATAGAGACTTTCAGCTACACAGTGCTGCTTTTGTGCCCTCATCATTTGTAATGTTGCATAATGGCTTAACATGATGCTTACCAGCTGTAAAGATTCACATGGCACATTTCCAGGGGCAAGAACATAGCTGATTTATTCCATTTAGAGGAAAGAGGTTAAATAGAACATTTTATCTTGCATCTCTCATCTTTTTTTTTCTCCCTATTTACCTTTGAGGTTTCTGTGATTTGTAAACAAGTGAAGGGGGAAAACAATCTGTATGTCAGACAGAGATTTTACTCTATTAAAATTCTTAGAAAACAGATAATCATAAAATCATAGGGTTGGAAGGGACCTCATGAGGTCATCTAGTCCAATCCCCTGCCAAAAAAAGCAGGACCACTCCCACTAAATTATTCCAGCTAGAGTTTTATCCAGCCAGGCCTTAAACATCTCCAAAAACGGAGATTCCACCACCTCCCTAGATAGCCCATTCCAATGCTTCACCACCCTCCTAGTAAGGAAGTTTTTCCTAATATCCAGCCTCGACCTCCCCAGCTGCAACTTGAAACCATTGCTCCTTTTTCTGTCCTCTGTTACTAGTGAGAACAGCTGAGCTCCATCCTCCTTGGAGCATCCCTTTAAGTAGTTGAAGGTTGCTATCAAATCCTCCCTCAGTCTTCTCTTCTGCAGGCTGAATAAGCCTAGTTCCTTCAGTCTTTTTTCACAGGTCTTGTGCTTCAGACCCATGATCATTTTTGTTGCCCTCCGCTGGACTCTTTCTAATTTGGCCACATCCTTCTTGTAGTGGGGAGCCCAAAACCGGACACAGTATTCCAGATGTGGCCTCACCAGTGCTGAATAGAGGGGAATGATCACATACCTCGATCTGCTGGCAATACTTCTTCTAATGCAGCCCAGTATGCCATTGGCCTTTTTGGCAGCAAGAGCACACTGCTGACTCATATCCAGCTTCCCATCCACCAGGACCCCCAGGTCCCTTTCTACGGTGCTGCTACTTAGCTGATTGCTCCCCAGCCTGTAGCAGTGCATGGGGTTTTTTCATCCCAAGTGCAGGACTTTGCACTTGTCCTTGTTGAACCTCATGAGATTTCTATTGGCCCAGTGCTCCAATTTGTCCAGGTGTCCCTGAATCTTCTCCCTGCCCTCCAGGGTGTCTACCATTCCCCCAAGCTTGGTGTCATCCGCAAACTTACTGAGTGTGCAATAAATCCCATCATCCAGATCATTAATGAAAATATTGAACAGAACTGGCCCCAGGACTGACCCCTGGGGCACACCACTCGTTACTGGTTGCCAACTAGACACGGAGCCATTGATTCCTACACGCTGAAATCGTTGATCTAGCCAGTTCTCTATCCACCTTACAGTCCACACATCCAGCCCATACTTCCTTAACTTGCTGACAAGAATGTTGTGGGAAACCAAATCAAAAGCCTTCCTAAAGTTGAGGTATATCACATCAACAGCTCTTTCCACATCCACAAATCCAGTCATCTCATCATAGAAGGTGATGAGGTTCATCGGGCACGATTTACCCTTGGTGAATTCATGCTGACTGTTCCTGATCACTCTGTTTTCCTCCAAGTATTTCAGGATGGATTCTTTCAGGATATGCTCCATGATTTTTCTGGGGATTGAGGTGAGGCTGATAGGTCTGTAATTCCCTGGATACTCCGTTTTGCCTTTCTTGAAGATAAGCACTACATTTGCTTTTTTCCAGTCCTCCGGCACCTCTCCCGTTCACCACGAGTTTTCCAAGACAATGGCCAGCGGTACTTCTACCTCATTGGCCAACTCCCTCAGCACCCTCGGATGCAGGTTGTCCATCCCCATGGACTTGTGGACATCCAGCTTCTTTAGGTAGTCCCTAACCTGACCTTCTGTCACCAAGGGCCTCTCTTCTTCTCTCCAATCTGCAAAGCCCAGTGTAGTGGGCTGGGAGCTGGCCCTCGCTGTGAAAACTGAAGTAAAAAAAGCATTGAGCACTTCAGCTTTTTCCTCATCCTTCATCATGAGGATACCTGTGCTATTCAGTAAGGGACCTACACCAGCCCTGATCCTCTTCTTGTTATTGACATACTTGTAGAACCCCTTCCTGTTATCCTTCACATCCCTTGCCAGCTGCAACTCCAATTGTCCTTTGGCCTTTCTGATTTTATCCCTGCAGTCCCGAGCAATATCTTTATATGCCTCCTTAGTCATCTGTCCAAGCTTCCACTTCCTGTAAGCTTCCTTTTTATGCTTTAGCTCAGTGCAGAGTTCTCTGTTAAGCCACACTGGGTGTCCTTAGCAGGGCTTCTTTAAAATGCAACCAGCTCTCTTGGACACCTTTCCCCTTCAGATCAGCCTCCCAAGGGATCCTCCCTATCAGTTCCCTGAGAGAGCCAAAATCTACTTTTCTAAAGTCCAGCGTCTGCATTTCACTTCTTTCCTTTTTTCCATTAATCAGCATCTTGAACTCTATCATCTCATGGTCACTGCTGCCCAGGCTGCCATTCACTTCTATGACCCCAATCAAATCTTCTCTGTTTGTGAGCAGCAGGTCAAGATGTGCAAGGCCCCTAGTTGGTTCCTCCAGCATTTTTACCAGGAAGTTGTCCTCAACACTCTCCAAAAACTTTCTGGATTGCCTGTGCACTGCTGTATGGGCCTCCCAGCAGATGTCAGGGTAATTGAAGTCCCCCCATGAGAACCAGGGCCTGTGATCTGGAAACTTCTGCCAGTTGTCCATAGAATACCTCATCCACCTCCTCCTTCTGGTTTGGAGGTCTATAGCAGACACCCACCACAACATTTTCCTTGTTGCTCTCTCCTCTAAGCTTAACCCACAGATTTTCAACTGGCTCGGTTCCACTTCCATAATGGAGCTCTGAGCAGTCATAGAGCTCTTTTACATATAGTGGTACTCCTCCCCCTCTTCTTCCCTGCCTGTCCTTCCTGAACAATTTACACCCATCCATGGCAGAGCTCCAGTCATGCAAGCTATCCCACCATGTCTCTGTTATTCCAATTATATCCCAGTTCCTTGTCTGCGCCAGTACTACCAATTCTTCCTGCTTGTTTCCCAGGCTCCTCGCATTTGTGTACAGGCACCTAAGATACCAGGCTGATTGCCCTACTTTCCCAAGTTGATTTTCTCTTCTATTACGTCTACCTCCTTGTATTTTCTCCTGGGATTGTCCTCCTCCACCTGCCTCAGGTATTAAAGCTTCATTAGAACATGTAACATAATTATTCGAGTCCCCCCCCATATTCCAACTGCCCTCTCTTTTATCCCTGGTGTTTAGTCCCTGTTCCCCCCCAAGTTCCATCCCTTCCCCCAGGTCTCCCACATTGCCACTTACCTGTGGGCTTTGGTCTCCTTCCCCCTTCAAACCTAGTTTAAAGCCCTCCTCACTAGGTCAGCCAGTCGACGTCTGAATACGCTCTTCCCCTTCCTCAAGAGATGGAGTCCATCTCTGCCTAGCAGTCCTTCCTCCTGGAACAGCATTCCATGGTCAAGGAAGCCAAAACCCTCCTGCCAACACCATCTTTGCAGCCAGGCGTTCACCTCTAGGATGCAGCTGTCTCTACACAGGCCCCTACCCTTGACTGGAAGGATTGAGGAGAACACCACCTGTGCTCTGAACTCCTTCACCCATGCTCCCAGAGCTCTGTAGTGACCTTTGATCTGCCGAGGATCACCTCTTGCAGCATCATTGGTTCCCACATGGATGAGAAGCATAGTAGTCAGAAGGGTGGATGATTCTCGACAATCCCTCCATAATGTCTTGGATGCAGGCACCTGGCAGGCAGCATACCTCCCGCGAGGCCTTGTCAGGGCGACAGATGGGTGCCTCCGTCCCCCTCAGAAGTGAGTCCGCAACCATCACAAGCCTACGTTTCCTCCTAGCTGTGGTGGCTGTGCTCCTCCCAGCCTCGGGGGTGATAATATAGGTTGGAAGTGACTGAAGATTTGCAAACATGAGACTCAGTCCATTTATTAAGGGTATGTCTACACTATGGCTGTATTCACATACACATCGTTATTTCGAAACAAGTTGTGTCGAAACAACTTGTTTTGAAATAACGCCTTATTTCGAAATAACATATTTCGAATTAACAAAATGTTATTTCTAAATAAGAAAAAAGCGGGAAACGAAATAGCAGGTTCACACTGTGAACCTGCTATTTCGCTTCCTCAGGGGGCTGCAGGCACCGGCGGGCTGCAGCGCTGCCCAGCGCTGCTCCCCACCGGTGCCTGCAAAGCTGGCGGGGAGCAGCCCTGGGCTGCACTGAAGCCTGCCGGTGCCCACAGCCCGGCTCTGCAGGCACCGGCGGGGTTCAGCGCCGGGCAGCAGTGAGCCCCACCGGTGCCCTCAGCCCCGCTCTGCAGGCACTGGCCAGGGGACACCTCTCAGCACCCTGGCCAGGGTGCTGAGTGTTCCCTGGCCAGGGTGCTGAGGGGGCAGCCCTTGACCTGTTGTTTCGGAACACCTTGTTCCGAAACAACATGTTCACACGAGTTGTTTCGAAACAAGCGTTTCAAAACAAGGTTGTTTCGCCCTCAAATGGGGTTTAACTTGTTTCAAAACAATGCCCTTGTTTCGAAACAATGGGTTCCCGTTGTTTCGAAACAATGGTGCGTCGTGAAAACATGGGGGTTTTTTTGTTTAAAACAACGAGGTTGTTTTGAAACAAAAGTGCTGTGTGAACACAGCCTATATGTTTAAGGTGACTTAAGGGCCCTTAAGTCGACTTAAACAGAGCCCTGTCTACACTGCAGGGCAATAAAGTCAACTTTAGGGTCCAGTAAAGTGGACTTTATAAGGTCCACTTATAAAGTCCACTTTACCATTAAGTTGATTTTATCAAGTCGACTTAAGGCAATGTGGACTCACTAAGTCAACTTAGTGCAGTGGGGCCATTAAGTTGACTTTATAAAGTCAACCTTGTTAAGTCAACTTAACTGAGCCCTCTAGTGTAGATGTAGCCCTTGTTTGTTTTATAAAAACTGAGACATACAAAGATGAAATTATTTCCTCTGAATCACACGAGTACTCAGGGCTCAGTTCCCTAGAGCATGCTGCCACACTGGCGCTCGTGTGATGGGCTTGAGCAGGCAGCAGATGAGATAAAGTTCCCTTCTTTCTCCTAGAGAGACTTTCTTTAACTCAGGTTTATGGCACATTAGCAGGGCACTACCCAGGGGAAGCTTGCACTTCCATTGTCCCTGATCTGTGGTTAAACAGGGGGCTTGTGTCACTTGGACTGTCAATCTGGCAACTTTCACAAGCACTAAAGTCACTAAAAAACCAAACCAAAATACACAAATCGGGGTACGGGGTGAATAATCTCAGTTGGGCCAAGCTCAGTGTTTCTGGGGCCAGTTAAATAGAGTTAGCTTTGATATTAGTGAATGATCCCTATCTATGTAGAAAGTGTCAGTAGAAATCATTAATGGGAAAGGATGGGAATGTTTCCCATATGGAGGCAACATATGTATTTACTCAAGATAGTCTATGATTCCTTGTGAAAAATGCATCCCATCACTACATGGTAATTTATCATTGTGGATTAAGGGAAACATCTTTGTACCTGCCACAGACTTTTCCCTGGGACTCTAGGCCTGAGTTAAGAGTGTGTTGGGTATGCTAGCATTTCCCTTCTCCCACCCCCTTAATCTTTTTCCGTTTTCCCTATCCACTGATAAAGTGTTCAAATACAGTAGTGTTATACCGATCTGTCCCAGTTGTTAGAGACTTAATAAAGATAGAGACCCTGACTATCATGGCTTCTTTTCCCTTCCCTGGGCCCACCCAAACACCAGCCATTGGTACTTTCAGATCTCACTTGGTTTAGCAGATCCTGTGGTTCTGGCTTCATAAAACCAAAACTTAAACTCTGAATCACCCTCAAACTCTATTCAAAATCTAGTTCAGATCTAGATCCAAGGGCTGCCTTCTTCATCATTCATCACACCGGTTGTTCATTGTCTCTCATTCCCCCCTTATATGATTGTATACTATTTAGACTGTAACTCTGAGGGGCAGGAATCTTGTTTTTGTTCTTCTCTCAGAGTGCTTGGCACTGTGGCACTACAAAAGTAAATAAATAATAATAATAAAAACTGAGAGGAGCCAGTGAATATTGGTTTTTCAGTCTAAGGCAGGGGTCTGCAACATGCAGCTTTGGAGCCACATGCGACTCTGGCTGCCTCTTTGTGGCTCCAGGCTGCTGGCTCCAGCCCCCACCCCTCACCACCGGGGAACCCTATGGGTGGTCCACTCCTAGCTCTGTGTGCCAGCCCTGCCTCCGGGGGACCCTGTGGGATGCACCCTGGCCCAGCCTCCCTCCTCCCCCCCCAACCAGGAGGTTACACTCATTGCGGTTCTCAAAATACTTGGTTAGTGAAGGAATGTTTTAAGATGGCTCTCCTTATCTTTTGGGTTGCCAACTCCTGGTCTAAGGGGACAGCTGCAAACAGAGGTGTGATTATAGCATGTGCTGCAGTATATTTAATTGAGCTAGCTTGGCTAAAAAAAAACAGTGAAGACACAGCAGCACATGCTGTACAAGCCCATTCAGAACCTTGGAGTACATTTTCATGTTCCTAACCCACCCTCAGGTCTGTACAGTGCAACCATCTCTTCTTTGCTGTTTTTAGCCATGCTAGCTTGATTAAAACTAGTATTTCTACCTGAGCTGCAATTGCACCTCTGACAGCAATGTTGACAAATCTTAACTCTTCCCCATCACACCTGGGGGATGAATTCCCATTGTTAGGATCTTTTTTAAATTAACTGAACAAACCTCTGAGGAATATATGGTAGGGAACAATCCTGTTTTAGGAAAAGAATGGATAGATGTGAGTGTCATGGAATGTTAAATTGTACCATAGTGTTCAGACACACTAGGTGGCGCTAAGTATAAACCTTATCTAACGATTTTAAACTAAACCTAGCCATATCAGGCAGAGCATTAAAGGATCTTACACTGAAGGCATCGGGTGCACATCTCTATGGCTATGTCTACACAAGCGGGCTCAGTTAAGTTGACTTAAGAAGGTCCACTTTAAGTCGACTTAGAGAGTTCACATTCAAAATGCCAGTAGATTGCCCATGTCCACACTGGCACCTGCTAGGTCACCCTAGAAGTGGTGCATTGTGGGTAGCTGGCCCACAGTTTACCACAGAAGTTCTCCCTCTCCCCTGGCCACTCCTATAAAAGAGGAAGTGACCACAGCACCCTGCCCATGTGTCTGGTAAGATGGAACCTGAGCAGGTCATGGACCCCAACGTGTTCCAGCAATATGCCAGCAGGGTGCTCCACACTACTCATGTTTTGGCCAGACTTCTTTGGCAGTGGAGCAGGCACCACAGGGCAACTGCCACTGTGGGGGCAGGCCTCATCAGGCTGATCCTCCTGGCAAAGCTGGCAGCTGCCGCACTCACAGTGCCCTCCATGCCCCAGTGGGAAACCAGCACTGAGTGGTAAGAGCGGATCATCCTAACTACCTGGGATGGTAAACAGTGGCTGTAGAATGTCTGCATGAGAAGAAGAACCTTTCTTGAGCTGGTCACGGAGCTCACCCTGTTTCTGCAGTGCACCAATCAGAGCTGTAACTAAAGAATGCCATGCCCCTTACAATAACCAGTGCCTGGGGCAAACAGCACAAAGTTCACCCTTTAATGGAGGGGCTCAATGGCGCTGCTCTGGCACGCCTGGAGCAAAGCCCTTCTCGCCCCACTGTAGTTACGACTGGCACCGACATGCAGCTCTGACCTGTTTTGCCCGTGGACAAGTGAGTGGCTGTTGCCCTCTGGAAACTGGCAACCACAGACTCCTACTGCTTTGATGCCTACCAGTTCAGGATCTGCAAGTTTTCGGGGGGGGGGGGGTGGTGCCGTCCTGAGGCAGGTCTGCAGGGCTATCACCAAGGTCCTGCTCAGCCACATCATTATCCTGGGCACCCTGCAGGACATCCTGGACAGCTTCACTGGACTCGGGGGTCTTCAACTGTGGCGGATTGTGGATGGCACCCACATCCCCATCCGAACCCCAGACCTCCAGGTTGCAGCCTACAGGAACAGAAAGGGCTACCGCTCTGTGGTCCTCCAAGCCCTCATCAATGACGAGGTGCTGTTCATGAAAATCTTCATGGGCTGGCCAGGGAAGGCACATGACACCCACACCCTCAGGAACTCCGGACTGTAGCAGTTCATGATGCAGGCAGATACCTTCTTTCCAGAGCACAGCATCACCCTCAAGGAGGTGCAGATGCCCATCGTCATCCTGGGAGATACTGCCTACCCTCCGCTGCTGTGACTGATAAAGCTCTACATGGCCAAGATGGCTGCCAGCAAGGAGCTATTCAGTCAGAGGCTCCACAGGTGCCAGATGGTTGTTGAGTGTGCCTTCCGCCATCTGATGGCAAGCTAGAGGTCCATCCTGACCTGCCTGTGCTCGCTGAGATGCTCATCATTGAGGTTTTTAGCACATGTTGTGTGCTTCACAACCTATGTGAACTGCTGGGGGAAAGGATCCCCCACATCTGGGAGGCTAAGGCCAAACAGATCATCACCGTGTTCCAGCAGCCTGATGATACCCTACCATGGACACAGCAGTCCCAACGGTGAGTGGTTCTGATCCAAGATGCACTCAAGGCCCACTCCCTCAGTGACAATGTGGAGGGCTGAACCTCCTAGGCACCGTTACCACCCCTGCCCACTCATGCCCCACCCCCACCCATCCATCCCCCTCTGTCCCCAACACAATAAAATCATGCATTAGACATGGAATAACAATAAAATCATGCATTAGACATGGAATAACAATGTACAAGGTTTTTATTTACAGAACATAGTGGGAGGAGGAGCTGAGGGGTGAGGGAGTGGGAGCTGCAGGAGTTGGGAGGTTTTGGGGGAAAGAGGGGGTTTGGTGGGAAAGAGGAGGGTTGGGGTGGAGGGCATGTGCTAGTGGCCTTGGGGAGGCAGGTCCCAGGCCTGCAGCCATCTATCCTGTGTCCTGGGCTGCTGGCAATGAGGAGTGCTGGGGTACTGGGCAGGGGAACCATCAGCCCACCAAGAGCCCCGCCCCATGCTCCAAGGCAGGGCCATTAGTACTGTGGTGCAAATGGGGCAAAGCCCCAAGTATAAGTTAAAGAGGACATCACACCAGACCCTTCTGGGCCCCAAAGAGGAATATGCCTTAAAGACACGTTCCTCTCAGAGCCAGAGAAGGGTCTCCTCACCTGGCTCTAGCCATGCTGAGCTGGGCAGTGGGGTGGGTGCTTTTCCTGCCACTCAGCTCAGAGTGGCCAGGGCACCCCCCCCCACCTGGCTCTTGCCATGGCGGGTGAAAGGGAACCCCCTGCTCAGCTCCAGCGGTGGCAGGGTAAGAGACTCCCTGACCCTCTCCAGCTGTGGCAAGGAAGGGAACCACTGCCCAGCCCCGGCCATGGCAGGGGGAGGGAATCCCCTGCCTGGCTCAAGTGATGGCAGGGGAAGGGACCCCCTGCCCAGCTCTGGCTGCAGTGGGGAAAGAGACTCCCCACCTAGTTCCAGCCATGGTGGGGCAAGGGAACCCCCAGCTCTGGCTGTGGCTGGGAACAGACTCCTTGCTCTGCCCATGACGTGGTTGGGCCCCCCCCACTGGCTCCGGCTGCTGGGGGGGATTGATGGGCCCTGGATTGGGGCCTGGGTATGGGAGGGGGCTCATATCCCTAGTTACAGCCCTGCTCCAAAGCACTGGTCTGCTGATCCATGAGCACCACTATGCAGTTGAGTGTGGCCTGCTTGACCTTGAGATAGGTGTCCTCCCACTCCTGCCAGGTCCTCAGTGCCCAGAGAGCTGCCCCCCCAACCACTGACCCAGCACCGCATTCTTCTCCACTGAGCCTGTGGTGTTTTGGACTACCTAGGGTCATTGGGGTTGTCATAGTGATAAATGGGAGAGTCGTTTAGGTGCTAGGAAAACCTGTCTGTCTCCTCTCTCTCTCTCAGTTCTCTTTCAATAAAGACTTCTTATACAGCTCTGAATATGCTGTCCTCCTTATTGGATTATAATCTCCCTTAAAACTCTACAGAGCCCTCCTCCTGCTTATCATCAAGGGAGGGGAAGTCGGTGGAGTTGAGGGTGTAAGCTGGCAGCATGTCATTCTCCCACCCTAGGAAGCTGTTTAGCTCAGTATAATAGGGGTAGCTGGTGGTGGCCCCCCCACCCTGAGCAGCGCATGTTCTCCTGAGCCTTTTGGTAGCCCTGGCGGAGGTCTTTCGTCTTAACCTGGGCCTGTTGGGTGTCCCTGCTGTGCCCCCCGCCCGCCAGGACCTAGACTATGGTGCTGTACACCTCCTCACTGCATTAACTGCCTTGCAGCTGGGAGCATGCAGCCTCGTCCCCCCATATGACCAGGAGATCTAAGATCTCCTGGTGGGTTGAGGCAGGGGCCTGCCTGTGTCACTGGATACCTCCCTCCAGCTCACAGGATGGTTGACCTAGCCAGCTCTGTGGGGCAGGAAGGGCAGGGCTTCCTTTTGCCCCATCAGTGGCCAGTGCTTTGCCCTGTCCTGATCGGCCAGAGCAGCTCTTCCTGCTAGCGAGGGGAGTATGGGACATGGGCTGGAGGCCAATGAATGAGACTTAAGCCAAAACTGTAGCTACATTGGCATAGAGTCAATATAATAAAGTTGACTTAATAATTAAGTCTACTTGACAAGTGGGAGTTATTAAGTTGACTTAAACAAGCACTTAAGTCATTTCAATAAACTCCAAACATGGCAAACAGTGTAGTTTGAGAGGGAAGGAGTTGGTGAAGCCCTGAGAAGGAGGCAAAGGTGAAGGTGATCCCGTAGCTAAGGAAGAGAGTGAAGCTTGGGTGATTTCTATTATTTGTCAGTCACTGTATGAATTGGGACTGTGATTGTCTGGGGGCTGTTTGTAGCATTGTTTCCTGCTCATCTTTGATCAGCCTCAGTCAGCCTTGTGATCATCCTTCCCCTGTGTGCTTAACCCTGTGGGGCAATGGCTGACACAGGCAGAGAAGCCAGTGGCTGAGTGACCAAGGGACTGCAAATAGGGGAGTTTGAGAGTGAAGCCATGCTGGTGAAGAGGAGCCACACTGCTTGTGCCAGCACCGGTTCTTTCTCCTTGACCAGCGTCTATATCCAGACAAATACTTTGACCATGGATATCGCTACCCAGATCCCGGTGTGGACTTGCTGAGACTGTGGCCTGCATTTCTCACTTGCAGACAACCAGGCTGGGGAGATGAATCAATGTGACAGGTGCCTTCAGGTGGAATCTCTCAGGAGGCAGGTGGGAGAGTTACAGGAGGAGGTGTCTAGGCGCAGGAGTATCCATGCCCTGGAGAAGTTCCTCGATAGCATTCACAAAGAGACACACAAGGATGAGGATACTATCCAGGTACCGAAGACTACTGCTACACCACTGAAGAAGGCTAGGATGCCTATGGCACAGGGAGGACACTGGCAGGTGGTTACCTCTGGCAGCAGACAATGCTCCACCCCTGCTCCCATCCCATCCTCCGTTGTGGTGAAGAACCATTGTGTAGCACTAGAGATGATGGATGAGTTGGAAGAGGAGATGCCATGCACCCCAGAGGCTGGGAAGACCACAGCCATCACACCCACGAGGAAATGTCAGGTTGTGGTGGTTGGAGACTCTCTTCTGAGGGGAACAGTGTAGTGATATGCTTGTAGAAGGTTGTGAATTTAGAGACTCCCTAGCATGGGCCATTGTTGTGTAAATTGGGAGACGTGCCCCAGAGTAGATTTAACATGGCTGCTCCCAGGTACACACCTGGATACCTGTCTGTATGATTAAAGTTCTATTCCTTACTCATTCTGTAGTATCATCTTTAATGAACCCTCAAGATCATTACAAACAGAAGCACCCATCTGTCGCCCTGACAAAGCTGCTCAAAAAGTATGCTGCCTGCCAGGGTCCCATATCTGAGACTGTACCAGGGGATTGTTGAGAATCATCCACCCCTCTGACTACTACCCCATGCTACTCATCCACGTGGGAAGCAGTGATACTGCGAGAGGTGATCCTTGGCAGATCAAAGGTGACTATAGTGCTCTGGAAGTGCGGGTGAAGGAGTTCGGAGCACAGGTGGTGTTCTCCTCAATCCTTCTGGTCAAGGGTAGGGGACTGAGCAGAGACAGATGCATCCTGGAGGTGAATGCCTGGCTGCAAAGATGGTGTTATCAGAAGAGCTTTGGCTTCCTCAACCATGGGGTGCTGTTCCAGGAAGAGGGTCTGCTAGACAGAGATGGACTCTGGCTGTCGAGGAAGGGGAAAAGCATATTCGGATGCAGACTGGCTAACCTAGTGAGGAGGGCTTTAAACTAGGCTGAAAGGGGAAAGGCGACCAAAGCCCACAGGTAAGTCACAATGTGGGAGACCTGGGGGAATGGATGGAACTTGGGGCATGCCGGGACTGTAACACTGGGGATAAAAGAGAGGGTAGTTGGAACATGGGGGGATCCAATAATTGTCTTATGTCTCCTAATGAAGCCCTAATACCTGAGGTGAGTGGGGAAGGACAATGCCAGGAGAAAATGCAAGGAGGTAGATGCAATAGAACTGAAAAGCGACAGGGAAAAGTAGGGCAATCAGCCTAGTATTTTAGGTGCCTGTACAGAAATGCCAGGGGCCTGGGAAACAAACAGGAAGAACTGATAGTACTGGTGCAGACAAGGAACTAGGATATAATTGGAATAACAGAGACATGGTGGGATAGCTTGCATGGCTGGAGCTCTGCAACAGATGGGTATAAATTGTTGAAGAAGGACAGGCAGGGAAGAAGAGGGGAGGAGTAGCACTATATGTAAGAGAGCTGTAAGACTGCTCAGAGCTCCACTATGGAAGCAGAAATGAGCCAGTTGAAAGTCTGTGGGTTACGTTTAGGGGAGAGGGCAACAAGGTGGATGTCTTGGCAGGTGTCTGCTATAGTCCGCCAGACCAGAAGGAGGAGGTGGATGAGACATTCTATGGACAGCTGGCAGAAGTTGGACTTCAGAAAATCAGATTTTGGCTCCCTTAGGTTGCTGATGGGCAGGATCCCTTGGGAGGCTGATCTGAAGGGGAAAGATGTCCAAGAGAGCTGGCTATATTTTAAAGAAACCCTGCTCAGGGCACAGGAAGATACTATTCCAATGAGCAGAAAGAACAGCAAATGTGGAAGGCACCCAGTGTGTCTTAACAGAGAACTCTGCACTGAGTTAAAACATAAAGGCTATGCCCACACATACATCATTATTTCAAAATAAGCTATTGAGAAATGAGTTATTTCAAAATAAAGTCCTTATTTCAAAATAAGTTAATTTGAATTAAGGAAAGTCTGCTATCGAAATGGCTGTTATTTTGAAATGTTTCAAAACAATGATGTTGTTTCGAAACAACATGTCCAAACGGCGTTATTTCGAAATAACCATTTTGAAATAAAGGCCATTTCGAAATGAATGGGGTTTAAGCTGTTTCAAAATGACGGTTCTTATTTCGAAATGACAGAGCCTAACACTGGTTGTTTCAAAATAAAAGTCCCTATGTCCACACAATGTTTTCTTGTTTCGAAAGGAGGGAGCTCCTCATTTTGAAACAAGAGCCCTCCTTTTGAAACAGCTTAAACCACTTTGCTTTTGAAAGAAGGGTTATTTCGAAACCAGTTGTTTCAAAATAACACTGTTTGGACATGTTATTTCGAAACAAGGATTGTTTTGAAATAACAAGGACCTTCCCCCCCACCCATGGCAGGAGCGGCGGGGGGGCAGGGGAAGCTCCCCTGCCCACAGCAGAAGCGGTGGGGGGTGCCAGGGAAGCCCCCGTGCCCGCGGTGGTCGCAGAGGGGGGCAGGAGAAGCCCCCCCGCCCACCGCAGAAGCAGCAGGGGGGCAGGGGAATCCCGGGGACGGGGTGTCCCCGGCCCAGCACAAGCCTCCCTGCCCCTCCTCTCCCCTATCTCGAAATAGCATGTCCACTGTGTGGACGTGCTATTTTGATTCCCGCTTTTTTTCTTATTTCGAAATAGCTTTTTTGTTATTTCTAAATAGGGCATTATTTCGAAATGGCTTGTTTTGAAATGCCTTGTTTCAAAACAAGGGCTTGTGTGTGGACATAGCCCTAGAGAGTAAGAGTGTGAAATGAAATGAGCCAAAGTGTATCCAGAGCATTCTGTGAAGTAACAGAAGTTGCATGAAAGCACATACTGTAAGCAGAAGTTAAATGGATTGGAATGAGATGCAAATTACAGAGGAAGACTACTACCATTTCTGCATAAAAAGACCCCGAGTGCATGTTCTGTTCAAACTAAGGTTGCATGTGATTTTTAAAGTTTTCTTTAAAAAAAAAAAAAAAGTGAACTAAATAAATCCACAAAATTAAAAACTCCCTTTAAACAGGTTTAATCATTAAAAAGCATTCTCAGCTGTCAGAGTGTGGCCTATTGGGCACAAAACGGTGGGTTACCAATGTAACTGGCCTTCTTCAAGATGGGCTGCTCACATACATTGGGCTGCTCACATCATTCAGTTACACGTGACTGCTAGCCATACCCAGGATGGTGGGCAGAGTTACAGCTTACCCACATTAAGTACGGCTCTGCCCAACATGGCTTCCTCTCGGGCCTGTTGGACGATAGTATAGTGCTTCATGAAGGTATGTACTGATGACAATGTGGCTGCTCTGCAGGTCTCCTGGATCGGGATCTGCGCAAGGAGGGCCGTTGAAGAAGCTTGGACTCTTGTTGAGTGTGCCCTGACCCTCCCATGTGGGGTGTACTCGACCTTCTGTAACAGTCTATAATACATTTCACAATCCACTTGGAGAGGCATTGTGTTGTCACTGGTTGTCCTCTTTTTCACTCCATGACCATAATGAAGAGCTGGGAAATCTTGTGGAACAGGCAGGTGTGCTTAATGTATGTCAGGAGCACTCTTCTGTCATCTAAGGTCTGCCACTTCCTCTGTTTTTCTGTAACCTGGGGATCTGGAAGAAACACCAGCAGGCAAATGTCCTGGTTCAGGTGGAATGGGGAGGCCACCTTGGGAAGGAACGATGGGTGTGGGCGTAGCAACACTTTGTCAGTGAAGAACCTCGTATATGGAGGTTCTGAGGAGAGGGCCCTCAGTTCCGAGATCCATCTCGCCAAGGTTATGGCTACTAGGAAGGTCACTTTCCATGAAAGGACCAACAATGTAGAGGAATCTAAGGGTTCATAGGGTGACTCCATTAAGCTGTGGAGCACCACATTTAAATCCCATTGGGAAGCCGGATCTCTGGGTTCTGGGTAGATCCTCTCAATACCCTTCAGGAAGCTGGCGGAAACAGAGTGAGAGAACACCAGGACCCCTTCCACCTTATCATGGAGGGCAGAGATTGCTGCTAGGTGAACCTTGAAAGAGGGGGTTGTTAGGCCCCTGTCTTTAAGGTCCAAGAGGTAGCTGAGAATGGAGTGAATGGGAACTGACTCTGGTATTATGCATCTTTCTCTGGACCAGAGTGAGAAACATTTCCACTTAGCCGTTTAGGTAGCCCTAGTCAAGGGTCTCCTACTGCCTATCAGTACCACTTTAACCCTCTCTGAACAGAGTTTCTCAGATTCGTTCAACCATGTAGCCTCCAGGCTGTCAGGTGCAGCACTCTCGGGTTCGGGTGTCACAACTGGCCCAAGTCTTGTGTTAATAGATCTGCCATGAGAGGAAGGCAGAATGGAGTGTCTATCAATAAGTCCCTTAGGATTGAGTACCATGCTGCCCAGGCCAGTCTGGAGCTATCAGTTTTGAGTCTGCTCTGTCCCTCTTTATTTTCAGGAGGACCCTGTGAATCAGGGGAATTGGCAGGAACGCATGCATCAGCTGACCCCCTCCATGGAATTAGAAAGGCATCCTAGAGTGAGACCTTCTCCAGATCCCTAAGAGAGCAAAAGTGATGACACTTCCAATTCTAACGCATCGTGAATAGATTCACCTGTGGTGTGCCCCACTGACTGATGATATGGGGCACAATTTCTGTGTACAGAGATCATTGTGATGGGACAAGAAGATCCTGCTCAGTGAGTCTGCTGTACTGTTGTCTACCCCAGGAAGGTGGGCTGCCACTGGGGTAAAATCATGCCTCAGGGCCAGCTCCCAAGGGTTGGTGGCTTCTGCACAAAGAGCCAGGGATCAAACATCCGACTGGCGGTTTGTGTAAAACATGGCTGTTGTGTTGTCCGTCAGGACCTGGACTGTTTTCCCCCTGATCAATTCTGCGAAGGCCCAGACTAATTGAACAGCTCTGAGCTCTTTCATGTTTATGTGAAGGGGTCTGTCCCTGAATGACCAGTTTCCTTGGGCTGATAGTCCCACCAAGATGTGCCCCCCCCCATGTCTGATACGTTGGTGATCAGCGTCACCATGGGGTTGGAGGTCTCAAAGGGAGTCCCCCTATGGCAAAAAGTGGGACCTGTCAGATTTCCAATGTTCCCAGCATCTCATGGGGGACTGATAGTACCTTGTTCAGAGGGTGCCTCTGGGGATGGAAGGCAGTGGCTAGCCAGAGCTGAAAGGGCATCATTCTCAGGGGGACCATTCTTATCACGGAGGTAGAGGCCACCATGTGACCCAGGAGCTGGAGGCACCGTCCGGCTGTGGTGATCGGGGCATCCTGGAGCTCTGAAATGATGGTGCAAATGGATTGAAACCTTGAATGGTGCAGAGACATTTTCCCTTTTATAGAATCTAAGAGGGTTCCTATGAACTCTGTTCTCCAGATTGGAGATGGTTTTGATTTTTCCTGGTTTATGCACAGCCCCAGGTTATTGCAGTTTTCTTGTAACTTTGACACTGTGTTGAACCTGGTGTTTTGATCTCCCTTTTATTAACCAATAGTCGAAGTAAGGGTAGATTCTTATACCCAGTCTCCGCAGATGTGCCACCACTGCCACCATGCATTTTGTGAACACCCCGGGGGGCTAGGGAGAAACTGAAGGGGAGGGACATAAACTGAAAGTGATTCCTTTCCACCATAAATCTGAGGAATCTCCTGTGTTTGGGTCTTATTGCTATATGGAAGTGTCCTTTAGGTTGAGAGCCATGAACCAGTCCCCTTTGTCTAGAGCTGGGATGATCCGTGATAGGGAGACCGTGAAGAATTTTATTTTCCTTAAGTGTTTGTTTAGAGGTCTGAGGTCTAAGATGGGCCTCAGGTTGCTATTTGGCTTGGGAACCAAGAAGTAGTCGGAATAGAAGCCCTTCCCCCACTGCCTCCTTGGGACCATTTCTATCGCTCCTAGGGCGAGCAGTTTTTTGCACTCCTGTTGTAGCAGTAGGTTGAGCTCTGGATCCTGGAGGTTTGAACAAGGGGGCAGTTTTCTGTTTTGGGGTATTGATTTGAATTGTATGGAGTACCCTTTGGATACTGTGGTCACTTTGGATATCCAGTGGTCACTTGTGATGTTGGCCCAGTGATATATGAACAGGGCCAAACAGTTGTTGAAGACCAGAGGTTGAGTGGGGGTTTTGCAGCTCTCAGACTGATCATCAAAAGTGCTGTCTTTGGCCAGCAGGATGAGAGGAGCCATTTCCCTGTCGTGGAACTTGGCCAGTGGACTGGGATTTGAATCCCCTAGCCGACCAGTTTCTCTCCCTGTCAGTTCCCACCGTACTGGTGCTGAGGTTGCTGATAGGACCTTGGGCGGGATCCCTGTGGCTGAAGCTGTTGTTGCAGCTGCTGAGGGTTCTGCTGTGTCTGCTGGGCCTGAAAGAGCATCTAGTCACTTGAGGCGTACACATGCCAAGGGATTCAAGGTGGCCCTAGAGTCTTTCATGCCATGCAACTTGGAATCCATGGATTCTGCAAATAGGTTAGAACTTTCACATGGGAGGTCCTGAATCGCCAGCTGCATTTGCTGGGAAAGGTCAGATCCTTGCAGCCAGGCTGCTCACTGCATTGACACTGCAGATTCCATATTATGTGAGGCAGTGTCAGATGTGTCCCAGGAGGTCATCAGGACACCATGGGAGGCCAAGACACCCACCTCTACCATTGTCTCATAATCCTGTAGGTGCTTTCTGGGAACTATGTTGTGGAGTAAACCTTCCTGTCTAGCTTCTTTGCCTCCTTATTTTTAGGAATGGAGGCCATCTGGCCCTGTCTCTCCTTTTGGTTGACAGCATCGATTACCAAGGAACCTGGAGTGGGATGGTGGAATAGAAAGGTGAATTTGTCAGACAGAACGTGGTATCTCTAGTCTGCAGTCTTCAACAAGGGGGGATGGACAGCGGGGTTTGCCATCATGCCCTTGCAATTTTATATACTCCCTCATAGAGGGGAATGGAGACCCTGGCGGGTGGGGCCATGTCGCCCATGATGGAAAGAGGGGTCAAAATCCTCTTTGATGATCCCAAGACCCAAGTTTAGGTTCACTGCCATGCATCTCAGTAAATCCCGCTGGGCACAGGGGCTGTCCCTATAAGCTAGGGGCCTTTGGTACGTGGCTTTATCCGGGGAAGAAGACGAGGGAATCCATGATCTGTTGCGCTGAACGATGCCAGGAGTGGTTTCCTCATCCAAGGCTTCAGAAGAACCGGAGGTTTTGGAGAAAGGTGGTACAGAAGGGTCCGATGAGGCAGGCTTATCCTCCATGGGCCAGTCCATCCATCTGCTAAACCAGTGTTTCCCAACAAGTGTGCAACCGCACACAAGTGTGACGTCAAGCCTGAGCAGGTGTCCCACAGAATTTTTTAAAAGAACTTCTCAGAGTTCTGGATTAGCTCATAAATATTCATGAATTTATTTGAAGACTATATGGTGGTGTGCCTCAAAATAATTAAAGGTATCAAGGTGTGCCATGGCAGAGAAAAGGCTGGGAAACATTGTACTAGACCAGTCTCTGAAAGAACATGGTGCCAAGTTGCAGCACATTACGGAACGGCCTCTTTCCTCCTGGTGTCCATCGTTGCTGTGCGGATGTTCACAAGATCAGCTCTGTGTCCCCGCCAGTGCCAGTGGAGTCAGCAGGGATGGGGTCAGTACTGAAGGCATCTCCACCAAAGGAGTCAGGGACAGGTCATCCAGGCGTAGTGAAGTCGGTGAGCACTTACGGCAACATTTCCCTGCAGGCTTCAAAGCCATTGAGGTTGGCACCAGGATCAATGGGGAACAGTGGTGCCAGGACTCATCATGGGAGGAAGTGGGGGAGTCGGAGATAAATCTTGGATGCCTCGATGCCTGCGAGCATGGTACCAAAGGCTCACGTAAGGATTCAGGGGAGGAAGGGTGTCCGTTCCCAGCCCCTTTCTCCGGCTCCGGGTCAGTGCAGATTTCTGGTGCTGAAAGAGATCTCAGTGCCGTCCTGCTTCTTGAGGTTGTCCACTCCTCCAAGAGGAAGGCTGGTTTGCCCTTAGACTGGGTGGGCCTCCATGGTGTGGGGGCCGGCAGCTGGAGTAATGTCTTTGCCACGGCAAAAGCCTCCAGAGTTGAAGGCATTGGGCAGTGCTCCAGTCCCTTCCCTCAGGGCAGTGTTGCCAGTGGCGAAGTTGCACAGCACCAAGATGGTGCCAAGTCAGAGGCCAGTCATGGCTTGTTATTGTTAGCTGTAGAGCAGAGCCAAGACGGCTCCAGTGTCGACCTGGCACGTGGTGCTTGTGAGTCCTTGGGTGCATCAGTCTGTGCCTGGGCAATGTTGCACAGTCTTTGCTCCATGTCCTCCGTTTGAAGGACCTTTGTATGGAGCATTTATCTGCCCGGTGTGACTCATCCAAGCATAAGAGGCACTTCTTCTTCGAGCGCTGCTCAGATACATTCAGTAATAGGTGTGTCTGTGCTGCAGCGCACGATTGGTCAGAAACCTTTTTGCCCTAGCCTGTTAGAAGAGGGCTGGTGGCCACTGGTCTCTGGCCACCCCATGTCTATATATGTGGCTGCAGCTCAGCCCCTCCTCAGTTCCATTTTTTCCACCCTCAGCGATGGTTTTCGGAACATCCCACTCCTTGCGATCAAGTGAGCAGCCTCTCTATATGTGTATGAGCCTCCTGCTCGACTGTGAACACCTTTTCGTGGACATCATTTCACAGAAGAGTGCTCTTGCCAGCAAACGTACTACCTCAGAGCAGGAACATCGCTCCTTCCCACTGCCTGCCATGCCAGGGTTTAAACCTTGTGCGGCCTGCAGCAAGGCCTTCCCGCGGGGCAACCCCCATGAGAAGTGCCTCCAGCACGTAGGTGAAGCCCATCTGGTCACTGCTTGCTCTATCTGTTGGTCCTTCAAACCACAGACCATCAAGGACAGAGAGAAAAGGCACCATGCGTTGGCCTCAGGGCTAGTGCGACAGCCTACCCCTGAAGCTTCGGGACCCTCTTTGGCACCGTGTGCCGGTTCAGCACTGGAGCCCTCCCAGCGCCGCTCTCCCAGAGAAAGAAAGAAAATGAGCTTGGTACTGGTGTTGGTACCAAAGCGTCGGTGCCGATCTAGGTCCCCCACCCAGGGGTCACTGCGGGACCAGCAGGAGCTGATGCCAGTCCCTACCATGCTGGAGGCCTTTGAGACATCTAAGACACTTCTCCTACTGCCAACGCCTTTCAGTTTACCCAAGAAAGGGGGTAAACTGGCCCTCGCTTCAGGAGCCTGGTCTCCCCAAAAGCGGCACTGGACACCGTCACTGATCTCGGTGCCAAGTTCTGCAATGCTGGAGCCAGCCACACAGGAGGGCCTCAGTACCGCTGAGTCTTCTCTTCGGCACTGTATATCTCTGCCTTCGCCAGCACCACAGACGTGGTCCTGGGAAGCTTCCCATTCACCAAGCCCGGAGGAGGACATCTGAAAGGGGAGTAAACAGCCCCATCCACCCCCCATAGATACTGGCCTCACGAATGGTCTCCCCAAGAGAGTCCCTGTGGTACTGCTCCCTCCAGCTTGGCACCAGCTCATCTGGCACTGGACAGGGCTCTGAATTCCTTGGCCCATTCCAACACTGGGCATCTCATGGTGCACTTCAACCTCCTTCACCATGTTTGCGCTCATGTGGGGTTAGAGGCTCAATTCCCCATGGCGCCAACTGACATCTTGTTCAGCCTGGTGTTCATCTCTGCCGAGCCTATAACAATTTCCCTTCACCCTAATTTATGTGATCTGGCCCTGTCATGTGGGCAAACCCCTAGGTCCATTGCCCCTGTATCAGACATGGTGGGCCACAAATACCAGATCCCAGCTACAGATTTTCCATTCCTCACCCACCTCCCGACTCCATCTCCAGGGGTGGTGGATGCAGCACTAGGCCCAGGGCAGGATTCCCATGACCCTCCCCCAGCATCTAGAGATGCAAGGGAGTTAGATCTCCTATGGTGGAAGGCCTATTCTTCCTCCACCTTCCAGCTGTGGGTAGCCAATAACCAGGGACTGGTAGCCCAATACATAATGGAAGTGTGGGAGTCCATGAACAAATTTAGACACCTACTCCCACAAGAGAATGGGGGGACTATGATGCCTTCCTTGAGAAGGGCAGAATAGCATCCCAAGACTTGCTGCTATCGGCTTGGGATGCCGTAGACACAGCATCCTGCAGTGTAGCCTCAACCGGGGCCCTTCGGCAGGCAGACTGGCTCAGGGAGGCCAGGGTGCCTCCCTCCTCCTAGCAGGTCATACTCAACCTTCCTTTTGAAGGTGAGTCTTCATGCCTGAGACAGATGCCATGCTCTGTAGCTTCCAGGCCTCCAGGGGGATGTAAACTACTTGGGTCTGCTGCCTTCCTGGCCTGCTACCTGTCCCCTTAGCCCATAAGGAGTTTTTCAATGTCCTTTTTACGCCTCCCTGAATTGTTCCACCAGGTCCATAGAGATTTGGAATTCTATCACTCCCTTAGTTGGGCCAGCGGCCCTAACATCAAACCGGGGTTACCAGCTATTCCCCATCTTGTAACAACATTATGTGGCCCACCAGGAGTACCAGGAGAAAACCCACCCGCCTTGAGTAGGGCCCTGAAATAGAATCTCATTGCAGGGTACTACCTCTTTCTCCCACAAGAATCACCTGGTGGTCCGATTGGGATCCCTAAGGATGCCTACCTGTGGGGATGCTCCCCCCACCCACCCGCCTACAACCGCTGCCAGTTTCTGTTTTCTCCCTTCAAAGTCACAGTAGGCTTAACATCCAGGTAGCCTTCCTATTTTCTTGAACGAAGCTAATCTCCGGTTCAGGTTCTCTGGGGTCAGGGCCAGAGGATCCCTCCCATCACCTATTCTTCTATGCCCCATAACAGAACACTCTGTCACTTGCCACATGAGGAGTGGTATGCGTGAAGATGGTAGGACCTAACTCTCGGCACTTCCACATGCCCTGAATGACCATCTTGGATCCATCTCCTGATGGTTTCAAAACCACCCGTCCCTCCTTTTTCCTGGATGGTACTCCCAACCTCCTTGGTCAGTTGGTAGGAAAGAAGACTCTTGATCTCTCAGTTGTAGGTCTGAGCCCTGTATCAGGTGCTTTGACCCTTTGCCCTTCCTATGATTACGCAAGGTCCAGGATAGTTCACTGTGTGGTCCCTCCTCAAAGATTGGCCGTCTCTCTGTCTCTCTCCTTCTCTCTTCCCCTCCAACTCAGTTTCACGAGTCCTGGGCACCAGGCACTGACATTGTTTGCACCTTGGGTGATCCCCATCTGTTCAAAATAATAATAGTAATAATAATAAGGGAAACAACAATCCCTACTAACTGGCCTATCATAAGGGCAGGCCTTGTGCCCTTATTTCCTCTCCCCTTTCTAGGCCAGCCAGGGGTTTTTTGACTCCAGTTTGTGAGGTCCCGTCGACTGTAATGCCTGGCTTTGGGATTCGAATTGGGGATTGACAAACCAGTAGCTGATATTCATCCTAGCGGGAAATTCCCTGGGTGCACATGCTGTCTTCATCCTTTGGGTAGGGGCCTCATAGGTGGACAACCCTCTGATGCAGTTGTACCCCTGCTTCCCTGGTCAGGCTGTCTCCAGTCCCTTGTGCTAGCACATCTGAGGACTCCCCACTGCTGTAGAATCGCTTGCTGGCTTTCCTCTTTCTCCCCACTTAGAAGAAGAAACCTCAACCTCTCCTTCGGGAACCAAACCCTCTTTGCTTCGCTAACTACGCAACCTCAAACCATTGGGTACAGGACAGGTTGTATATTACTACAGTGGATTGTGAATTAAGGGAGGTGACTCGAGGGCCATCTAGAGTGCCCTTCTAAGGGTGTGAGAATGCATTGGCATGCTAGTCTTGTTCCACCCACTGACAGCAGAGATTCAGCGTCACTTGGGACTCCACTGGGTTCCTCATAATTAGAGCTGGATAGGTCCTTAGACGGCCCCTCTTTTCTGATGTACGAATGAGTTCTCACCTATCTACAGATTTGATCCTTCTCTAATTCACCCCTGTATCCATCTCGTGGTTCTGAGGGCCTCTTTGGTCTTATGCCAGGGCTACCCCATAAGCTAGCAGTTTCCTCAAGGGTCATTAGTAAATCTTTGATTGACAGTGTTTTTTTTATCCTGGCTATGTGTTACCACAGTCGGTGGCCCATTTTCTCCCCACCTCCTTTCCTGATCGTGTTTTCTTCCTTTTTTTTCCCCAGGGTTTGTCCATCCCTGGTGGGGATGTTCAATGGACCCTGCTCCTTTTCTTCTTCCCCCTTCATTGTTAACCTCCCGCACCTGGTGTACTTGTAGTGCTGGGGTCACCTTCGGTTGCTTTGCCTCTCACTCCAATGTAATTAATGGAGCGAGTAACCAATCTTCCATCAGACTCTACCACTCTTCAAGAGTCTTCCCCCCACCCCCAGGGTTAGAGATTCACTCTTTCGCCTGGCTCACCCTCCGCCACATGCTATGTGGAAACACATATACCATATGTGTCAAGGGAATTTTGACCCTTTGTCAATCGTCTTCTTCCTCCCACAGTTACTGCATCCATGGTTAAAAAAGAAAAGAAAGAAGGGGGGGTGCACTTCACCATGGTGATGTACCCTTACCCCTAACTTTTATCTAAGGGAGCTGACCTCCCTTCTTCCCTTTTCCCATTGTACCTAGACCTAAAGGTCACCTTCCTGTGCCCACCCTAAGGTGGAAATTCAACTTCTCACCTGGTGACACATTTGATTTTCATGGCCTTGGGTTCCCTTGATTCTTCATCTATTGAGAACCACACCTACATGCTGACCTCTGAAGGGATACCCTCGGCACCATATGTCACCCTAGGTGGACCCCTGAGGAACCATGTCTTACTAGGGGGTTATGTAGTATTTTCATATCTCCTTGTGACTTGCTCCCTTAGCTGGACTAGCAAAGGGTTTTATTCCTTTTTCCCTTTGCCCTTCCCTTTTCTGCCTTCATATATTGGCCGCTAGCAGGCTGAGTTTTTCTCTGGGGGCACATTAACTCCCAATCACCTGCTAAGGGAGTTATCGTAGGCTGGAGGCCAGAGAATTTACCCAATCCACGCACCTTGACAGATATGTGCAATCAACTGCTCATGTCCTCACATGAAAGTGTCTCACCGATCTTGGCTTGGTAACCGCGTTTTCATTTTTCATATGATAAGGTGAGTTTAGGCCGCCTTGGCTCCTGTTGTTGCAGAACAGGTAGCAATTGAGAAACATAGGACTTGTTTTTGCCTCTTAGGCCAGGCTGTCCTACCTGATGGTTTCCCTTTACCTGGGCCTCAGGGCCTTATGGGGGTACTTTACGTATTTCCTACAGGCCTTCTTTGCCTGGGTGGCTGGCCCTCAAGGGGAGTCGTGGTGCTGGAGGCAGGAAATATCCAGCTCCACCCACCATCCATCAGCATGGCTAGCAGTCACCTATTACTGAATGTATCCGAGCAGCACTCAAAGAAGAACGGTGGGTTACTTACCACTAAGCATCCTTCTTCAAGATTGGCTGCTTGGATTCATTCACAACCCTCCCACCATCCCTGCAACTTGGAGTTGGTGACTTTTAGGGACTGAGGTGGGGCCGGGCGGTGCCACATATATAGCCATAAGTTGGCCAGGGGACGATGGCTGCCAGCCCTCTTCTGACAGGCTACAGCAAAAAGGTTTCTAACCAATCATGCAGTGTGGCATGGACACACCTGTTACTGAATGAATCCGAGCATCCCATCTCAAAGAAAGATGCTTACTGGTAAGTAACCCATCATTCTCATGGGGGTCATCGATTGGAAAAGCCTTGCTACAAGTCGTGCAGGGCTTTGAAACTGGGCATGATGCGGGAGAATGGAGGACAATTCCAGCAAGGGATTCAATTAGGAAAAATAACAAACTGGGCTCTTCCAGTACCGTCACTAGGTGGCAACAAGGAACTGAGGAGGGTCAGGGTCATATATATAACTGGGGTCGTGCCACAGAGGGGGTGTTGGCTGCTGACCTTCAGTTGACAGGCTAGGGCTAAAAGACTTTCTGGATACTGTGCGCTGCACCACATGTACGCCTGTAACTGAATGATGTGAGCAGTGCTGAAAGAAGAACACAAGATTTTGGTCATCTGTCATACATGGCTGGCATCGTATGCAAACAGTCCCCCTCTGCTGCATACATTGACTACATCAGACTGTCTCTGTGCAAAAAAAATAAATGGACACATATCAAACATCAGGAAATGCAACATTCAAAATCAAGTAGGGGAATATTTCAATCACCCTAGCTATTCTCTTAAAAACATGCTAATTTCTGTGTTTCAGCAAAAAGATGTTAAAAACAGATTGGACCGTGAAACTGCAGAACCGGAATTCATATGCAAACTAAATACGTTCAGACTCGGTTTGTCTAGGACTCTTGAATGGCTGGGGCATTACAAAAAGAGATTTCCTTTCAATCTATCCTCACAGCTCCTTTTTATACCTCTGACTACCCTTTCCTCTAGACTGTTTGAATCAAAATAGTTCTCCTTCCAGCGCTGCGCGCATCACTCGGTTACAGGTGTCTATGTGCCACAGCGCACGGTAGCTCAGAAAGTCTTTAGCGTTAGCCTGTCAGGTCAGGGCGAACGGCCAATGCCCCCTCCATGCCGCGACTATATAGGTAACTGTGACCCTGACCCTCCCAGTTCCTTTTTCCACCATCAGCATTGGTTCGGATCAACGTTCTCTTGTGAAACACAAGGGCCTGTTCTTTCACACGAAATTTGAGATGCCAGGATTCAAGCCATGCTTAGGATGCTGCCAGGCTTTCCCGATGGACGATCCACATGAGAAGTGCCTTTCTTGCTTGGGTGAGTCCCACATCACAGTGGACTGCCTCATCTGCCGATCCTTCAAGCGGAGTACCTGGCTGGAAACGGAGCATCACCCCTGCCTCATTTCGGGGACTGGAGCTGCTCCATCTACAAGTGGCTGAGCTGTCAGCTCTCCACCAGACCCTCGATCGGCCCGGGCTCAAGCTTCCTGCTGATCCCTGGTACCAGGCCCAAGATCTTGGCCCTCCATGGTACCTTCTAGGCACCGACCTTGCCGGTCTCCTGGTAGCCTCCCAGCCACCCTGAACAGGGCCCCGGCTCAGGCACCGGCTCGCCAAGGGTGCTTAAATCCAGCTTCGGTGCAGAACACGAGACAACTGGCTGCAACGGCACTGCCTCCCTTGGTACCGCTAGACACGGCACCACCCACAAGTCCAGCACCGCCTACGAGTCCAGCACCGCCGGCAAGCCTGGCGCCGCCACCAAACCCAGTACCACTGGACCCAGCACCATCACCGATAACCCCACTTCCGGTACCGTCACTTCCAGTACCATCGGATTCAGCACCGCCAACACCTGAACCGATGCTGGTACCGTCTTGGGCCTCCTCACCTCTCTCCAACGTGGCACCGTCGAACCAAATACTGGGTCCAAGTTCTATGCCTCCTCACCACTTCTCCGAGGAATTCTCAGTACCGGACTGCCAACTATGGGGGGGAGGACATCCAGGTTATCCTCGGAGGATCCCTTTCTTCCCCCCGAGGAGGAGCGCCCAAGAAAGCGAGCCGACAAAAGCTCCGTGTTACTGAGCGTGCAGCGCAGGCACCCATCGGGGGAAACACCTGGCCCCCTCATAGCGCCTATGCCACCGTCGAGGTCCCCGCACAACAAATGGACTCCTGACTGGCTGAACGTGACGGCAGACAACACCTCCTCCTGGTACACATGTTTGCCTGTACTGGAGTCCTCGGATTCCTCCGACGACGAGCCAGACCCTCATTCTACACAACAAAGCAGATCAAGGGCCCCATCATCTTTGTTGCCTGACGAGAGACTGAATGCCAGAATTTACTCTCCCTCAGAGCCATTGAAAAGGTTCCCAAGGGGGAACGTGGCAAAGGGTTCTATTCCCACTACTTCCCGATCCCCAAACCCAACGGGGACCTATGGCCCATACTAGACCTCAGAGCTCTCAACAAAAACATAAACAAAATAAAATTCCACATGATCTCCCTACCACAGATCATTCCCTCCCCATCCCCATGAGTGTGGTGCGCAGCCCTCGACCTAAAGGACGCTTACTTCCACATAGCCATCTGGCCCCACCACAGGCGGTTCCTCAAGTTTGTAGTGGCATGACGCCATTACCAGTTTACTACCCTTCCCTTCGGGTTATCGCTAGCCTCCAGGGTGTTCACAAAGTGTGTCGCACCAGTTGCAGCATTCCTACGCAGGAGGGGTGTAAGAATCTACCCCTACCTGGACGACTGGCTCATAGTGGACAAGTCAAGTTGACAAGTACAAGACCATGTCGATGTTGTAATGAACCTGTGTGAGTTCCTGGGCTTCTGCATCAACTTGGAAAAGTCCAAGCTTTGCCCCACCCAGGACATAGAGTTCATTGGGGCACGCCTGGATGCTTGGCAAGGCACCGCATCCTTGCTCCTGTCAAGATTTCGGTCCATCTGCACCATCATCACGGAGCTCCAGGCGTCCAGGCTGACCACAGCGTGCAGACGCATGCAGCTCCTGGGGCACATGGCAGCAGCCACATCGCTAATATGAACAGCTCGCCTGTGGATGCAACCGTTCCAATTCTGGTTCACAACAAGCTTCCGACCAGAACGGGACCCTCTCGAGAAGGTAATCTAGGTACCCCAGCATGCCCTGGAGTCCGTCCAAATCTGACAGGACCCCGACTTTGCAATAGGGGGAATCCCATTCAGGGCGCCCAAACCTGCAGTAACCCTGATAATGGATGCCTCCAGCCTGGGGCGGGGCACCCACCTGTCCAGGGGCCTCTCCACGCAAGGCGCCTGGAGCCCCAAGGACAGTCTCCTCCACATAAATGTGAAGGAGCTCAGAGCCATCAGACAGGCCTACATGATCTTCCTGGACCAGTCCAGGACAGAGTGGTCCAACTCCTCTCAGACAACAGAGCAGCCATGTTCTACACAAACTGCCAAGGGGGAGTCCGCTCCTTGGCCCTATGCGAGGAAGTGATCAAGCTGTGGCAACTAGCGATAGACCATCACTTCACACCAACTACCACCCATCTCCCTGGGGTGGACAATGGCATAGCGGACTCACTCAGCAGAAAGCCACTGGCGAATCACGAGTGGTCCCTCCACAACGAGGTTTTCTCCCTGCTGACAATCAGGTGGGGAACCTCTCAGATCGACGTCTTTGCCACGGTGCAGAACCACAAATGTCCTCGGTTCTGCTCCCTCCAAGGTCGGGAGAAGGGGTCTCTTAGTGATGCCTTTCTCCTCAACTGGTTGGGAGTCCTAATGTACGCCTTCCTGCCAATTCCCCTGATTCACAGGGTGCTTCTGAAGGTCCTCATAGACAAAGCATTCATCATCCTGATAGCCCCGGACTGGCCCAGGCAACACTGGTTCCCTCTCCTACAAGACATGTCAGTGAGGACCCCACTCCACCTCCCGAAGTGAGCGGACCTTCTGACACAGGACTTGGGATGCCTTCGGCACCCCAACCCAGGCCTCCTGCACCTGACAGCCTGGATGCTCTCTGGCTCAGCAAGCAAGAGAGACACTGCTCAGTTAGGGTTAAAAAGGTCCTGGTTGGTAGCAGAAAACCCTCCACCAGGTCCACCTATATTGCAAAATGGAATCACTTCTCCCCTTGGTGCCATGATAAAAACATAGACCCTATCTCTGCACCAGTACAGGGAACTTTAGATTACCTTCTTGACCTAAGGGAGAAAGGCCTATCCCTGTCATCATTGAAAGTGTATTTGGCAGCAATCTCGGTCTTTCACCAAATGACAGATGGGGTCCCATTCTTCTCACACCCCATCTGCCATAGATTCCTGAAAGGAATGGAAAAACTTTTTCCCCATGTCCGTAACCCCACCCCACAGTGGGACCTGAACGTGGTGCTACGTGATCTCACAGAACCTCCATATGAGCCCTTAGACTTAGCCACCCTGCTAATGCTGTCCTGGAAGGTGGCTTTCCTGGTGGCCGTTACTTCGGCCAGAAGGGTGTCAGAGCTACGAGCCCTATCCTCTGAACCCCCATATACAGTTTTCTTTCCTGACAAGGTGGTCCTGCATCACCACCCCTCATTCCTCCCCAAGGTCGCCACCCCTTTCCACTTGAATCAAGAGATCTGACTACTGGTCTTCTATACAGACCCACAGGTGACAGAAAACCAGAGACAGTGGCACACCCTGGATGTGAGGAGAGCACTCCTAACCTACACTGAGTGCATCCGATCCTTCTGCAAGAGCCCCCAACTGTTTGTGGCGGTCGCAGAATGCATGAGAGGTTCCCCAGTATTCTCCCAATGCATCTCCAAGTGGATTGTGAACTGCATTAAAGACTGCTACGGAAGGTCAAACACGCCTCTCCCAGAGACTATGAAAGCCCACTTTACCAGAGCTCAGGCATCTTCCACGGCCTTCCTTGCTAAGGTCCCTATCCAAAAGATCTGCAGGGCCACTATGTGGTCATCAGTACATACCTTCACAACGCACTACACCATTGCCCAGCAGGCAAGAAATGATGCCGCTGTGGGCAGAGCTGTACTCAGTGTGGGTAGACTGTAACTCCTCCCACCATCCTTGGGTACAGCTAGCAGTCACCTGTAACTGAATGATGTAAGCAGCGCTCGAAGGAGAACAGTTGGTTACTCACCAGTAACTGTCCTTCTTTGAGATGGGCTGCTCACATACATTCAGCTCCCTCCCACCGTCCCCGCTAACGGAGTTGGGAAAGGTATATGGGACTGGGAGGGTCAGGGTCACGATCACCTATATAACCGCGGCCACGGCGCGGATGGGGCATTGGCCATGAGCCCTGACCTGACAGGCTAACACTAAAGACTTTCTGAGCTACTGTGTGCTGCGGCACGTAGACCCCTGTAACTGAATGTATGTGAGCAGCCCATCTCGAAGAAGGACGGTTACGGTGAGTAACCAACTGTTAAGTTTGCAGAGACAGGCCAGAAGTCTAGCCCCCTGGACCTGTTTGAATTAACATTATGACCCACCCTTCTCTGTGTCTATATATTTACATCTAACATGCTTCCTCCCTCTTGCCCATTTCATGCCTTGATGAAGAGGATTATGCTTATTAAAGAGCATGTGAGAAATCAACTTGTTAGTCTTTAAAAGTGCCACAGGACTCCTTAAAGACTAATAAATTTATTTATCGCATGAACTTTCAGGGAAGAAAATCCCACTTCATCAGAAAAATTTCCTCCAATTCTGTAAGTTGCCCCTCTTCAAAGCATCTGACAAAGTGGGGTTTTCTCCCACAAATGCTCATGCAATAAATAATTTTGTTAGTTTTTAATGGTATGTCCACACACAGCTTTTAAATAGAAATACCGCTGGTTATTTCAATTAAAAAATGGTTAGGTCCACACATTTCCTTATAGTGAAATGACAAGGTCCATCATTTCGCTATAAGGAAAGTCATATTGATATAATAAAACCTAGTTTTATATCGCTATGACAGTTAAATAGCAACTGTTATATTGATATAACACTGTACAGATGTGTTATATCGATATACCAGTTACATCAATTTAAATCCTGGTTAGACCTTCCTACCATGGTGCATGGCACCCTGGAAGAAAATGCCATGGTTCAGCACCCTGGCCAGGGGGAGGAGGGGGATAGATGGTGGAAGGGACCCTGTGAGCCTGGCATCTGGCTTGGAAGCCAGGCAGCAGAGAAGGGACCTCTGCACGCCCAGCTCCCCAAGCACTTGCGAGGTGATGGGAGAAGGGATCCCTGCGCGCCTGGCTTCCCCCGCAGTGGCTGGGCTGTGGGGGAAGGCACCACACACGCCTAGCTTCTGGCAAGCAAGCCAGGTGGTAGGGAAGGGATCCCGCACACCCAGTACTCCCATTGCTAGCCAGGCGGTAGAGAGAAGAGCCCCCCCACACCCAACTGCAGGCCTGCTTGCTGGTGCCAGAGGAAGGGACCCCCAGGTGGCTAGAACAGCACTAGCTGGGCTGTGGGGAATGCACCCCTGGCTCCCAGTGTACTCCCAGGGCAGTGGGGTAGATGGGAACCCCTTTTGGGGACTGCTCCAAAAGCCAGGCACGGGGATCCCATATCTCTGCAGCCTGGCTAGTGCAGCTCCAGCCGGCCGGGGGGGACGGGGGTCCCTTCTGCTGGCACTGACAAGCTCACCTGCAGCCAGGTGCGAGGGGCTTTTCTTCCCCCGCCTGGCTAGCACTGGGAGCACCAGGCATGTGGAGTCTCCTCCCAGTCACCTGGCTTGCTTGCCAGGAGATGGGCATGTGGGGTGCCTTCTCCTGCAGCCCAGCCTGTGCAGGGGAAGCCTAGCACGCAGGGATCCATTCCCCCACCACCCAGTGAGCACTTGGGGAGGCAGGTGTGCAGGGGTCCCTTCTTCCCCATGCCTGGCTGAGCCAAAAGCTGCAGCCAGTCTGGGGGAAGGTCTCCCACCCGCCCAGGCTCAGGTAGCCCAAAGCAGGTGAGGGATGATTTTCCCTTTCCACTGGCTCTCTTGAGGAGAGACAGGCAGGGGACCGGGTAGCAACGTGGCCCTGCCAGGGGGCCCACCACACCTCCCAGAGTTCCTCTCTCCTAAATCGAACTAGCAAGTCCTGTCCCTGGACACGCTACTTCAATTTGGGTTTTTTGGTGCAGACCTGTTAAACCAATTTAACTTGAATCGATTTAATGATTTTTATAGCGATTCAATTAGATTTCTTGTTTGTTTGTTTTACGGCACTAGACTAACATAGCTACTCCTTTGGATCTTACACAGGAGGATTTCCCAAAGATATTGCTGGAAGTTGACATATCTGTCATTGAGGCACTGCAAAAAAACTGAATGGGAGGAGAGAATTGCAAGAAGGACAAAGAAATTAAAGGTTATTTAAAGGATGATGAGAGAATCAAGCATGGAAACGAACCAAAGAAAGCACACAGTAAAGTCAAGGAGAAAGGTTCCCATTACACACAGAACAAGAGCTCATTTAAGAATACAGTTAGATGCCCAGGAAGGCGAATCCAAATGGGTCATTTATAATATACAGGTAATTTGATTTCACCTTTCTCTGCGTGCTGTTTCCCAGTGTTTGAATCTTAAGAACTGTTTTGATTTCCTGTTACAATATGACCTGATCCCATGTTTTACACTCCTCTCCATTTATTTTCCGCCCATTCTGTAAGCCAGGGGTCTCAAACATGCAGCCCGCGGGCTGCATGCAGCCCCTAAGGGTATTTCCTGTGGCCCTCAACAACACTGTTGCTACCAATATTTGCTATATAGTTGTATGAAAAGGTTTCCATAGTGCAGTCCTTGGGCTAATGTACTAGTCCTTATGTGCCCTCTGCTAGTCTTCATGCTGCCCTCATGGTGATTTGAGTTTGAGACCCCTGCTGTAAAGTCCATCATCTTCAAAGTGCCTGACAAAGTGGGATTTTCCCCCAGAAAAGCTCATGTGATAAATAAATTTGTTAGTTTTTAAGTGCCACAGGACTCCTTGCTTCTTTTGCTAAAGAAGAAGCAAACTTCTTCTTGACTTACCTACTTATTGCCTGTATTGAGAAACAGCGATGGAAGCCATGCCAAAACCAGCCATGCTTTTTCTAAGGGAGACTGTATAAATACTGTCAGAATCGAGATCATGACAGAAGGAGGGATCAAGAAATTCAGAATGTCACAAACCCAGCAAAACAGGGCCAGATGGGATCCATCTCAGGAAATCAAGCAATCAACTAGAAAATTACAGCAGATGGTAAAGGAAAGGAACATAGCAGAAAAGAAAGATTGAAGTCCACCAATTCCTTACCCTGACAATTGCACAAAATTAACTAAAGAATAAAGTACCCTATACCTGAACATTGTAATGACCCAGATCAATATTTCATAGGAAGGTGAACTTCTCCAGGTTCCTGACAATAGCTAACATGTATAAGTATAAGTTGTATAAGTTTGGTAGCTAGTTGAACCCTGTGCGTGTGAGTTAGTCACCATAAGAAAACAAACTAAAAAACCATCTAATCTCATGTACACTTTGTGGGCACACTGGTGTTCACTGTCCACAATACTGCCAATTACTTCTTGAAGCATCACAAGACAGTTTCTGATGTTATCTCTGTGGAAAGCTTCCAGTGGAAAAAGAGAAGAGAATTAAATAGACAAGAGGGAATTTAGTGTTATGCTAGGCTCATGAAGCTATCTAAGGGGGACAAAAAAGGAAGCCAAAGCTTGACTTCTACAGTGAGGGGCAGATACATAAAAAGAAATGGGGGAGACCTCACCAGATAAAACTCACAGGCTATGTCCACACTTAGGTGGATGAATCGATTTAACTTATATCAATTTAATGAAATCAAAATAAAAACCATTAAATTGATTCAAGTTAAATCGATTAAGAGGTCCCCACTAGAAACCCAAATCGAACTAGCAAGTCCATGGACAGGACTTGCTAGTTCAATTTAGGAGAAGGGCACCATGGGAGATGTGGCAACATGGCCCCCAAGATGGGCCGTCCATCACCCAATCCCCTGCCCAGCTTTAGCCTTGAGGAAGAAAACATCCACCACCTGGCTCTGTCAGTGCTGCCAGGGCACCGGGGTGAGAAGAAACCCCTGTGCCCGGCTGCAGGCTTGCGTGCCAGGTGTGGGGAGAAGACACCCCCATGCCTAGCTCCCCCAGCATTGGCTGGGGGGACAGAGAAAGAGCCCCCACGTCTGGTTCGCTAGTAAGGCGGGGGGGGGAAGAGTCCCTCGTGCAAGGTCTCCAAGTGCTGGCCGAGCAGTGGGGAAGGGACCCGAGTGCCTGGCTTCAGGTGCACTGGCCTGGCAGCCAGGGGAAGGCTCCCCATGCCCGGCTACTGGCGTGCTGGCCGGGAGGTCAGGAATGCACCCCATGCCAGGCTGCAGATGCACCTGCAGCTGGCCATGGGGTGAGTTCCTGGTCACCCAGCCAGCGGTCTGGAAGCCAGGCATGGGGAGCCTTCCCCCAGCCGCCCGGCCAGCATGCCTAAAGCCAGCCATGGGGGTGTCTTCCCCTGCAAGCCAGCCAGCGCTCCGGAAGTGGGGCCTAGGGGTGTCTTGCCCCGACTGCCCAGACAGCACTCCAGGAGCCAGGCATGAGGTGCCTTCCCTTGCCACCTGGCCAGTGCTGGGGGAGCTGGGCATGGGTGTGTCTTCCCTTGGCTGCCCAGCCAGCACTCCACAGGCTGGGAGCGGGGAGGGCTATTTCCCCACCGTCCCACCAATGCTGGGCAGTCTTCTATCTGCTTTAAGTACTTTTATTTCTAGGTAGCCTGGCCAAATCCAGTCCAGGTTAGTGGTGCGTAAATAATGTCACCATTGATGTCTATGCTGCAACCTATATGAAAATTAGCTGGTTGTCTCAGTCCAACTGGCATTACAAACCTGTAAGTTCCCCATCTTCAAACATCTGACGAAGTGGAATTTTCTCCCACAAAAGCTCATGCAATAAATAGTGCCACAGGACTCCTTGTTTGTTTAGCTGGACTCAACTAACATGGCTACCCCTTTGGAACTTACAAATCCGGAGGCAGTCTCAGCAGAGAGACAGGGATTGATTCCTAGTTAGCAAAACATTCACGTCACTGCCTAAACTTCTCTCTTCCAATTGGGAGTGGAGCAGCATAAAGACACTATACACTACAACAATTCCTGTGTTGATAAACAAGCGTTCAGCCCCCTATATGTTACATAGACTGACAGCCTTCACCAGCATTACACATTCACATCTACAGTCTTGATGCTAAGCATTTCCATCTTTCTAATCACCCGATAAATGATTTGTTAATGACCGTCGTCAGAGATGTGGCTGGGACATCAAGACTTCAAAGAGAAACAGCTGAACTCAAATTAATATGCAAGCTAAATTCTGTGAAAGCAGGACTGAATCGAGACTATGGGTTCTTTTCCCATTACAAAAGGTAATTTGACTTCAGGCTTCCCATGGTTTGAACCTAACAACTGCTCTGGTTTGCTGTTACTGTATGACCTGATCCTATGTTTTACACCCCCTTGCATTTATTTTCATTCCATTCTGTAAGTTCTCCCATCTTCAAAGCATCTGACGAAGTGGGATTTTCTCCCACAAAAGCTCATACGAAAAGCAAATCTGTTAGTCTTAAAGTGCCACATGACTCTTTAAAAACATACATCACAGCAAGACCTCAGTGTTGCTCTCAAGCTGCTGCTTATATCAGGGCTCCTTCAGATTTGATCCTGAGAGAAATGGCTTATAGTTAAGCCCTACTTGAATTGAGGGAAGATTGTCAAAAAATTGTGACCGAGTTGCAGATAAACCATGGAAAGTTGCAGAAAAGTAATAACAGATCTTATATTTGTGGTACTAAAGTCCCTAATTAGTGGTCTGTGATTTTCTGCTGTCAACCACCTGGCACAGAGAGTGGGTGCTACTATTGTCACCAGCCCAAGGTGAAAGCAGAGACCAGCGACTGACAGTGGGAGCTCCTGCTGTCAGACTCAGGGCACCCAGGACTCTCACTGTCAGTCCGATGCACAGGGAGGCTCTGGCTGTCAAAATTGTGTTGTAAGCCTAATATTGTGGAATCCACAATTTCCACAATATTGCAAATTAAGTAGGGCCTTATTCATAGAATAATTTTGAAAGGTTTCCATCTCACCTCATAGTCCCGTCTACAGCCAGGTAGCCAACAGCTTCTGCTACAAAAACCTTCTTCAGTGGGTCAGCCCAGGTCTATAAAATAGTATTGACAAAACAGTTAAGAACCAGTTCTTCTGAAGGAGTGGATAGCTGAGGGCACTGGCAATGGGACTGTCATGGGATGCACATCTTCGCACTCCTTAGATACGATCTGTGTAACTTTTCAGTTCACTTTTGCAGTTTAATTGTGTGGTTTGATGCCAATTATGCCATATCATGCAAAGGATTCCTTTATGAATGCATGTAACATACTCTACCTTATTGTTATGGACTATGTCTACACTGGCAAAGTTATTTTAAAATAGCTATTTTGAAATAAATTTGCTGATATTAACTCAAATAATAAATGTGAAAAAGTACATCTTTACGAGACTCTTTTTTCGAAATAAAGCAGGAATTAGTATTTCGAGTTAGAGAGTCCACATTAGATTCTCTAATTCAAAACAGATCCCCCCCCCCCAGACAGGTTTCCCCAGCTGGGGAGAGATTCCCCCTCCAGGGCAGCCAGGGAACCGTGCCAGGATTGCGTCCCCCCCCAGGGCATCCAGGGAGCCTTGGCTGGGTTGCGCTCCCTGCCAGGGCAGCTAGGAACCACGGTGGGGCTGCACTCCTGGCAAGGATAACCAGGGAAACCCTGCGGGGCTGCACTCCCTGGCCAGGACAGCCAGGTAAACCCTATGAGGGTGTGCTCCACACTGAGGCAGCCAGGGAGCCCTGGCACAGCCAGGAACCCCTGCGGGGCTGCGTTCCCCACCAGGGAACCCCGGCAGCGCAGCCAGGGAACCCTGTGCTCCTCGCTGGGCAGCAGCTCCAGTCGGGTCACTTTCACAGCTGGGTGCCACAAGCAGCTCATAGCCCAATCAGGCTCCTAGCCCCCTGCTAGTCCCCCCATCCTGAATGGGGAAGCTGAGGGGGCAGATCAGTATTTGGGGGTGGAGCGGCACCCCTGGTTCCCTGGCTGCCCATTGGGGAGTGCAGGGTTCCCTGGCTGCGCTGCTGGAGGACTCTGTCTTTGGTGGGGAACAAAGCCCCAGGGGGCATGTATCACCAGGCAGGGAATCCTGCTCTGCCCAGTGAAGGACCCTGGGCAAAATACAGCCCTCCAGGGGGAATCCCATGATAATTATTTTGAAAAAGCCAATTCCACGTCCTAGAATGTTTTTTTCAAAATAAGTATTTCAAAAGATTGCTCTTTTGAAATTAAAGCAGGTTTAATGATTTTGAAAAACTGCTTAGTTTTTTTGAAATACAGAACTGCTTTGTTTTTTCAAAAAAGCATATGCCTGCCCGCACATGGAAGAGTTTTTTCGAGATAAGCTTCCTTATCCTGAAAAAACTTTTCAGTGTAGACATACTCATGGTGTCATGTTTCCTGCAGCATCATGTATGTGTACATATGTGGAGCATGTTTCTAGGTATTTTACATGACTCAGGACTATATCTCAGCAAAAAGCTACAACGGTATATGACAAAGACAATGCAAATTTTGCTTTCTGACTGAGGTGGAATAAAGAAAATCACTTTGGCTTAGGAACGGTGGGGTGGGGTGGACCAGGCACTTTGAAGTGTGAGGGTCTTTTTGCCAGAGAGAAACAGTCTTGAAACATTCTCCAATTTCAAGCAAGACCTAGGCCCTGCCTAAGCATAGCCAGAGACTGGCTGTAAAGCCATCTATCAGCTGAACAATTTGTGAATAATCTTGGACAGTAATAAACAAGGAGTCCTGTGGCACTTTTAAAAACTAACAAATTTATTTATGGCATGAGAAAATCCCACTTCATCAGATGCTTTGAAAGTGTCAATGAAGTGGGATTTCTCCCATGAAAGCACGAGATAAATAAATTTATTAGTCTTTAAAAGTGCCATAGGACTCCTTATTTGTTTTGCTGAACTAGACTAACACAGCTACCCCTTTGGAACTTGGACAATGATGTTAGGTCATCTAGGCTGTGGCTACACTTCACATGTCAATTCAAATGACTGAATTTGAACTAGTCAATTCAAACTAATAATTATTAGTTCAGATTCAGTCAATTCAAATTGACATGGCCACACAAGAAGTCCAATTTGAATTAGCATGTCCATGAACTGGACTTGCTAATTTGAATTGGAAGAGGGGCACCACGGCAGGTGTGCCAACATGGCCCCCTGGAAGGGCCATGCCACCACCAATCCCCTGCCAAGCTCCAGCACTCTGAGCCCAGCACAGGAAAAAGCATTCCCTGTGCACCTCTGGCTATGGTGCAGCTAGAGCTGGGCAGGGGATATTTTTCTACATGCCAGGCTCAGAAGGCAGGAGGCGAGCAGGGGATGTTTTCCTTCCCAGGGCTCCCTGGGGCCAGGGCACCCACCCCAACCCACAGCATAGTGGATGTGGGTGAGAAGGGATTCCCCACCACCACCACCCTGTCAGTGCGGGCCAGGGAAATACCTTCTCCCCCGCCCTGCTGCACTGTCCGGAATTGACCCAGACTTTGAAGTCAAACAAGGTTTGACCAATTCATAGTCAGATTTCATCAATTCCAACTGAGGAGTTCCTCAGTTCTAATTGAGGAAAGCAAGTTTGGCCATGCACTTAATTGAATTTGAATTGATTGTCCTCAATCTGAATTCAATTCTAAGTGAAGACATACCCATAGTGATGTAGGTTTAGGATACATCTTTCATCTTTTATTTGATAGTGCTTAATCCTGACTGATTTATCAAATGGTTGTGCATTGATTTGCTATATACTCTCTTAAAATCATATTGTAATCAATAAACCAATTTTTGTTTCATCAAAAGCTGTGTGAACTTAAGAAGATGTAAATGAGTGAGGCTGTCCATTCTCATTTCTTTGGTCTATGGGCAAACTGGTGCCTATGAACCCACAGTGATTGGGGAAGAATTCTGATCCCTGTGGGACAGAAGTTCCCAGTGTAGTGTCTGGTGATGGGGAGTGCTCACTGGGGGACCATCCCCTGAGTTGCTGGAGAGCACATGCCCACTGACTGGGACAGATTACATACAGGAGGCTGGTGTGGACTAACCCAGGTGTGAGGGTCCACTTAGTGAAGCAAGGTAAGTCAGGGCCCCAAGGGGTAGCAATCAGGGAGGCACTGTGGCACACCACACCAGATTCTGGGAGCCAGAACCATCCTTAGGAGAGGGTGAGAGGTGCAACTGCCCCAGGGCCCACAGCTATGCAGACCCCATGCTGCCCTGCTGCGAGCAGGGTAGTGTAGGGTCTGGACTACTGCCCCCCCAGCTGCACTGTGCCCCGCCTCCACCCCACTGCCTTTGGCTGGAAGTCGAAGGCAGCGTGGTGGGGGCAGGAGCATGGAACTAGGCCTCCGGGCCAGACCTCCTTGCCCCCAGGTTGGAACAGCCAGCCCAGGGGCAGGATGAGCCAACCCAGAGGACACCTCCTCCTTCTGGTCTGGTGGTCTATAGCAGACACCTACCACAGTATTACCCTTGTTGTGCTCTCCTCTAAACTTAACCCACAGACTTTCAACAGGCTTGTCTCCACTTTCATAGGAGAGCTCTGAACACTCAAAGCTTTTACATACAGTGCTACTCCTCCACTTCTTCTTCCCTGCTTATCCTTCCTGAACAATTTATATCCGTCCATGGAAGTGCTCCAGTCATGCAAGCCATCCTACCATGTCTCTATTATTCCAATTACATCATAGTTCCTTGTCTGTGCCAGTACTACCAATTCTTCCTGTTTGTTTCCCAGGCTCCTTGCTCTTGTGTTACTGACAGCTGAGTTATATGTAAGTGAATATCAGCAGGAGATAAGGGCTGACCTGGCTTTACTGGAATAGAGTGGGAGGGGCTGCCCTCTCAGGCTTCCCATTGAAGGGGCTGAGGCTAAAAAGTTGCCGCCACCTCCAAAGGAGTTGGGGAGGGCAAGGCTGGGGACTGTGATGCCCCCACCCTCCAGCCCCTAGAGCCACACATAGGAGACTCCAGGCTTGCAGCTGCAACCATGGCTTTCAAGTTCCCTGATGTATCTGGCTGGTATGTGGGTTTCCCCCAGGGATTTCCCTAACACCCCCACACCCTTCCCTAAATTTCCCAACACCCCCCCCCAGTTGTCAGCTAGTAACAGTGTTAAACCAATTTAGTGAGCATCCCAATCCCACCCCTACACCACATCCCCCCCCCAGTTTCAAGTCCTTGGGAGAATACTAGTTTCCCCTCAGCATGACAATGTGGTACCTAAGGGAGAGTGGGAGTCTGGAGGCCCCCTGCAGCTGAGGGTGGGTGGCTAAGGACTGGATACAATCTGCTCAGGTGGGGCTCCCTGCAAGTCCCCTACTACAGTGACTGAGAGTGAAAAAGCCGCCTTCAGCCTTGAAGAATCCAGGGAGGAGGAGCAAGGCTGGGGTCTGTGACACCTTATCCCATCCACCTGCCCTGCTACTAGTTTTGGCTGTGGATGGAGGGGGGGAGGGAGCCGGGAGAGAAGAGAGGGGAAAAGCATTTCCCGACTACTCAAATGAGACTTTGCATCTTAAAAAATACAAAGAAATAAAAGCAGAGAAAGCACTTACGTGCCAGTCGGAAAGGTGGATTACTTACCAGTAACCAAGTTCCAAAGGGGTAGCCATATTAGTCTAGTAAAGCGGAAAAAAAACCCAAGGAGTCTTGTGGCACTTAAAGACTAACAGATTTATTTATCTGGTAGTCTTTAAGTGCCACAAGACTCCTTGCGTTTTTTTTTACCAGTAACCATGCTTCTTCGAGATGGGCTGCTCAGATACATTCAGTATTAGGTGTCAATGTGCTGCAGCAGGCACTTTAGGAACTTCTCATGGAGGTCATCCCTCGGGAAAGCCTTGCCGCAAGTAGCACAGGATTTGATGCCTGGCATTGTTGGCGGCAGTTGGGAGCGATCTTCCAGCTCCAGGTTTGTAAGCTCAGTAGGAACAGCAGTTCATAGTGGAACAATGTCCATGAACAGATCTTCCAAGCTGAATGGGCAGCTCATACACAGCACAATAGACAGGCACGTGTGTTATCACAAGGAGCAGGCTGTTTCATAACCGTTGCTGAGGGCAGAAAAAGGAACTGAGGAGGATCAGAGTCAGGGTCATATATATAGCCACAGGATTGACCAGAGGGGTTGTTTGCTGCCGACCCTGCTTTGACAGGCCAGGGCAGGGGCATCTCTGGTGCTGGGCACCCGGGGCATGTGCCCCAAATCCCAGCGCCAGTGCCCCAGATCTGGCGGGGCTACCCCTCTCCCAGTCTCCGGCCCAATCGGGCTGGAGATCTGGGGCCCAGCTGCTGGCGGCCACGGTGGCCCCGTCCCTGGCCAGGGATCTGGGGCCTAGCTGCCTGAGGCAGCAGTGGCCTCATCTGCAGCTGGGGATCCGGGGCCGAGCCACCCGCAGCAGCCCCGTCACCAGCCAGGGATCCGGGGCCCAGCTGCCTGCGGCCACAGCGAGGAATCCAGGGCCCAGCCACCCATGGCGGCGGTGGCATTCCCGTCCCCAGCCGGGGATGCGGGACCCAGTCACCCACGACCACTTCTGGCCCTGTCCCCAGCCGGGAATGTGGGGCCTGGCCACCCACAGCCGCTTCCGTCCCTGTCCCCAGCCGGGGATGCGGGGCCTAGCCACCTGTGGCGATGCGACAGCTTCCAGCCCTGTCCCCAGCCAAGGGACAGGGCCTGTGGGCCAGGGGCGGAGCCTGGGCCCGTGCCCTGGGTCCCTCCCCTGGGCAGCGATGCCCCTAGGCTAGGGCTAAAAAGTTTCCAGCCAATCGTGTGCTGCAGCACGTAGACACATAATACTGAATGATGCGAACAGCGCTTGCAGAGGAACTACTTATATCAACACTGGCTCCTTTTCAAACTACAAAACAAAGGTGGCCTTGCAAAGCTCATCTGCCTGAGCAGTGAGCAGGGCAGATTGATGAAGGGTCTATAGGGGCTGAAGCCCTGGACCCCAACCTAAAGGGTGGGGTATCACAGGCTCTAGTCCCTAAGGCTCCTGCCTGATATTCTGTTCCCCCACACAGTGCCAACAGGGCTTGGAGAGAGCTGGGAGGGCTGGGCTCTGGGGTCCCCACCCCCTGCCCAGCTGCGGGACTGGGACCCCATTGGCCCCAGGCCAGATCACAGCTGGATGGCGTGCGCCTTCGGGGCTGCTTGCCCCAGGTGTTGGAGGGAAGGACAAATCACATTAATTCAAACTAACTGTTAGTTTGACTTAACATGGTTCCATTGGGTTAGTTTGAACTAACCCTTAGTTCGAACTCAAGGTAGGTTTTATAAGTTCAAACTAGGCCTTCCTTACTTCAAATTAAGGGAACTCCTTAGTTCAAACTAATGAAAGCTAGTGTGGCCATGCACTAATTTAGTTGGAATTAAACCTTACTATGAACTCCTTACTATGAACTAAATTGTAAGTGTAAACATAGCGATAGTGTCTGTGATCATTACACTCGCTTTAGTGGAAAGGAGACGATTGCCTAAAGAAAATGGCATGAAAGAAGAATGCAAGAATACCAGCTGAGGAACAAAATGGTTTGTGAATTGCTACAGGGCTGTGCCAGCAATTAGAGAGAAGAGGTGGTCAGGTGCAGGGAAGAGTGTGAAAGGACCATCAAGGAGAATCTCTAAATCATTCCCTCTATGCTCCATTGTTATCAAAGCATCAGATGGCCAAATTTTAACAAACTATGAAAATAAGCAAGTGACAATAAGAGGAACCCATAGCTCAACAGAATCAAGTGATCAGCTGTACAGACATGAATCTTTGCACATTGCAGTGGCAGCTGCATTTGTCATACATGTACACAAAAATCTTTAATTACAGATATATTCCCCATGAGTTCTTGAAAGAAGCTAGGCGTTGTGTGCAATAGAGTGATAATTACATGGAAACAGAAATGCTCTGGCTAGGATGAAATTGGGGCCTTTTGTAGCTCAAATAAAAATGGACCTACCCTGCTAATCCTGTGTCCAGAGACTGTGCTCATGTGGCTGGCTCACACAGCGAGGTTGTAGCAAACAGGCCTACTATTAATCACAGCAACGCTGCTGAGGCACAGGTGTTATAGCTGAATACATCTGGAAATGTCACATTCAACAACATAGATCCAAAGGGGCACCCTTGTTAGCCTAGTTCAGTATGTAACCCTTCTGCCAGGGCAGACTGGCAGAACAAGGGCCAGGTTCTATACCTATGGGTTTCCCAATAATGTAGCACCACCAACCGGCTTAAGCCCCCACCCAGACTTCTGGGAAATCCTGCACTGTTCCCTGGGCACCCCAAAGGGTAAGGTTTCCCCACTTGCAAGCATGAGTCTGAGTGTAGTAAACAGAAATTTTAATAGTAGTAAAACAGAGTGTAAAAGGCCAAATAACAGAAATCAGCACTGATCTAGCAAATCAGTACAGAGCAAAGTTCCCAACAACCCACACTGCATAATAGAACATACAAGGTAAACTCACTAGCAAAATCGGCACCGATCTGGAGAGTCAGTGCTAATTAGGCTCCCAATCAACCCTAGGGTATGTAGGGAGTGTCTTTCACACCAGCTGTCTGCCGACACCACCTATTGGTCACTCACTCCATCCAATAGCACCATCCCCTGGCTCTGCAGCGCTGTCCACAGGCTCCACCCACTAGTCACTCATGCTGCCCAGCTTGCCACTGGCTACTCTCACCATCCACTGGCTCTCCTTCATTGATCTCAGCTCAGAGAGGATTTTCCCTCTAGTGATTTTTAGCAGAGAGAGAGTTTGCTTCTCTCTCCCTAGTGATTCTAGCTCTTAAGTACCTGCAAACGGTTACCTCTATCTAAATGACAAAGGCCTCAGAAGAGGTCTAGCCATAGCTATCATTAGACAGGGGAACCAACAGGGAGAGAGGCAGAATTAGCCTCAAACCCCCACCCCTGTCTTTTTCACTTCTTTCAGGCTGAAGCATGCAGTAGTGTCTCTTACAAATCTTTTTTTTAAACTAAGTGTGGTTTTTTATGCTTTAACTAACCCAGACAGATTTGAAACAGAGAGTAGCAATTCACAAAAAGACAGTATTTCATATTTCACATCAGTAGAATTACACATATTGATTGATTTGTGATCAAATAAGCTCAAATACCATTACCCATATTGCTTTGCACCCATAGTTTGAATATGCTGATATGTTCTTTGTGCTTATGCAAACACAAAAACACATGCAGATTAGATACCCCCACCTCAGGAGCTGTTAGGCACAGCTTCTAAGCCTACCTTACAAGTAAAAGAAACAAGGAGTCCTATGGCACTTAAAGACTAACAAATTTATTTATCACTTGAACTTTTGTGGGAGAAAAGTGGGCCCAGGTTGCCCTCCACATCCAAGCACATGACAGGGCAGAGGCCTGTGCAGGAATCCTGCTCCTGCCAAAAAGACCAGGACTTGCCCCTGTATTTAAATCAGTGTGAGTTCTCAGACTTGTGTGGAAAGGCTATAGCCTTCCATTGGGGTGACTGGGTGAGAGTCACTCGTGCAGACAGGTCACATAAGGCCTATGTACCACATAAATCAAGTTAAAATAGAGTTAAAGCGGTGCTTAAGCCTGACTGGTTCTCCTCACAGGAGTGAATTCTGCTCCCAGTGGTCAGTTTTTGGCACAAAGAGAGTTACACTGGTGTAAATCAGGGCAAATTGGGGGCCCTAATCTTAGTTTCTCAATTGAACAGACCTGATTATATGATGTGCTATTATGTTTGCAATATTCAGAATATAAACATCTCTGTTGTAATAGTTAATTGACTTCTCATTTTTGGAACAAACTGAATTAATGATACTAAATTCTATCTTCAGGCATATTGGTGTAAATCAGAAAAACTATTCAAATCCATGGAGTTAATCTGTAGTTTTGCAGGAATGTGGCTGTAGCTGTTTTCCTGCCCCCAGAGATTTGTTGGTGAGTGGTAACTTTGCTTGGTCCCTTACTTCACATTCCTCTTTTGATTTGTATTTGTACTTATTATTGTATCTCTCTCTTAAAATGTTTGTTTAATATGTAAGGCTATCCTGGAAAGAACTCAAACTCTGTGGTGTGAGGTGTATATTTTAAAGAGACAGTGAAATTTTCCTTGTCTTAGCAATAGAAGACAAACTGCACTACTTTCACTATTAATAATAGTATAACATTCAGTGACTTTTGTTCTCAAGGATCCTAAAATGCTTCACTGACTGCATTTGTACAACTGAAATAGAGCTGTCTGTGCGGCAGAAATCAGCACAGAACATACTGCACAAGGTGGAAAGGAAAACATTTGGCCAAAGACTATAGTGCAAACCTTTATTTAAATTGAGATCTCATTGGAGAGTCCCTTGCAGTACAAGGTATGACGTTTAGTTTATCTATCTGCTTTCCCAAATCTCAAAAGCATAGGAAAAGGGAGCGGGGGGGGGGGGGGCAGACAGTTGTCAGCGTAATACAAAATCCAACAGAACTGAATCTAGACTCATCATGGCTCCTTGAGAGCCATGTAATGACTGTAATAATGAAGGCTTTTGCTACCTTCAGTTAGCTAGGAGACTACAGATACCATATGTTAGACACCTCAAGACATGATTAATGTACAGTCCCTGGGTTATTGATCGAAGTCAACTAAAACACCAGCTTGCCACTGGAATGAGACTAGCCACAAAGAGCTCATCACAGTGCTGTGCACTGCCTCCTTGTCTACCAGCAGATCAAATTCAAATCTTAGGTTATGTCCACACTTACACAGTTAAATCAATTTAACTTATATCAATTTAATAAAATTGCTATAAAAATCATTAAATCGATTTAAGTTAAATCAATTTAACAGGTCCCCACTAGAAACTCAAATCGAAATAGCATCTCCCTGGACAGGACTTGCTATTTCAATTTAGGAGAGAGGCACTATGGGACGTGTGGCAACATAGCCCCCTAGAAGGGCCATGCCACCACCCACTATATAGAAAAAAGGAAAACATCTCGGAAGGAGAAGGGCAAAAAACGTTAAATCGATTTTACAGTTAAATCTAACACGTCCGCACTGTGTCATTTTGAAATAATTATTTCCATTTAACAGTCATATCAATATAACACTAGGTTTTATTATATCGATATGACTTTCCTTATATTGAAATGAGGGAGCTCCTCATTTTGAAATAAGGGAATATCATGTGGACCTACCATTTTTTAAATTGAAATAACCAGCGTTATTTAGATTTAAACATTGTGTGTGGACATACCCTTAATCTTTAAAGCATTTAATGCACTCAGACCAGGTCACACTGGAGATAGGCTGCCCATTCACAGCCCTCTGAAACTGCTGTACTCATCAAGGAGACAGAAGCATAGATATGACTACATCTGTAGGTCTGCACATGCTTAAACCCAACATCCCTCACTGCCAACACACACAAGGCCCTCAGACATGTGGCTGTACATTCTCAAAACATGTACTTGGTTTGCCAAAGGGTATCAGTACCAGATTTAGTCCCACCTGGCCAATATTAGGCCCTTCCACCTCTGACTCCTCTTGGTCTCAAAGTGGGCAGAGCACTACCCTCTTTTAACAACTGTCTGCCCACAAAAACAGAAGGCAAGGAGAACACAGGTTATGTCTACATCTTCAATATTTAGTTCAGACTTGTTAGTCTGAACTGAGAAGTTTGAAATTAGTTCAAACTAACTTTGGGTTAGTTCAAACTAACCTTTCACCTATATGTTCGAACTAACCGTGCTTTCTAGTTCAAACTAAAGCTTAATTCGAACTAGAACACATGGTTAGTTCAACTTCTTAACTTCTCACCTTGAAATGGTATTACTTGGATTAACTAAGAGTCTTCTCCATGCTCATTTCTGTGACCATGATCATATTGATAAACCATATACTTACATTAGATGGGGTCCCAATTACATGTACCACTTAAGCTTTGCTGTCATGATTAAAATTCTTAGTGTAACCCTTCTGCGAGGACAAGATGGCAGAACAAGGGCTGGGTTCTATATCTAGGGGTTTCCAAATAATGTTACAGCACCAACCGGCTCAAACCCCCACTCAGCGTTCTGAGAAATCATGCACTATTCCCTGGGCACCCCAAAAGGGTAATGCTTCCCCACGCACAAGCACAAGTCTGAGTGTGGTATACAGAACTTTTAATAGTAATTTAAAAAAAAAAAGAGAATGTAAAGGTTCAATAGCAAAAATCAGCACTGATCTGGAGAATCAGTGTAGAACAAGATTCTCATAAACCCCATACAGCATAACGGAACATATAAACTCATTAGCAAAACCAGAATTGATCTGGAGAATCAGTGCACAACAGGTTCCCAACAAACCCCAGTGTATATAGGGAATGTCTTTCACATCTGCTGTCCACTGGCGCTACCCACTGGTCACTCACTCCATCCAGCTGCACCATCCACTGGCTCTGCCCGCCATCTGCCGGCTTCGCCCACTGATCACTCATGCCATCCAGCTGTCCGCTGGCTCTGCTCACTGGTCACTCACACCGTCCAGCCATCTGCTGGCCACTCTCACCACCCACTGTCCCTGAGCTCTGCCCACTGGCTCCACCCACTGTCTGCCAGTGCCACCCGCTGGTCGCTTACTCCATCACTGCCTCTTCAGTGATTTCAGCTCAGAAAGAGGGTTTTCCTTTCTCAGTGATTTCAGCTCTGAGAGTGTCTCTTCTCTCAGTGATTTCAGCTCAGAAGAAGGGTTTGCCTCTCTCAGGGATTTCAGCTCTTAAACCTTAGATAGCAGCAAACAGCTTCTCCTATTAAAATAACAAAAGAAACACTTCACAGGAAGCCTGGGCAGAGCTATTCTTTGACAGTGGGGCAATGGGGTGAGACACAACCTAAAGCATAGCTCTAGACTGAGCTAATGGTAAACTCCCACCCCTATCTTAACTTCACCAGGCTGGAAGGAGGAGCTGGGCCCCTTTTAATATTCTTTTTGCTAATGGTAGTTTTTATCCTTTAACTAACCTAAAAGAGTTTGAACAATCGAGAGAGTAGCATATTACAAAAGACAGTATTTCATGTTTCTCTTCAGTAGAATTACACATATTGACAGATCTGTGATCAAATCAACCCTTACTGCCATGCATCCATAGTGAGACTATGTTAATATGCTGTTCGTGCTCATGCAAATACAAAAGCCATGCAGATTAGTTGCCCCCCCCTTAGAAACTGTTAGGCACAGCTTCTAGATCTGCCTTACATCAGGAAACCTTAATGCAAATAACAGCTTTCAACTATATGATGGGGCACATGTTATTCTCTACTGATCATTACCAGAGAAATACAAAAGTGTATCTCATGCTTACACTTTATACTGTGATTAGTGTCTCATATTTCCCTTGACTTCCTCACTCGAGTGTCTTCAAAGACCAGCGTTGTCATCACATCAAACAACAAATATCTTCAGCTATGTCCACACTTACACAGTTAAATTGATTTAACTTATGTCGATTTAATAAAATCGATACAAAAATCATTAAATTGATTTAAGTTAAATCGATTTAACAGGTCCTCACTAGAAACTCAAATTGAAATAGCATGTCCATGGACAGGAATTGCTATTTCAATTTAGGAGAGAGGCACCATTGGAAGTGTGGCAACATGGCCCCCTAGAAGGGCCATGCTCCCACCCAATATGTAGAAAAAGGATAGCACCTGGGAAGGAGAAGGGCAAAAAGTGTTAAATTGATTTAACAGTTAAATTGAAATAACATGTCCGCACTGTGTTATTTCGAAATGACACTTTCGATTTAACTGTCATATGGATATAATACTAAGTTTTACTATATCAATATGACTTTCCTTATATCGAAATGAGGGAGCTTCTCATTTTGAAATAAGGAAACGTCGTATGAACCTACCATTTTTTAAATTGAAATAACCAGTGTTATTTTGATTTAAACAGTGTGTGTGGACATACCCTTTAAGTTCTATTACTACTTCCTCCATCAAACTGCAAATTGAATGGTAATCACCGCCCATACAAAAGGATATTGTAATTTATGCAATTGATATAAATAAAGATATATTTTAACTCTGTTGCAATGTCACATTAACTTCTGAGGGGCATTTGTCTGGGGTTTTCCTTTACTCTTCAGAACCACTTCCTCCTCTTCCAAGCAACATTTTGTAGGCAATAAATGAGTATATGTGTGGGTTTAATTTACAACACTATCTGCACCCTCAAGAGCAACTTTTTCTAAAATGAAAAGCTATCAGTTTTTATTATTTTTGTGGTTTCGAGCAATGGATTTCCCTCCTCAAAATGATTAAATCAAATACTTTTCTGCCTTGCCTTTTTCTTATCCTCATTTGCCAGATGCGTCAGTCTCTAAGCATCTGTACATGCAGCATATATCTGAAACTGGGGAGACCATGTGGGAGACAGTGGGCCTGCTTTTCTCACTAACAGCCATTTCATGCAAGTGTGGCTCTATTAATTTCACTGGAATTACTCTGGATTTATGTTAATGTAAATAAGAGAGAAAGCAACTACTGTGTGTATATGAGAAGGAGAATGAGTTGCACAAGTGTATGAGTATGTCTACACTACAGCAGCACAGTTAGGGTTGTGCGGCTATAGCACCCTTGTGTAGATGCCCTCTGTACTGGTGTAAGGGGGCTTATACCAATATACTGAATCCATCTTTCTGAGAGGTGGTAGCTAGGTCAGGGCTTTACAGATTCTGGTTGCTATGGCACTGACGATTTTGTGACTGGCACCCAGCAGCACCATAGTAGCCAGGGAGGTGAACACCCCATGGTGCCTGAAAAAAAGAGATGGCAATACTGACATTTTTAGTGCTACGACCTCTCTCCCAACTCCTATTGGCAAAAGTGCACCTGGCAGTGGCTTTATCCCAGTGGCAGGAGGTCTCTCACACACTGTGCTGCTGGGGACAGCAGGGGTAGTAGGCCCTGTATGCCCCACACCACTGCCAAAAGAAGTGGTCATGGACTGGCAGTCGTTTGGTGGCAGGGCCTGCCTTCACTGCTGCACAGCTCAGCGCTTCACTTTTTGGGCTGGCCCCTAACTGTGCAGCACATTAGTCGGGCCTAAGCTAGACTGATGGAAGAATTATATGTTGGTGGGGCAGAATAGGTTTGGTTTTCACAGTCCTGAGCAACGTAACTAGGCAGATCTAATTTTTGTAGACCAGGCCTAAGAGACCCACAGGTAGGTAATACGTGTACATGACCAAGTATATGTTAGTATGTGGAAGTCTATGAGTATAGATGGTTACATAGGAGGCTATATGTGGATGGCTTTCGCAGAATGAGTGTATGAGATTGTGGGCATGTAGAAGCTAGGAATATGGGGCATGTTTTAAAACATTAGTTAACATTCTGATTTGATTCCCCTCAGTTAACCAGGATCAGCTAACTTGTTTTAACTAATATGATTTTAAACAGGACTTTTCATCCAGCCTACAAAGGGCAAGTGATGTCTGAAAATGTTTGCTGGTCCTGCTCAACGTTGGAGTGTGAGCCTAGTCTTGTCCATATAGGCAATCCAATATAACTACACCATTTTGGTTTTACCACTCTAAATCCCTATGCTGACACTTATTTCAGAATTTTCCAGCTCAGTTAACACATTTTAAACATGGTGATGAGCTTCAGAGTCATAGCCATCTTAATCTATTTCAGCAAAACAAACAAGGAGTTCTGTAGCACTTTCAAAGACTAACAAATTTATTTATCACAAGCCTTTATAAGCATACTCCCACTTCTTCAAATGCATGAAATGGAAACCAGTATGCCAGGTGTGTGTGTGTGTTAGAAAGGGGGTATGTGTCTGTGCGCACGTACACAGGGCCAGTTCACCCACAGAGGCAACATAGGCAGTAGCCTAGGGCGCCAAAAATTAGGGGGTGCCAAGGGGCTCCCCACTTGTGGCCACATCCCGGAGGCAGCAGTGCCACTCCCTGTCAACAGTTGGATCTGGATCCCCCGCTGGGGCCAGATCCCAGCAGCACTGTTGCCACTCCCTGCCCATCTCCGGATCCGGATCCCCAGCTGGGGCTGGTGCCCATGGGCAGGGCGGAGGGGCATCCACGGCAGGGGGGATGCCAAAATCCCCCATTGCCTAGGGTACCCAGAAACCATGTGCCAACCCTGTGTATATATACACATGCAGAGAAGGGTGGTTACAAGATCAATTCAAACAGTTCTAGAGGGGTAGTCTAGTTCGGCAAATAAAACAAGTTGTTTTAATTCAAACAATGTGGATGTGAGCCTCTAAAAACATTAGATGAGAAGTAAGAAAGTTAAAATGGGAAAAAAATAAGGAGTCTGGTTGGTGGCACTTTTAAAGACTAACAAATTTGTTTATCACGTGAGCTTTTGTGGGAGAAAATCCCACTTCATCAGACTCTTAAAGATGGGGAACTCACAACATGGGAGCAAAACAAATGCAGGGGAGTGTAAGTCATAGGATCAGGTCGGACTGTCACAGAAAATCAAAGCAACTGTTAAGATTCAAACAGTGGAGTACAGAAATTAGTGGGGAGGAAAGCAAAATTACCTCTTGGAAGGGGAAAAGAACCCATAGCCTTTATTAAGTCCTGAGTTCATGGTGCCAAATCTACATATTAATACCATTTCTGCAGTTTCTCTTTGAAGCTTTGATTCATTACTCATTTGTCTGAGTATAGCTATTAACAGATCAGAAGTGGAATGATCAGGAGGATTGAAGTATTCCCCTATTGTTTTTTTAACATGGTTATTTCTGATGTCAGATTTATGTCCATTTATTCTTTTCCACAGAGATTGTCCTGTTTGTCCAATATATAAGGCAGAGGGGCATTTCTGGTGAATGATGGCATAAATCATATTGGTGGATGAGTAGGTGAATGAGTCCTTTAAAGAGTAGCTAGCTTGCTTAGTGTCTATGATGGTGTCTTTTGCGCAAATATGTGGACAAAGCTGGTGACATGGTTTGTTGCAAGTATATGTGCCTGCTTTAATGTTTCTGTTACTAGGTCTGTAGTTGCCAGTATCTGTTTAAGGTTGGAGGGGGCTGTCTGTAAGTAGTAAAGACCTAGATACCTTTCATCACCATACAAATTTTGACAGCTCCCAGGGTGCCTTGCGCGCTATGTCCCACCCCCTGGATTCCCGTCTGAGTGCTGCTTTGATATCAAGACTGGGCGGCCATTTTGATATCAAATTGATATTGAGATTGAGCAGCCATTTTGAGATCTATTTGATATCAGGATTGTTTGGGGTGTGTGCTTTTGTGTTTTTGGCCTTGTGTAGTGCTTGTGCTGGGACAGACGAGACAGGATTTGGCCCACAGGCCAAGAGAGAGATTGGGGTGGCATCCTTCATTTTGAGAGGTTGTGGAGAAAATGTCTGTGTGTGTAGTGCTTGTGCTGGGACATGTGAGACCACCACAGATTTAATAAAGTGAAAAAACCAAAAACCAGAACAGACTGTTCATATTGGTCCAAAGACGATGTGAGTGGTCAAATTAAAGACATTAGCAGCCGTTTGTGTATGGAGAGCAAGTTAAGTGTCATCGTCACACTGGGATATGCGCTGCAGTGCCTCTGTTTAACCCAAGAACATCTAGCTTTAGGAGTAGCGCTGGTGGACAAAGTGATGGAGGCCGAGGACCTGTATAGCATGTTAAATGAAATAATCAAACTGAAGGATGAATGTTTAATGAGAAATGTTGAATGTCTACTTGGTTCAATAAATTACAAAAAGCTGCTGAGAAAAAACGCTGAAAGTTAAAGTATGTTTTGGAGTATTGTAAAAGCAAAATAAAATTGTGTGTTTTCGTTGAAAGGCCTGTGTGAGCTGTGTTTTTATAGGAAAGTTGGGGGTTGTGGCTGTCGAAAGGGCTGCAGGTTACCCCCATAGCACACTCGCCGTTAAGATGCTTGTGCAGGACGTAGGCAGACTGCTAGGAATCCTGAGTTACATTGAAATGGTTTAAACACCTTTTATTTGTACGATCATAGTGGTTTTGCTGCAAAAGCTTGCTGCTTCAAGTTAGCCAAAGAAAAGTCTGAAATATTTTCTTATCACCTTTATAAATGGCCCATTTTTAACCCTGCTTTTTCTTCTCTCTTGTTCCTTTGGGCATTTGCACCCTGCTGCAGAGTTTCTTCTTTTAAAATTTTTGCATCATACTAAATATTTGTGTAACTGTGCAAGTTAAGGCCGATTAGCAGCTCCTTAGGCTTACATTATTAAAAGTTAAACATGGGCTTGTCGCCACACATTCAGAAATAAACTGTGTTAAAATGTATTTGATATTGATACAAAGCCACTAAGTTTTGATTTTTGTCCTACTAAGCGGCTTGAAATAACAAGGAGGTGGGGTGTTTACTTCACGGGCTTTTAGGGCCATGGAGTGTGGGATGTCTGTTTCCTAAGACAAAGAGGTGTTGCTTGTAAATCTAAAACTTTAAAAAATCATGCCGTTTTTATATCTTTAAATGCTTTGATATAAACATAAACCTTTCTCTTGTGTGTGCAAGCACATATTTCAGGGTAGGAGATAACTGCCATATGTGCCTTCTTATCCAGGACCCTCTTCAAAAGAGTTAGAAAGGGTCCTTTGTCTTCTTTTATTGTTTGCTAATGGGGGGAGGGGCATTGGTTTGCCTGTTAAACTTTATTTAATACAGCCTATAAAGGGAAAAAATAACCTAAAAGGGCTAAATATAGTGTATATGTAAGTATAAGGGTTGTACAGGCCTTCTTATGCAGGGCCCATTGGAAGTAATATTTAGAAAGCTAAAATCCTCTCTGTTTTGGGGATGGTGGCTTTCTGGATGTGTATTCAACATATTGTGGGGTAACTGTCACATGGGCCTTCTGACCCTGGGACCTGTTTAAAAACTGTTAGAAAAGATAGAGAAAACATGATTTTTAATTTGATTTTCCTTATTTCTTGCTGGGGTCAGGGTTTAGGGTGATTTGAGATGCTTTTGGGAAAAAATAAAAGAACTCTTTTGTCTGGCAAAACCAGTTCATGTGAAATGGTAAACAGGGCATCTGCTGGCCAGAGAAGGATCTTGGAAAGCAATCAGTGCCACTGTCAGGGGACAGTGGAAGAGGTAAACATGCACTTTGTTTCAATGTAAAGTCAAAATGAATTTTTTAATTTGTTCTATGATAGCAAGGGGTATCTTTCTTGGATACAAGAGTAAAAAAGTTACAAGCAATCAGTTGCATACCCTGCCTTCTTACACTGGGGATCCTTGGTTCATTAACATTGAAAAACTACAAGCCCCTCTCTTTTTCAGGATGTGTGATTCAACGTATGGTGGGCTAATTGTCATTTAGAGAAAACATAATTCTTCAGATGTTATTCCTTATTTCTTGAGGGGTCAGCGTTTAGGGTGACTCACAGGGGCGTCGCTGGGGCGGGGAAAGACCTGGGGCATGGGCCCAGCGCCGCCCCCAGAGGGCAGGCCCCGCCCCCAGCCAAAAGGCCACACACCCCGGCCCGGGATAGGGCCAGGGGGAGGCTGCGCTGCTGCCGCCAGCTAGGCCGCGCTGCAGCGCGGCGCAGCACAGCGTAGCCTGGCCCGGCGCGGCCGGAAGCGGCCACTGGAGGCCGGGCCCGCAGCTGCAGCCCTGGATCCCCGGCCGGGGACGGGGCCGCTGCAACCGCGGGCTGCCGGCCGGGGCCCGGATCCCC
>ML682004.1:44331586-44469648 GCA_007922195.1 Podocnemis expansa
GCGGCCACCGTGGCCGCGGACCGCCAGGGATTGGGCCCCGGATCCCCGGCCCGATTGGGCCGGAGAACCGGGGCACCGGCGTTGCGACCCAGGGCATGTGCCCCAGGTGCCCAACGCTAGCGACGCCACTGGTGACTCAGGCATGCTTTTGGGAAAAACAGGACACCATCTGGACAGTAAAAGAGTTAAATATGGGGTTTGTTTCAACGTAAGGTCAAAATGTATCTTGTGGGATCAGGATTTAGGGTGATTTAAGATGGTTTTGGTAAGAGTCAGGGTATGTGAAATACTAAACAAGACGTTTCGTGGATAGTAAAAGAGTTAAATATGGGGATTATTTCAATGTAAGGTCAAAATGTATCTTGTGGGGTTGGGGTTTAGGGTGCCACAGGCATGCTTTTCGGAAAAACAGGGTGTCTCATGGACAGTAAAATAGTTAAATAGGGGCTTTGTTTCAATGTAAGCTCAAAATGATTTTTTTAATTTGTCCTATGACAGCCAGGGGTATCCTTCTTGGATAAGAGAGTAAAAAAGTTACAAGCAATCATTTGAGTACCCAGCCTTCTTACGTCAGGGGTCCTTTGTGCACTAACATGGAAAAAGCTACAAGCCTCTCTCTTTTTTAGGATGTGTGTATAACGTATGGTGAGCTGATTGTCATTTAGAGAAAATGTGAATTTTCATTTGTTATTCCTTGTTTCTTGCTGATGCTAAGGTCCTAAGGAACGGAAAAATGCTAAAATACCACACACCTCCAAAAAACACTTTAGAATAGAATCATAGGGTTGGAAGGGACTTCAGGAGATCATCAAGTCCAACCTCCTGGGGTGTGAACCCACAACCTCCAGCATGTTAAACAAAGGTACTGGCCACTACACTATTTGCAGGATTTTCTTCCACCCTGTGGTCATGACCTATTATATTGTTCAAAAGGGATTTTCCACATTACATTTTCACAACACCCACCGGTTTTCTCAGCTAAGGCTCTCTCTTCAGAGCTTTAAGCATCAAAGGTACTCAGACGTACCAAAAGTGTGGCTAAAGCCTTTTTTTTTTTTTTTGAATGAGTTAAAGTGGTGGTATCCAAAAAGAAGCAACTTCTTTTAAAAAATGTTACAGGGAGTGTGCTTGGGTGGGGGTAGGCATTCTGGCTGATCTATACATCAGGCTCAGCCCAGAGGGGGCCATTTGCCTCTCTTCCCTACTGTCCAGCAGGAGAATGACTTGCCAGTGAGTCTCTCTCTCTTCTTGAGGTACAGAGGGGCAGGGGCATCGCTGGCCTGGGAAGGGACCCAGGGCACGGGCCCAGGCCCCGCCCCTGGCCCACAGGCCCCGCCCCTGGCTGCAGGCTCCACCCCTTGGCCAGGGCCAGGGCCAGGGCCAGAGGCCGCCGTGAGCGGCTAGGCCCCACATCCTCGGCTGGGGACAGAACTGGAAGCAGCCGCAGGTTCACTGGGGACAGGATCGCTGCTGTTGCGGGCAGCTGGGCCTGGACTCCTCATCATGGCTGCGGGCGGCCAGGCCCCAGATCCCCGGCCGGGGACAGGGCTGCCACAGCCACTGGTGGCTGGGCCATGAATCTCTGGCCTGATTGGGCCGGAGATCTGGGGCATCGGCACTGGGATTCAGGGCACGTGCCCCGGGTGCCCAGTGCCAGCAATGCCTCTGCAGAGGGGTGCAGTCTGCATGGGTTTAACGTGCAGACATTGCTTCTCTCTGGCTGCTGATTAAAACTGTCAGTCTTTAGAGAGGAAAACATTTCCTCTCTCCAGACCAGTATTCTCCCTAGGCCTTGAAATGAGTGGGGGGGGGGCAGGGAAGGTATGAAGGGTGTAAAGGAAGGTTTGAGGAGAGGGGGGTGCTCACTACTTTGGTATAACATTGTTACTAGCTGACAACTGGGGATGGGGGCGGGAGGGGTTTAGGGAAATTCCTGCTTCAGACTGCCTGGATTTAAACTAGCAGACCCTTCTTTATACCATACTCATCTTTTTTTAATTATTATTTCCACTGTGTAAGAGGGTTTTTTTCCTCTGTCTTCTAATTGTTTTTAACCTGGCAGGCCCTTCTTTGTATCAACCTAGGTCTTTTTTCAAAGAAAGTACTCTACAGCAGGATCTGTTTCTGCCAGCCAGTAAACACAGACCCCGCCTGTCAGTCTGCTTTAACTCTTTCTCTGCCTTTAAAACTTTTTCCTCTCTTCAACGCCTCTGCTTGGATTTAACTTAGCGGATGTTGCAAAATAGTCCCTTAATTTTCATTTTTCTCTCTTACTGCCTAGCTTTTGTTAATTTTTTTCTAGCCTTTGCCTCTCAATAATATAGCAGATGTATCAAGCTGCTCCCTCTTTATATGTTTCCACAGCAGAAGTATCAAACTAACCCCATGTCTTAACTAAGCTACAAAAAGACTATACATGCAAATCTTCTGTGTTACCTGAAATCAACAGGGGAATTGATGAAGTGGGGATGCACGATTCTAAGTGGTCCGTGTGTTTAGCCAGAAATGCTATGAGAGGGAAGAAAATGTCTCTAGCCTTGGGATTGTGGAGCTTGTCTGTTTAGAAAGTCTGTGTAGTGTGTCTGCTAAAGGAAAAACCGCCTCCAAACTGGATAATGAATGATACTTTGCCTGTTAAAAAAAAAAAAGCCACGCCTCTCTCCCAAAAGTTTGTCTGTAAACAGCCAGGTGTGCTGGGACAATGCTGTTTGAATGTTCAGCAGAGCAGTTTATTTGCTGGGGGAGATTCTGTTTCCAGTCTTTTGACTGAGGAGCAGGCTCTGTGGTTTGCCAGTTCTCTCTGACTCAATTCTGAACTTAGCTAAAAAACCCAGGTTGGGTCTGGTGGTGGTCAAGGCACCATTTCCTTACAGAAATCCTTCTCTGATCAGAGAAAGGGCACACTTTCTGTGGCGAATGATTTGGTGTTTGGAGACTGCTCCTAAAGGAGTAAAGACTCCTGACTGGGCTTTGCAAGTAGCCTGCTCTAGTTGGAGGCTGTGGAGGTAAACTGATTGGATTAAATGATGATGAATCCCTTTCTGCAGCTCCAAGCAACAGTCTGTATGCTGAGAGGTTTGGTTCTGTTTATAACTACCAGTGCATTTTTCTATTTTTAGGGGGTCCCGGAAAGCTGCATTCCAGTCCATTCCTCTATTTTTAGGGAACCCCAGAACAGTCCCCCTAAAAACAGGGAGTCCTGGAATGGCATTCCAGTGTGGTCCCCCTTACTTTAACCCCTGAGCATAAGTAGAGGTGGTATTTGTTTTGCTCCCATTCTGTGAGTTCCCTATCTTCAAGCATCTGACAAAGTGGGATTTTCTCCCACAAATGCTCATGAGATAAATAAATTTGTTAGTCTTTGAAAGTGCTGCCAGACTCCTTGTTGGTTTGCTGAACAAGACTAACATGCTTATCCCTTTAAAACAGGGGAAATTAGCTTTGGTAATGAGTAAGTCATTCTAACTCCCTGTTCAGACCCAAGCTGATGGTATCAAGTTTGCATATGAGTTGCACCTCTGACATTTCACATTGAAGTCTGTTTCTGATCTGCCTAGTTTAGAGAGAGAAACTGAGGTGTGATATTGGATATGGGTGTGTGGCGAAATGTGTGTAAGGCACAGTGTGTGAGACAGATTGTATGTATGAGACAGAAAGAATATGTATGCTAGAGGGAATGTTTTAAGGAGACTCCCTCTGTGCATGTGTGTGTGAAAGAGAGTGTGAGAAAAAGTGTGTTGGGGGAGTGTGAGGGAGATGGAGATTCTGTTGGAAGTATGCATGTGTGAGAGTTTGTGTGTTGGGGGAGTGTGCGGGGAAGACTGCGAGAAAGTGTGTGTTGTGGTGTTTATGAGCAAGCATGTGTGTTTGGTGAGTAGGTGAGGGGGGATACTTTGTGTGGGGGAGTGTGTGAGAGACTCGGAGACTGTGTTGGACAGCATGTGTGTGTTGGGGGAATGTGTGTGAGAGTGTGTGCACTGAGGAGTGTGTGTGTTGAGGGAGTGTGTTTGGGAGAGGCTGTGTGTGTTAGGAACAGTGTGTGCTGGGGTGAGTGTGACTGTATTGGGAAAGTGCCTGTGTGACAGATAGATGGTGCCTGAGACTGAGCGTTGGGGAACGTATGTATGCGAGTATGTGCGCAGAGACAGTGTGTGTGGGGGAGTGTGTGTGAGGCTGAGTGCAGAAGTTGGGGGGGAAGCGGGAGGGAGTGCAGCGGCGCGCTGTGTCTTTAAGCCCCGCGCTCAGGAGCCCGGGCTCTCTCTCCTACAGCCGCGGCCGCAGCTCCAGCCCGTGGCCGGAGACCCCCGCAGCACGCCCCAGCTCAGCGGACCCCCGCACGGGCCCGGCCAGCTGCAGCCGCGGGACCATGGATCAGCTGCCCAAAGAAGCGGAGCCGGCGGCGGCCGGGGAGCCCAGCAGGGGCCCGGCCCCCTCCGGCGGGGTGGTGGTGCAGGTTCGGGAGAAGAAGGGCCCCCTGCGCGCCGCCATCCCCTACATGCCGTTCCCGGTGGCCGTCATCTGCCTCTTCCTCAACACCTTCGTGCCGGGGCTGGGTAAGGGGCCTTCCGTGCAGCGCCCGGCGGGGCTGGGCGGGGCGGGGCCAGGGCGCCGGGTGACCGCCCGAGCCGAGGGTGGCCGCGGGGCTGGTCGGCCGGGCGTGGGGCTCCTGGGGGTCGCCGCGCTGGTTGCCGGGCGGGGCGGCGAGTGGCGCTGGGGGCGGGTGACCCGGACTCGCCCAAGGCAGGGGGTGGCCGGGCGGCGGCGGCGGGGAGGGGTAAAGAGGCCGCCGACAACTTGCCCCGGCCCGGCCCGGCCCGGCCCGGCCGGGCTAATGGGAGCCCTGGAGCGCCGAGCCGAGCCGAGCCGCGCCGTCCCGCCGCTGGCCGGGCTGCTGATCCCGGCCTTATTTCGCTAGGGTGGCATCGGGGCGGCGTTGCGGAGCCGCCCCCTCCGTCCTTCGCAAGTGTCCGAGATGCCGGAGCGGGACTCATGGGCCCGAGCAGTTGCTGCGGTGGCGGTCGGCGCTCCCCTGGCTCTGGCCCTGCCGCTTCTCTCTCTGGCAAAGAGCCGCAGCTCGCCGGCTTGTCTTCTGCTCAGTGCCGGTCTATGGGCCTTGCAGCGCCGTAACCCCTGGGGAGAAGGGGCGGTCCGCACCTCGGCCCAGTTGTAACCCCCGCCCCGGCAGACGGCAGACAGGGCCCCGCTGAGCAGGGAAGAGCCAGGTGGCAGAGGTGCCAGGCCAGGAGCCCCCCTCTGCCGAGGAGTCCAGTCAGGACCAGCAAATGTGCTGTAATCAGCTGGGCTACTGCACTATAATCCTGCAAAATGTGCTTTGCAGCAGCAGAGAGTCAGCTGGGGTTAGCCCCAGTGCTGCTGGCTTTGGATCAGGCGCCCTGGAGCTTTCACCAACCTGTGGTGCTGTCTAGAGGTAGAGCTTCCAGATCAGTCACTCGTCTTCGTTATGATTCCTGACAGAAAGTTCTTTTTAACTGGACTGAACTGAAGATCAGTATTTTGTTCTATGTTGGAAAAGGGAGAGACTTCAGGAAAACCCTCCAGCCCCAGCTCTAGCCAAAGTCTTGGCTCCATTGAAGTTAATCGCAAGACTCCCTTCGACTTCAGTGGGGTCAGGGTTTCATCTTCTATTGCCTGGTTCCTAGTTAAGGAATGTATTTATCCCCATCTCCATTTTCTGCACTCTTTGGTGGTTTGCATTGTTATATATTATGACATACACAAGTCTGTAGCTGCCCCAATCTCTTTAAGAAGTGTCAAAAAATGAACTGTTGCTTTTTTATATACTAAAAAGAGCTGCCTACTGAAAAGTCAGTTTGTTCAAACTGGTGACATTCAAATGTGTTTCACTTCCTGCAGCTCTGCGCACAGACACTAGAAAGGAAGCAGGAGAATGTCATTTTAGTCACTTAAGAATTTTCCACCTGCTAGAATGTAAGCATTTTTTTCTTCATCTGTTAAAACAGGAATTAATAGCCTCCACTGTACTACATTATGTTTCATTTATTTTTAAAAGTAGTGATGGAAATGCCACAATATGAATTTTTCCAGCAGCGAGGAAATGATGCCAAGAGTGAGATGGCGTCCTTCTGTCTCTCTGTCTCCCATATTCTGTACTTACTTTGAGGGATTCTCAGCAAAAGTTGTTACTGCATAGAGACCCAGCAGTCTAGTCATTATTTAAATCATAAAGTTCTCAGTAATTTCTATCCCTTTGGACCTATCTCTGGAAAATCCCTTCCCTAAGTGCACACGGACTGTTTCACTATTTGGAAGCAATGTAGTCTAGTGGTTAGAGCCGAGAACTGGCAGGTAAGAATTCTGAGTTCTAGAATCCTAGTACTGATATTGGTTCCACAAGTGACCATGGCTAAGCCACTTATATCAGTGTTTTTAGAATTTGCCATTAATTTTGTTGGCCTTTATTTTTAGGTGCTCCCTTTGAGACACCTTGGTCCTTATTCCATGTCTGAGATGTCTATTGAACCTGTGGACACCAACAGCTTCAAATATCAGACCTTTGGTTTCTATAGGAGGGCACTTGTCAACTGAGGCCATTCTTGGGAAAAGATAGGTTTAATTTTAGTTTCCACATTTGTAAATTGGGGTTACTTGTCTGCTGCAATGCAGAGCCAGATGGATCCCAGAGCCTTAGTATTAGAAGAGTTCTAGGACTGCAAGGTCACATCACTGTTAATTAACGAAAAAAGAAACAAACAAGCTTAGAACAAAACAAACCCATACCTCAGAACTCCCATACTGGGCTGTAGAATCCTAACAGCAGTTCCTGCTGGTCATCCCTTCATCACAGCCTTCTCGCTGGAAATTATGATTTGCCCCCTTACTCTCCTCATAAAGGCATAGCACCTTCTCACACCTATTTTTAGGTGTGTTTGTATGGTTTAATGCATGCAAAATGGCTGAGTTCCTCTGATGAAAGAAGTTACATGAATCAAAACCATATACAGATGAACATCTTTGCAACGTGCAGTATTTTAAAAAACTCAAATTTATTTCAAAGGAAAATACGAAATCTTTTAAAAGTTGTATTGTATAACTATGACACTGGGCACGTCCTTCTATGGTCCCCTGTTATACCCTTCAAATATATTACATTAGTATTCTTGTACTAAGCCACCTGTTGAAAGTAGATTAATAGGCTTCATAGAAGTACTCCAGTCGAGTGCCTTATTGTCTTTATAATATGATCCCTTATTACATTTTTTTTCTCCTCTTCTCCTCCTAAAAATATTTGGAAAACCAAAGTTTTCCTTCTGTCTTACTGAAAATATCTTTCTGTCACAGAAAAAAATGATTCCACTTTGTAGAATCATAAGAAAACTGAGGTTGTCAGTATCCAGCCCCCTTCTCATTAGAATATGTTATTCAGGGACTACTACAAGGCTTTTCTCCGAATCTGAAAATTTGACTTCTTATTTTCCCAGAGGCATCATAGAAAGTTAGAAGGTGTCTTTATGGATCTCTCTCATTCTTTGTATAGGGTTTTCCTCCCTAACCAAACCCTGCAGAAAGCCCTCTGCAGTTAATCAATGCCATTCTTTGCAGAAGGTATTCCCCTACTTCTAAGGTCTGAGGCTGTTGCCTTCACTTTATTTCTTGTCTTTGAGGCTTGAACTTGGATATCTGTATCTGCATCATCATGATGTTATCATCCAATAGTTAGGCCAACCCAAAGTCCATTTTTCTTAAAATCCCCGGATTATTTAGACCTTTCTTGGTGTTAATTTGCTGATTTCCATCGTACTTTGAATCTGGACCACTTCCCATTCTGATTTGCTGCTGTGACAGTAACAGTAAAGAAAAAGTTCCATCCTCCTATGTGTTTATGAGATTCTGTAAAGAAGTTGTGCTTCATTACAGTTATGGTGGCATAGCAGCTGTCTCCCCATCACTGGCTTGTGTGAATGGTGGCTCCTGGCCTGTAGCGATCTGTCCCTTCTGTGACTTGGCCCTTCCCCCAGGTCACTTCAGCTTCTCTCCCACCCAGGGGTAGTAAGTGAACAAACTGAGTTTGCAGGTAAGAGGGTGCATCAGCATCTGACTCTCTTTCCTGAGGAGGACCCACTGGTCAGCTATCAGCCAGGGTGCCCTGTACTGAGGACTGGTTCTTGTCCTTGGTCTGCCATCAGCTGAACTAATGCTTTTCCTTTGAAGCACCTCCATTGTCCTGGCATTTCTCACAGTTGCAACAGTGGAATCCTCTGAGCCCACTAGTTCCTTAACCACCATGTTGTCCTGTGTAGGGTGTGGATACCCCACACAGGTACTACTGACTTTTGTCAGAATGGTGCATTAGCACCTGAGAGCAGTTTTGGGCTCTAAGGTTGACTCATCAACATATGATAATGTCCTACATGTTTCAAGGGGAATTTACCCAGGGTGTCTAAGGCCACTAAAATGGCCAGTGTGACTTCTGACAGTCCTACCCAGGTCCTGTCAGTAAGTTTCAGACCTACACATGACATGAAGTAGCAGTTCCTAAGTATGCTATAGAGAAGGCATGGCCAAACTGCAGCTTGGGAGCCACACAGAGCTCTTGAATGAAAAATTATGGCCCCCAGAAGAACATCAGCAAATCAATTTAGGAAAGCAGCCCCAGCCTAGGAGTTCAGGAGGGGGTTGGGACAGTGCAGAGAAGCATGGCATGGTTAGGGATGATGGGGAGCAGTGTGGCATGGTCAGGATTTTAAATAACTGGCCAGTAGCCTGCAGTCTTCTACATCAAGCAGCAGCTAAGTTTTTACTGTATAGGCCTAATTTTCATGGTAACCTTAAGTAATTATTAGAATCTGATATTAGTAGGATCAATATTTGTCCTCTTTTTATGCTAAAATTAAAGTGTGCAATGAATTTTGAACTTAGTGATTTTGGAATGGGTAAAAGTATGTGGCTATATGCCTCAGTGCGGCTCTCAAAGGTATAATAGTCAACTTGTGTGCAGTCAATCAGATTAGCATGCTAACTGACTGAGAGTAAACAGGACAAGGGGTAGTGCCAGTGGCTCTCCAGGAGCCTGGCCTAGCCTGCTGTGACTGAGACTCTGGTTGGTTGGCAGACTATAGCAGAGCTGAGCTAGGACTGGCTGATGTACTTCCTTTGTCCCCCTGTGCTCTAACTCACTTACATGGTCTGAGTCACAAGCACACTGTCTTGCAGGTACCCTGTCCATGTTTTTGTTGTTTTCTATTGCTGCAGAGAGCTCCCAGGCACAGGCTGGGCAGCAGCAACATGGCCCAGATCAGTGCCCTCAGTGGGCCCCATGCAGCCCATGGACCGTTGGTTTTGAAAGCCCTGCCTTTACCCCTTCAGCTATATTTCGTGTGTGTATGTTCCATTTTCAGTCATGTGTGTTTGCTTCAGCTCTCAGGCATCCTGGTGAGCTACCATTTGGGATGTTGGATCATTGACTATGCAATGTTAATATCTTCCCCTTGTTATCCAACAGACCCTGCAGTTTGGTCCCATTGATCCACTTGAGGACTATAATTTTGGTGGGTCCTTATGTCCCTGCTTCGCTCTCTGCTGTCCATGGATTGGCATGCTCAATTCCCTCAGGGGCCATTCTCTTCAGATAGGTGCTGGTAGCACACATGAGGAACAGGTTTGAACTCATTGTTATGTCTGGCTGACTTCACATCAGACTGGCCATCTTCTTAGCCCCAGGTTGTTCCTTTCCTGCTAGTTTTGTGGGGGTGGGGGGGTGTTCCCCTGAAGTGATGAAGGTTTCTCCTCAGCTGCATTGCCTGTGATAGAGACCTCAGTATCCACTTGTGTTCACCAGTGGGGAGTACTTGTATGAATTGCTCAAACAGTACTAACTAACCCCCCTGGGCTGCAGTCTGCTCCGCTGGCTATAACCAGCACCAGGAACATTCCTTCTAGTTTTGGCCAACCCTGCAGCTGGTCTCCAATTCTCAGCTGGAAGTGGGAATCTGTGGAATCCCATGCAGCCACAGAGTTAAACCTTCAATAGGCTGCTTGACTGGGGCAGTCAGATAGCAGGTGAGCACAAGGGGCCAGTGCCCTGAAAATTACTGAGAGGCCACTGTCACTCACTCAGAAATGGTCAAGAAAGCCTCAGAGATATAATCAGGCCCCATCTTAGTCAGCTTCATGAATACTGATGAGAGCCCTGGCTGCCAGATCCCCACCCACCCTTGTAGGTTGTAATGCCATCAGGAGACGATGCAGCACGTTTTGTTGCAGGTCCATCTGCTTGGATGCCATCTCGCTGAGCAGCTGCTCTTCTGGGGTGTTTGCACCTGTTGTTGAGTGGCCCACTGTTGTAAGAGTTGCTGCTGTTGAAACTGCTGTGGCTGGGCTGCCTATTGTTGCTGACTCTCATTGCTCCCCTGCTCTGGATCAGTGTTGTTTGGATGTTCTGTCTCTCCTCGCCATGGTTTTCCAAGCTCTTGCTAATATATCCTTGTGTCGGGGTTGGGAAGCTCTCGCCCCCATTCTCTGCCATTTGTAGCAGGCTTGCGTTGCTGTAACTTATCATTCTGGCCAGACATGATCTGTAAGAATCCTTTTAGATCATCACATTGCATGCTGCTATGGCAGAACCTGGAATACTTTCCTTCATATGCTGTTTGGGTTCATCTGCGATATTTAGACATAGCAGCTTATGGAAGTGCTGGGTTGCAATTTGCAATGGGTCAGTTTAATCTGTTTTAGATGCATCTGTCCTAGCTCTGCCTTTCTTGCAATGCAAGGCATAGTTGTAGAAATAATGGTAGTGTCACCAGCTCAGGGCCAGAAACAAAAGACAGACTGAGAGAAAAGAAAGAATGAGACTTCTTTATTTTTGTGGCCAAAGCTCAGGACTGAACATCAGAAGATCTGGCTTCTACTCCCAGCTCTGCCTCTGGCCTGCCAGGTGACCTTGGGCAAGTCATTTCCAGCCCTGTGCCTCAGTTTGCCCATCTGGAAGAGGTGGTAATGATACTGCTCTCCTATGTAAAGTGCTTTGAGACCTGCTGCTAAAAAATGATGTCTAAGAGCTAGGCATTATTTCTAGCTCTGTCACAGGCATCTTGAAATCAATGTGAGTTAACTGTTAAGAACTTCAGAAATAGGTTGTTTTTAAGCATCAGTGCCAAATCCTGCCCTGACCAACCCTGAGAAAGGGAGCCCAAGGAGTGAGTAAAGCAGAGATACTTGCATGCATATTCTGCTGTGCAGATCCAGCCCAATTTTGCAGTGTGAGCCTTCAGCTAGCGTGTTCTGCAGATGGCAGCTGAGCTGAGGGGCTGGCCATGCCCCTTTGCTGGCAGACAATGTTCCCTTGGAGCGGCCATGTGCCAGCCAGCGTGGGAGCGGATATGGCTCCTTAGCATTCCCCTTGAGCCAATACACTGAAATCCTGCCTCCTTCCTACACGTTTCTCCACCACTAAAGCACATGCATATGTGTGTGGTGGTGTGTGTGTGTGTGGGGAGGGGGGTGTTGGAGGAAGTATGAAAAATGAATGTAATATCTGAAAATGAGTTATTCTCCAATATGAAACCCCCTTTCAGGTGGAGGTGGATGTTTGGACCACATCCTGTACTGTTCGTAGTTTTAAAGAGAGACTCTGTGCATTAACTGAAAAAAACAGCATGAAATATTGTGAAAAGAAGATGGGGAACCACCACCAGGTAACCTCTGAAAATCCCAGGGGAGGAAAATGTGGTCCATGGTTTCCCACAGAGAAGCAGGGAATGAGTCTTATCGCTCTGAATGTTTTTCTTTAGGGCTGTGCAATTCTTGTTTATCCTGCATGTTTCCACACTTTTTCACAACTCTTAGCTTCTTTTCCATCTGTTTGTTCAGTTTGCAGTCTTCTTGTTGAAGTTTAAGGGCCAGAGCCTTAGCTAGTATAAACTCATGTAGTACTATTGATTTTAATGGAACTTTTAATGATTTATTCAAGCTGATCTAAATGAAGGGCTCTAATTACAGTTCTATGACAGAGGGCCCTGTTGAGCTCTCCGTAGACTTGCTGAATAAGGGCACAAAATACATCACCTGCAGCAGTCCGAAGAAAGAAATCTGCATGAGGATATCTAATCAATGTCCTTTTAATTTTTGCTGTCCTATCAATTAAATGGATGTCTTAAAGCAGAATCCCCTCCCTTTCTTACCAAGAAGCATGACCAGAGAGTAAGTGTTAAAAAAATCAGGCTGGAGATAGGCTGGAGTTAGAGTCCTATTGGGGATGTGGGGAGGGAAGGAAATAGGGTCCTATATAAGACAAAGCCCTAAATATTGAATGGTCCTGATAATATTGAGTCATCTGGTCACTCTATTACCAACAGCATTTCAGTCTATTAAGACAAAGAATTTTAAAACCTTCTCATTGTCACATACAGAGTTTGGCAAAAAATACAAAAATTAAAAAGGACTTTTAAATTGCTGCATGCTTAATTCAGGAACTCATTGTGGTAGCAATGAGTCTTTCTCCTGTTTGCCTATATATATGGAAATGGGTGATTTTATTTGGTTTATTTGCAAGCAAGTATGTGTGTTTGTGTGAAAGTTCACAGTGGAACTCTCAGCACAGATCTCTGGCTGCATTTGCATTGTGAAAAAAAGATCATCTGTAGTTCATCATTGATACTAACAATGGTGGAAGATGTAGTGTAAATTGGTCACAAGGTTAGGTGACCAATATAATAGAAAAAACACATGGGTCTTGTATATGCTGGAGCTCCATCTATTGCAGGTCCAATTTTTACCAGCATAGGTAAAGCCTTTCATTTCCCTCCTCCTGTTTATAAAAGTTTCAGTCCAATCAGAAAGAATACCATGTGACTTAGGAGGCTGATCACAAATGACTAATAAAGGATCTAATTGAAGTAAAAGGGTCTGAAATGTGTATCATGGAGAGTTTGGATGACATGGAATAACAAACTCATAAAAATCAATAAACAGTGAGGACTCCTGTGGCAGCTGAGAGACAAACAAAAAAAAATTGGAGGTGTAAGCTTTCATGGACTAATGGAACTCACTTCATCAGTTGCAGCTGATGAAGTAGGTTCCAGCCCACAAAAGCTTATGCCGCAAATTTTTTTTCATTAGTGAGTAACAGGACTCCTCGTCATTTACTGAAAACAGACTAACACAGCTACCCCGTAACACCTATAAAAATCAAGTTCCAAAGGGGCAGCTGTGTTAGTCTAGTTCAGCAAAAAAATTGAGTCCTGTGACACTTAAAGACTAACAGATTTATTTGTTGCAAAAAGCGTCTGATGAAGTAGGATCTTCTCCCATGAACGGTCATGTGGTAAATAAATCTGTTAGTCTCTAAGTACCACAGGAATCCTTGCTATAAAAAACCAGTGTTTGTTCACAGGTAATTTGTGTACAGAAGAAAGAGCAACATTTATTCAATAAATAGCTTTTTATACATGGTCTTCTTGGCTCAAGATTTGTCTTGGTCAGAAGAGGATGAGGTTTTAGATGTGCTGTGCACTAGATGGAATTAATTTCCTATTGATTTCCACCTCCATCCCTCTCTCCTCATTTCTCAGAAACAATTCAAAGCTCTTTTTCTCCCCATATTTTTATTTCATTATGGACCCTGTTGCCCCAATGCTTACTACCTTCCACTTCCCCACTTTTTATGTATTGGACCCTTCAGTTAGGGCTTTCTGTTTGACTTCAAAGGAGTGAATGAAGGCATTTCTTCTCACTGCTTTGTCTATGAGTGTACATTACACTTAAATGCCAAAGGACATAGAGGTTGCTAAGCATCTTGCAATCCAATTCATTCTCTAATGTAATTTGAACAGATACTTTAGGAAAATTAAAGGTGAAAGCAGGCAGACAACAGGGAAAAGGAGATTGGTGATACATGGCTACGTTAACAAAGTGAATTTAAAGGAGGCTGTTCCAGGCATGGGGTGTGATACCAAGGAAAGCATGAAGTAAGTGCGGGAGGGAGAGGACTGGCTCTGAGAGGGCTTTCTAGAAGGAACTGAGGGCAGATCTGTTTGCTTGGAGGCAGAGCCTTGCAGGGAACTTGAACACTGCAGAAGTAGGAGGGAAGCCAATGAAAGAATTTAATGAGGGAGGTGACTTGGACAAGGAAAGTAGTTTTAGTTGGAGATTTTGGAAGTCTGGAGGAAAGCCAGGAGGAGGTAATACGAGTAGATCATTGATCTAAAAGAGCCTCACAGACATTTCTAAAGGACCCTGGTGTGAAGTGAGCTAGTATTATTATCTCAATAGTACAGATGGTGAAACAGGGACACAGAAGGGTTGTGGATTTGCTCAGTGGAGTCGGGGGGAGAGCTGGGAATAGAAGCCAAGCCTTCCAACAGCTACATACACATGTAGGTTAGCAATTGGACAGAGGGGAAAGGTAGATTTCAGAACCAATTGAGAGGAAGATATGATCAGACAAGGGAGAGCCTGACTGTAGGGTGAGAAAAAAACATATATAAAAAACAAAAGTTTTCCAGATGAGCTGACCTTAGGGGAACACACTAAAAGGCAAAAATCAAGTATTTCACATTGGTCAGACTTCTTATATGAAGAATTTTAGAACACTTGAATGCATTTGTTTGTGAAAAGTTGGATGGTCAGTGTAGAGAGTGTGATGTCACGGGCACAGCTATGCTGGCCATCTGACCTTTTGCAAACAAATGCATTCAAGTGTTTCAAAACAAAATTCCTTGTATGAGAAATCTGATCAATGTGAAATACTCTTTGCCTTTTAGTGCGTTGCCTTAAGGTTGTTTCATCTGGAAAACCTTTTTTTTTTTTTTAAGACCAAAAACGGAGGAGGCATTGCCAGGGATGCTGCTTGCTGTTGAAACTTATGAACGAAACATATGAAGAGCACTTGCCATTACAAACAAACAAGGACACTGGTGGCACTTCTGAAGACAAACAGATTTATTTATCACATATGCTATCAGATTACTTGTTTGTTTTGCTGAACCAAACTAACATGGCTGGCCCTTTGCAACTTGTCAGCACTTGCCACTGAAAATTATGACTTGTGCCATCAGCAGAAGAAAGGTGGGAAAGCACAGGGAGTACAAACACAAGAAATGAAGTTAATATGAACATCATCTAAAGAATAGAGGAGAGTTTAAAATGACATCAAGGGTGTGTGAGCTTGTGTGATGCAATAATTAGAGTTCCAGTCAGGTTTTTCAACCCCCACCCTCTTTTTTAAGATGATCTGAAAAGGCAGAACTGAAGAGTATTGTGCTCTTTTCTTGTTTCTTTATGAGGTATAGAGTCAGCCTCATATATATAAAGGGTTTATATATAAAGTGTTATATCTGCCCTACTGAGTAGATAGATATGTAAGGAATAGTTTATTCCTAGAAGTAGGCCTTGTCTACACCAGGGGTATGTCCACACAGAGGTTTTATATCAAAATAACAGTGGTTATTTCAATTTAAAAAGCTTTGGTCACAACAATGTTTTCTTGTTTTGAAATGACAAGCTCCATCATATTGAAACAAGGAAAGTTAGATCGATTCAATAAAACCTGATTTAAAATCCAAACAATGCTTGGATCGCCGCCATTATATTGAAATAACAGGTGTTAGACGTGTTATTTCGATTTAACGGTTGTTTCAATTTAACACTTTTGCCTTTCTCCTTCCCAGGGTGCCTTTCTCTATTCATATATTGGGTGGGGGTATGGCCCTTCTAGGGGGAATCTTGCCACACCTCCCCTGGCGCCCCTCTCCTATATCGAACGAGCAAGTCCTATCCCTGGACATGCTGGTTTGATTTGATTTTCTAGTGTGGACCTGTTAAATCGATTTAGATGAAATCAATTTAATGATTTTTATAGCAACTTTCTTAAATTGATTTACATTAAATCAATTTAACTGTCTGTGTGCGGACACAGCCTAGGAGCACTTTACCAGCACAGAAATACTGGTATGCCAAACTACACGACACTTCTAATGTTCAAAGCTATGTTTGTACCTATGGTAAAACTACCCTCTTGAGAAAAAGAAGTGATATGTGTGGGGTTTTGCAGTCCAGAGGATGCTATTTTGTGAAGCAAAATGGCATCCTCATTGTGGACCTTGCATATACAGTGTGCATGAGGTCATATGGCAGGGAGATGTCATTTTAAAACTTCAACTTCCATGCTGTCTGGGGTAGTGAGAAATCTGAAAATGTGGTCATGCAGGGAAAATATTGAGAACTGCTGCTCTTATCATTCTCATGACTTTTCTCTAAGCCATCTCCAACAATTTGTCTGTAGATGGGTGCTGAAGCTGGTTATCCCTCCCACTCTGGCTCAGAAGGGCATGCTACCTCACTACCTCACTGGGAGGTGGCAGAAGGAATTAGCCAATCAGTAGTTTAGGGGAGTTATGGCCCTCTGGCAAGACAGAGCACTTGAGCACTCTATAGCCCCGGCTCTCAGGAGGAACAGGACGAGTGCACAGTCTAGATTAGAGCTCCTATCCTTCAGGCAGGACAGGGCAAGTGAACTGTTTATAGGCTTGAGGCTCTTAGGCAGGGGCAGAGCCAAGTAGTAATCCATCACTCAGCCTCCCTGAGAGAATGGAACAAGGGAGCAGTCTAGGGCCTGGGAGCTTAAGTAGCTGATAGGCAAATCCAGGCCTCCTGACCTATGGTAAGGTGTTGCCACCAAGAAGGGAATGGCAGGGGGTAGAGAGATGCAAGCCTATCCGTCTCCACCATGTTCCAGCCCAACGCAGTGGGAGAGCATTCTGCCACTGGGTCAGTGGTAATCTAGGCATAATGCACTCCTGGGGCTCAGACCCAGGGTCATTGTTTTCCAGAATAGAGGTTCTGATCCTATAAGTCTAGCCTATATCCTTTATTTCTAAATGTAAATATTTATATTTAGCTATATTAAAATAAACATCATTTGCCTGCGCTCAGCTTTCCAGCCGATCCAAATCGCTCTGTATCAGTTGCCTGTCCTCTTCATAAATTACCACTCCCACAATCTTTGTATCATTTGCAAACTATCTCAGGGATGATTTAATGTTCTCTTCCAGGTCGAAGATTAAAAATGTTAAAGAGCATAGGGTCAAGAACTGACAAATATGGGACTGCACTGGAAACATACCTTGTTGGTGATCATTTCCCATTTACTATTTCATTTTGAGATCTGTCAGATAAACACATTGTAATCCATTTAATGAGTGCCATGTTAACTTTATATGTTTTATTTTTTTAATCAAATGTGCAGATGTTTAAGTATATTACGTTAACACTATTATATTTATCAACTAAACTTATTGCATATTAGACAGGATTTATTTTCTGCAAGCCCTTATTGATTGACATTAATTTTATAGCCCTGTTTTAATTCTTTATTAATCAACCCTCATATCAGCCAGTTCAGGGTCTTGCCTGGGATTGATGTCAGACTGACAGACCTAATATTACCCAGGCTATCCCATTTACCATTTTAAATATTGGCTCAACATTAGATTTCTTTCAGTTTTCTGGAACTTCCGCAGTGTTCTACGTTTTAATGAAAGTCAACATAAATAGTGCAACAAGCTCCGCAGACACCTCTTTTAAAATTCTTAAGGACAAATTTCTGGCCTTACTGATTTAAAAGTTTTTTACTTTAATTACTATTGTTTAATATCCTCCTGCAATACTAACAGGATGGCAAGAATGTTATCATCACATGATGACATCTGTTTAGCTTTTTCCCCAAATACAGAACAGAAATATTTATTGAACACGTCTTTCTTTTCTTCATTGACAATTCTACGATTTTAATCAGTAAGAGACCAAAACCAGGGCTAGGATTTTTTTTGTTCCTAGTATTCTTTTTTAAAAAAAAGGATTGTCCAAAACCACATATATTGTTGTTTACTCTAGCCTGAGATTTCAGGAAACCACAAAAGTTACACGTCTGTGCTGTGGTTTATAGACAGGGTAATTAACACAAGTTCATTGGCAAGCAGTAAGCTTGAATTATACCATGACTAAAACTTTAGTGAAGGCAAAGCCTAAATGGCACATCTGATTTGTTGAAAATTTATAAAGCAGTGCTGGAGCCACGTACATTTTCCAAACAGCATTATAAACCTCTGAGAAACTGGGTTTTTAAATGGAGATTCACAGACTAAGTCATAGAAGCACCAGGATAAAACACTGTTATAAATATATTAAGTTAAAAAACAGAATAATCTTATTAAGTATGAATCATAATATTATTTGTGTGACAATATTTTACCTGGTAAGAAACTAATAAGCACTGAAATATTCTGTATAATGATCACACTGAAACTGATCTTTCCTTTTCTAAATTTAAATAAAGGGAAAAAATCCACTAATATCGTAAGGCACTGATTTCCTTATTTTGTCGATAGGAAACCATTTTTTAAAATCTGTGTTTTAAAAGTATCCATAAAGGAATGAATTTTGGATTTCACAAATGGGTTTTTTTAATTTGCTATTTTTAAAATACTTGTGAGACCTTTGCTGTTGCCATGGCAATTTCATTTCCATAAACATGATTTTGTGTGTGTGTGCATGCGCACACATATTTGACATGTTAGTTGATATTGGGAGTATTGAAAACAGGAGGTGGCAGTTTGGCACAGGAACATAGGACTTTATCATGCCAGATCACACTCGTGGTCCATCTAGTCTAGCATTTGGTCATTGAGAGTAGCCAATAACAGATACTTCAGAGTAAGGTGAAAACAGCCCTGTCATAGACAATGCCAAATAAGGGAAGTGTTTTCCTATGCCCAGGTAGTTAGTGAACTAGTCAGGCTGCTGGAATCACAAGGGTTTAGGTCCCCCTGTATAATGTAACTGAGGAAGTCTGGGTTGTCTGTGTAACTCAATGCTCCTTTTCTGAATATCAAGCAAAGTCTGAAAATGTGATTTTAAGAGTCCTATGCCTAAATTTGAGCTAAAAGCACAAATGGATTCCAAATGGTTGCATACATACAAAGCAGTCATAAAAATGGAACCTGTAAGTCACTGAATACCCTGAGCTCCCTTGGCTTATAATCCTTTCTGTGGCTTCTGTTGTGGCTGTGAGGTAGCACGTGGAGCCAGTGGTGTCATGATTAGGTGATTCCATTGGTCACATATTGACAGCTCTGTGAGGGACACCTATAGTATTCCATCCAAGTGGTTGCCAAGTTCCCCCAAGCCATGCCTGTGTAAGTCATTACTCCCCGTCAAGCCCTGGGTAGTGCAAGCCCTCATTCTGATCTCATTTATGGCAGATTTATTCTCCAGTTACTCAGTGAATATTCTGGTTGGTTGGCTTTGCTGTAGGAAGACTACTCCATGAAGTAAGGATTTTCTGGTTGGGCCTTATGTTAGCTCTCAGTTTCCAAATAAGTCTGAAAACACCACCAGCTCTGCCAGTGTAAATGGCAATGATTGTATATGTTTTTATCATTTGTATTTGGAATAAAAGGAGTGAGGGTGTTTTTGAGTTCAGAGTTTGACAAACAAATGATGATTAATGTCTGAGGAGGTAAAAGAGGTTGAGAGTGATATTTTCAGAACAACTAATATTTTGGTCTCGGTATTGTGAAAGACATCAACTTTTCTCTCCTGCTGATGTCTCTTTGTGGTAACAGAGGCCATTGCAAATAAAAGAAGGGTGATGGGAGATATGATTGCTCTCTATAAATACATCAAAGGGACAAATACCAGGGAAGGAAAGGAGTTATTTAAGTTCAGCAGCAATGTGGACACTAGAACAAATAGATAGGAAGTTTAGACTTGAAATTAGATGCAGGTTTCTATCCATCAGAGACGTGATGTTCTGAAATAGCCTTCCAATGGAAGCTGTGGGGGCAAAAAAAAACCTAGCTGGCTTCAGAATGGAGCTTGGTAAGTTTATAGAGGGGATGGTGTGATGGTACAGCCTGGTTTTGCAATTGACTGATCTTTGACTACTGATGTTCTTGAGATGGCACGTTAGACAGGTTAGTTTCTGAGTTATTTCAGAGATTTTTTTCTTGGGTTTCTGGCTAAAGAGTCTTGCCCACATGCTCAAGCTTTAACTGATCACCATATTAGGGGTCAGGAAGAAATTTTGCCGCAGGGCAAACTGACAAGGGCTGTGGGTGTTTTTTTGCCTTCCCCTGTAGCATGGGGCATAGCTCACATGCTGGTGGATTCTCTGTACCTTAAGGACTCTAAACCATGATTTGAGAACCCTAATAACTCAGTCATAGGTTAAAGATTTATTAGAACAGTGGGTGGGTGAGGTTCTGTGGCCTGCATTGTGTAGGAGGTCAGACTAGAAAGGGGTGCCAAACTGGTTTGCTGTGGTGGGCTGGATTTGACTTAAAACGTACTTCAGGTGGGTCATGCATACCATTAATGGAAATACTATGGTACTGTCATGCCATGGCAGAGTGCTGTGTACATGAAATTGCTCTCCACAACACCTCTTTCTCTGTGTGTTAGGAAGAGTGTGGTCTTGCAGAGCATAGTCTCGCATACCCAGTGCTCCATGATGTTGCGAGACCTGACACATTCTGTTAAGGAGAGAGTGTGGTCCTGTAAAGTGCAGTCACTGGCTGGATGGAAGAGGCCAACATGTTGGACACACCTGGACTAAATGATCATATTGGCCCCTTGTGACCTTAGAGTTTTATCCCTACGGTATGTCTACACTTACAATTTAGTTCCAATTAAGGAGGCTTAATTAGAACTAAATTAGTGCATGTCCACACTTGCTTTCATTAGTTCAAACTAAGGCGTTCCCTTAGTTCGAACTAAGGAAAGCATAGTTCGAATTGATAGTTAATTCGAACTAAATGAGTTCGAATTAACCCAATGTAGCTCTGTTGATTCAAATTAACTATTAGTACGAATTAACCACATCTTGATTTTCCCTATGCAATAGCGCCCCCTGCCTGATTCGAACGTGCAAGTTCTGTGAATGGACATGCTAGTTTGAATTAGGGTTTTTCGTGTGGCTGTGTTAATTCGAGTTAACTTCATTCAAACTAATAATTATTAGTCTGAATTTATTAGTTCGAATTCAGTTAATTCAAACTAACCTTCTAAGTGTAGACATACCCCTAGTCTACACTTAGGGCTTTTTTGGCAGCAGTCAACCACCATTTACGTAAAATTCCTTGTGTAACCAGCAATAACTTTCTAAGCTGCTGTTACACATTAGGGGAAAGCTGACCACAAATTGCTTGCAGTCAGCTTTCCCGTGCGTGCCCTGACCCCCAGGACTTCTGGGGTTCGCTTCTGGGAGTGGTGCAGTGAGTTCATACTCACTGTGATCCACTCCTGGAAGCCCAAAATGACAGCAACAAATTTGCCGCCATCAGTGAAGATGTACCTTAAGTGTTTATATAGTTATCTAATTTGGCTGTCAATCACACCCCACTGTCACACTGAAACCAATGCTGCAGCATGGATGTAACTGAGCAGAATGGGTCCCCTGACCCTTAGGGTATGTCTACACTACAGCAGTGTTGCTGCAGTGCTGTACTGTAAACACTCACTGGACAGACAGAAGGAAGTCCACCTGTGATGTTTTGGGATTCTGTCACTGCCTTCTCTGTGACCTGGGGTGCCTTCATGCTATGCAGCTTTAGCTCAGGAGCTGACACCAGTAGCCTGCCTGCAAACATGCGGTCTCATCCTGGCTTCCATCAGCCTAGTTATTTTTGCAGCGTGACCCCAACAGCCCTTTCATGTGAGAGTTTCTGCAAATCCATACACCCCGAGTTCTTTACCAAGACTTTTCTCTTCCAGTTCATCCTCCCCAAAGGTAAAACCAGTCCTCCAGACACCAACTTACCTTGGCTCATGTACTCCAGTTTAAACAGCAGAGACTTACTTGGGGTAAAAATAATCATTTTTTTATTTAAATAGAAAAAACACAGATTCAAAAATAAAATAAGGCACAACAAACATGTACAAGCTATACAGAAAATAAACCAAAAGATATAGCCTCAGGTTTTGCACTTTCAGCTTAGATATTGCCCCTTTTCTAATATAAATTGTCTAGTGCCTTGGACCTGTTTCCCAGCAGGCCCTCTGCCTTAGAGTTTCACAGATAGTGCTCACCAACTGCCCCTCAGTTTGTGGATGAAGACTTCAGTTTCCTGCTCCCTTTGAAAAGGCTTTTTCCTCTTTTTTTCCCCTTGCAGACTATAATGATTCATAGCTGTTCAAATTGGGGAAATTCCCTGTAGTCACAATGTCTTCCATTAATTTTAATGGTCTACCATTGTCCTTTCCTGAGCTGGACAATTGATAATTACTTGGAGTGAGTTTTGAGTACACAACTTGCATGAGAGGTGCACCTTTCCACTTAATTGCTGACCACCTAGCTATGTGATGTATTTGGATGCTGAAGCACAGATTATGAGCTCAGTTTTATATGTACACAAATCCATAAATTCGTGACCATAGTCTGTATACATTTCATAATGACCATCAAGTGCAGAACATAACATGCTTTAATAAAAGACATTACTTGTGATACATTTATTGTACAGCAATACTGTGTGAAATCACTTGGTTTAACTGCTTGTTTTGTGTGGGAGGTTCTTGCCTTGGTTCCCTTCGTGATTGTCACACTACTGCCTCAAAGGCGATACCAAGGGCAACAGAAGAATTTTTATGAACCTAACTGCATCTACAGTGCAGGTTAGGGTCACCTGACTGTCACCCAGAATGTGACATTTTTTACAGCTTCAAGCAACATAGCTAGGTCAACCTAAATTTTTCATATAGACCAGGTCTTGAAGTGAAGTGGATGTTTAGCTGTAGGGAACTTTATGTTTTAAAGTTAAATAAATTTGAAATACCACAAAGTAACCTCTCACATCTCTAGGGCTAGCTCCTCAGTTTGTGCAAATGAGAGTTTCACTGAACGGGGGCATTTTACATCCTATTTGCATTGTTATGTGACTTTTCAAGGTTGAGGGCACTGCTGAAGCAAGCCCTTCATGTGATGAGAATGAGGGGATTCTATGGGTGTGTCTACACGGTAACAACATTTGTTCATTGTAGACATTCGGGCTTTGGCTGATGGTCTTCATTGACTAGTCTCTTTTCACACCCAATACTTTAAATCCATTGAAGACACTGTCGCTGCTCCTTTATACATTGGCATCCAGAGAACCAGGCATTTGTGTAGGCATACAGATCCCTTACTTCTAATTGCACTAAGGGCTTGATTCAGCATTCCCTGCACTTGTGGAGTCATTACACCAGAGTAAAGTGGGTGTAAAATGGTACTGTTCAGAACCAGCAGCACTCTACACTGAACAACCTCTACTGTATGCTCTACATGACTGTGTTGCACAATGTGCAGGGAAATACTGAACTGAGTCCTTTGGACCTGATTCCACAACTTTTGCTCACAGGAGGTCTGATTCTCTTTTCACACTGATGGAAGTCAGGGACAGTTTCAGTGATATTAGTGACAAGTTCCAAAGGGGTAGCTGTGTTAGTCCAATTCAGCAAAATAAACATAGAGTCCTATGGCACTTTTAGAGACTAACAAATAATTAAATATATCTGTTAGTCTTTAAAAGTACCACAGAACTCCTTGTTTGATATTAGTGAGGTTACACTAGTGCAAAAAACTGAGAACTGGGCCCCCAAACTTCTAGTTACATGAACAGCACAGTTGAAATAAATGGGTTTGCTTTGCTCATGTGAGTAAATATTATTCACAGTGATGAAAGGCTGCAGAATGAGGCCCTTAAGTTGCACTCCAAACAATAGAGTAGACCCTGGTTACTTGCACTAATGACTAGGAAACCCATTGGCCATGTCCACTTCAGAAAGTTAGTTCAAATTTGTTAGTTCGAACTATAAAGTTTGAGGTTTAGTTCAAACTAAACTCAAATTTATTAGTTCAAATTAACAACGTGGACTAGTTTGAACTAACATTAGTTCAGATTTGTCCACTTTGTTAATTCAAACTAACTGCCCTTAGTTTGCCTTTATTAAGTCTGAACTAAGGGTTAGTTCTCGTCTCCATTATATTTAGTTCAAACTAATGATCTTAAGCGCTTAGTTTGAACTAACCAGCTGTAGTTACTAGTTCAAACTAAGCGTTCATTAATTTGAACTAAGGAATTTCTTAATTTGAACTAATAAAAGGAAGTGTAGATAGGGACTAAATTAGTTTGAATTAAGCCTCCTTAATTCAAACTAACTTGCCAGTGTAGACATAGAGGTTGAGAACTGTTGTATTCTCCAAATGAGTGAAAACCAAGATTAAAAATCCAAGAGTACTGCATCACAAAGTGCACTGTTCTTTATTTGAGAAATGCAGTTTAAATTATTTATGGTGCTTTACAGCAGACTAGTAAACGTCCTGTATCATATCATATAATAGTCATGAAGTCTTAGTAACATGAGAGCTCAGTCCGGCAACTGCTATTAAATCTTTGCTAAGAACTAAGTGAGGAGAGAGAGGCAGTTATTGTGTCCTGTCTCTCTTAGCCTTAGTCTATACTTACCGGTCTTTTTGGCAGCAGTCAATGGCAGATACTCAATGCATGTAAAATACCTTGCATATCTGCAGACGACTTTCTAAACTGCAGAGACACGCCACGCAGGGGTGTCACTGACACCTGGCACAGGGGGCATGTGCCCTACGTGGCCGGGGCAGCCTCCGCCTCTCCCAGCCCTGTCCCCAACCCAGGATCTGAGGCTGAGTGGCCTGCAGTGGCACCTTACTTTTCTGGCCACATACCAGCTGGGGATACAGGCTGGGCCACCCGCAGCAGTGCCAGCCTCTCTTGGCCAGGGATCAAGGCCAGGCCACTCGTGGCAGCACCTGCCTCTCCTAGCCCTGGCCCTGGCCACAGATCCAGGGCCAGACTGGTGGCAGCAGGAGCCTGATGCTGGATTGGGCCTGGGCACTGGATCATGGCCAGGGAGCAGGGCCCAGGCCCAGCGGGCAGGGCCTGGCCCCATGCCCTGGGTCTTTCCCTGGGGCAGCAACATTGCTGACACCATAGGACGCTGATTGCAAATGCCTTGCAGTCGGCTTTCAGCAACTCCAGTTCCAGGAGTGGAGTTGATGAAGTGATTTCCAGAGTGCAGCAGCGAGTTCATACTCGCTCCTGAATCATGCCAGGAAGATCATGCTGACGGCAGCTTATTTTGCTGCCATCCATCTAGACATACCTTTAGAGTTTGCCTACAGTTTGTCCTGGGGTGTGATTATCCACTTCAAGGGACATTTTGGAGCTAGCATGGCACAAACTAGTGTGTTAGAATGTAATTGCGTCAGTGCAAGTGGAGGGAGTGGATAGCAGTCTGTGTGTGTGACCGTCAGATCCAGGGCTGGCTCAAGGGGTTGCGGTGCCCCAAGCCAAATTTGATTTGGTGCCCCCCCCAATCTCATTCATGGAGGTTGAAAACGGTTTTCCAAAGTGCAAAAATCTCCAGCGTCTGCCTGCAGAGGGATTTAAAGTGCACTCTGCCTACATGACTTAAACTGCAGGTTAACTAACAGTGCCTGAGCTGCTAGGAAAGAGTTGAAGGGGCGGGAGCCAGGCTGATCTTCAGGGGGGTTAGGTGTCCCTAAGAACTGTCACCTGAAGCCACATCTGTCTCATGCCTCATAGTAGAGCCGGCCCTGATCAGATGCTAGACACCTGTTTGGTATGTCCTTGGCTTGTGCTGGTGTGGCTACACTTAGTATTTAGCACATTAGCTGGACCAGAGCGGTGTAGTTATGTTTCCTTGAGCTGGGAACCATTAAATCACAGTACGTAGAGTACGTACACATGCTAGTTAAGCTTGAGCTAGTGCACTAAATATAGCAATGTGACCACAGAGGCATTGGTGGGAGTTTGGGCTAGTTGTCCAAGTATGCACCTATGATCTCAACAGGATTGTTCTCAGGTGACTGGTGGGAGCTGCCACACTACAATATTTACCATGCTAATTTGATCAGAGTTAGAACACACACGTCTACTAGTGGTAAGCATTGTATCCTTGGGGTGTCTAGACTGCAATCTGGAGGACTGGTTGCTGCAAGTGTAGACATGCCCAAGCTAGCTTTCATTATGCTAGATCAAGCCTAGTAAAAAGAAACCTACAATAAAACACACACAATGCAAGTTAGTGAAAAGTCAAATGTTTTTCTGAGTTGTATGTTTTAATGCAGAGTTTTAAAGGCACAGTTGGAACTTGTTTCTTAGCAACAGTACTCATCTAAGCCATGCAAACCCTGTCATGTTATGAAAAGATGCCTGCTGGAAAAATGCAGATAAAAGGACTAGAAATGGCCAATTTGGGGGATGTCTTCCTGAACATGTAGGAGTATTTCATCAGTGTTACAAAGCCTTTGGGCAATGGTCAAGGGCATTCTGATAAAGAGCTCTGATTAGAAATGGGAAAGAATTTGCTTTCACCTGAGTTACTTTAAAGATAATGATGAAAAAGTAATAGTTTCTTTTCATTTCAAATGCTCTCCTCCCCTCTACATTAAGATCATATTTTACATCAGAGCTATAGGAATCACTATACTGGATCAAACTCATGATCTGGTCCAGTGTCCTATCCTGTCCTAGATGTTTTAGAGGAAGGTACAAGAAACCCCATAATGAACAGCTATGCAGTAACCTGCTTGTGGTGGCAATTTCTTCCTAACATAGGTAATTACTGACTCACTTATGCACTGAAAAATGAGTTCATATCGCTTATCAATTAGTTCATTAGTGAATGTTCTATACAGAGGAAGCATTGTACAAAAGGAGTGTTTTCTTCGATCACCTTTAAATGCATAGCCTGTTCATCATATTGGTTGTCCTGTTTTTGTCATTATGAGAAAGATATAAATTAATGAATAGTTTAGAGAAGATCAGTCCTATGTATTCTACATAATACCCCATATTATTTATCTCTTCTCTAAACTAAACCATTCTAATCTTTTAAATCACTCCTCATAGAAAAGTCTTTCCATTCCTTTAATGATCATCATTGAGTAGAGTTAGTTTTGTGAGGTGAAAAAATCAAACTGTGAGCTCTGCAGCCCTTTGTTTAAAAGCCTCAAGATGCCAGCTGTCCATGCAGTTGTACATACACTGAATATTTGCATATGGAAGTAAACTGTTAAACCTCTAACTGCTGATCTGCAAAACTCACTTGCACTTACAAATATTCACTTTTAATCACAGTAAATGCACATCTGTTTTTACATGTGACCATGATCTTCTCATATTTAGTAAATGTGTTCCTCATTGTTTTATCTTGCAATTGTGAAATGATGGTTGGAGGGGGAACAGGCAGCGAATTGGGAAGAGCTAGAAAGGAAATTTCAGAATGTTTAGTATTTGAGTCAAAAAGCTTCATGATCATTGTAGAGCAAACCTGCTACTGTCTTTGGATTCTAATCTTTGACTGCCTGTGATAAATATCCCAATAGCCTGGGATGGGATGTTACATGCAGTGAGTTCTTCATTGATGCAGAGCATTCTTTTTTGTGTGTCTGCCTGGTGAGTCTTGCCCTCATATTTAGGGATTAGCTGATTACCATATCTGGGGTTGGGAGACGATTTTGCTGTAGGGCAGATTGCAGGGTCCTGGGGGTTTTTGCCTTCCTCTGTAGCTTGGGGGCATGAATCACTTGCTGGTGGCTTCACCATACCTTGTTTAAACCATGAGTTGAGGACTTGAGTGACTGAATTATAGGGTAGGTGTCTACTGCAGGAGTGGCTGGGAGGATCTGTGGCTTGCATTGTGCAGATCAGACTATCACTGCCCTGAAAAAAGGGGTCCAGGCCCCACCCCCTCATGTGTGGGCACATCCCAGGGGCCCAGTCCAGCACAGAGCCTGATGCAGGAGTGGGATTGTGCTCCTTCTGCCTGCAGCCTGGCCCGGATCCATCCCCTGCTGCTGCTGGCCAGGGCTGGTGGCCCAGGCCCGATTCGGCCCCAGCCACTGCCAGCCAGCAGCATCCAGCCATGCCCCAGATGCAGTTTCTTCTGCTGCAAGCCAGTGGCATGTGGCCCAGGTCTGATCAGCCCCAGTTGCTGCTGGCCAGTGGCAGATCTGGCTCTTGCCACTGCTGGCCCCAGCCACAGCTGATTTGGCTCCTGCCGCTGCCAGCAGTGGTAGGTAGTGTGGGCCCAATCCAGCCCCAGATGCTGCTGGCCAGCAGCAAGCAGCCCCAGCTCCTCTCCAGATCCAGATGAAGCCACTGCTGGCTCTGGGCTGGAGGCATGGAGAAGCTGTAGCCCCTTAGGCCCAGCACCACCGATGCCCCTGCTCTGTTCTGACCTTAAAAATCTATGAATCACTGCCCTTCTCTGGATCTTTTCTGTTTCTGCTCTATCCTTCTGGAAGTGGAGTGACTACATAAACATCGTATGCAAGAGGAGGCCATGCCATTGATTTCTCTGACATATTATGATCATTTCTGTATTTCTAATTCAGCCTAAATCTTGTTAGCATTACTGGGCTGCCCCCTCCAAAGCACTTGTTAGCCAAGAGGAAACAAAACCAAGGGGAAAAGACCACTAGAGATATAGGTGGGAGAGAAAGGAAATCGCTAAGGAATGTACCAGCAAGAGTAGGGGAAGTATGGGGTGGGGAAGAGGAACCATTAAGAAGCATTTGCAGACTTTTCCCCATGTCAGTACCTTTTCATGGCACGTTTGTGTGGCTCGATTACACAAGCAGTAGCAGCGCCTCAGTATCTTGCTTCAGCAGGTGCAAAGTATACAGCGGTCCTTCAATAACCCATGTTCTTCATTGTGCATAGTAGACTAGTGAGAAACACCCAGATGCTATCTTTGTCTTGAACAGATGCACACCTGACAATATAATGGGGAACTTGCATTAAAGGAGAATGCCTTTGAGAGGACAGGACTTTGTATTTGTAGGCTTGACATTAGTCTGTTCTTGGAAATTGGTCCTTTTTCGGGAAGGGCTGTTGGAAGCAAAATGTAGCTAATCTTTGAGATAAAGGCCTAACACAACATGGGCTATTTTCATTTTCTTCCTCTGACATCGTCACAAGGTAGTGTCACTTACCTCATAACACCATGGTTGTTCTCTTTCGAGTTCGGGATTGAAGTGACCTTTACTAACTATTGAGGGAGTGGAGTTCAGTGGCTAGATTGGGGTGGGCAAAAAATGAAACTCAAGAGCCACACAAATGGATTATTAAACCTTCAAGAGCTGCACTGAAGCATATAGCCATATACTTCTACCTATTCCAAAATTACTAAGTTTAAAATTCATTGCAATTTTATAGTAAAAAGAGGGCAAATATTGATCCTACTAATTTCAGATTCTGATAATTACTTAAGGTTACCATGAAAACTAGGCCTATACAGTAAAAGCTTCACTGTGGTTCGATGTAGAAGACCACAGGCTATTGGGGACTTTTTTAAAATTCCAATCATGCCTCACTTCTCCCCGCCATCCCCAACCCCCCTCCCAAACCCCCAGGCCCTGATGCTAGCTCCTCCTGGCTGACTGCCCCTTCCCAGGGCATGCTCAGGGCAGGAGATTTAAAACTCCTAGGCTGGGTCTGCTTTCCTAAATTGATTTGCTGACATTCTTCCAGGAGCTGCACTTTTTCATTCAAGAGCCACATGTGGCTCCAGAGCCACAGTTTGGCCATGCCTGGGCTAGATGATGAGACTGGGAGTCAGAACTTGTACACAGTACTCTCACCTCTGCTCTTAACTTGTATGATCTTGGACAAGTCACTTAACTGCTTTAAACCTTCTGTGAATTTATTCATCTGTATGAAAAGAATAATACTGTGCTACCTCAGATGGGATTATGAGACTCAACAGTTTAATACTTATAAGATGCTTTGAGATACTTGGATGAGACTGCAAAGCATCATTGCTATAATGTACTAGAAACAATTACATCTTCAGTAAAATAAGAGGAGTCTTCTACAACCAGCAGGGCCTTGCCCAGGACTGGCTTATTCCTCGTCCTGCTGACAGTTCATCGCAAACACATCACAGAGCTTATGTGTTGAAGAATGGCAGATATCACTAGTTACTTGCTGAAGACAGGTTTCTGATTGGGTAACCAATCTAAGTATAATTGGCTGATCAAGTAAGTAACTCCACAGAGCAGTTTGGAAAGCTTAAGGAATTTCACCTGTATTGCTCAGAACAGAATAACATATTACAATGAGCTTAATCCTGTGAATGGAGCTAAGAGTAGTCAGAAATACAGTTTCATTGGGAAATGCCTGTTCATTGGCCTAAGATGTTTAGCTGAACCTGTTGCTGATTTGACAAAACTTTTGCCAGTCTACAGCTCTGAGGGAGGGAATATGTCAGTCACTGGACCTCTGGGCTGATAGGGTCCCCGCTTTGAGGATCCTGGGCAGACCTGTCAAAAGGATTACCCTTGAGTTGGGATCCTGGTGCTTCTGCTGTGATGCAGCTCCTGAAGCAACCAGAAACCCCCCCACCAAGCAGGGCTGTAACTACGGCAGGGCAAAAGGGGCAAAGCCCTGGGTGAAAGATTTCATAGGGCGACAGACGACCCTGCCTAGCCCCGAAGAGGAATGTGCCTTGGGGAAGGCAGATTCCTTTGAGAGCAAGACTGTGGCTGGAGGAGGTCATCTCCCGCCCTGCCCCCAGCATGCAAGCTCTGGTCAGGTGCATGCTGGGGGTGGGGGAAAGGGGAGAGAAGAAGTCTGACCACCAGCCACATGGCCAGCAGCACAGCTGTTTTGGCTTCTGCCAGACCCACAGCCAGGTAGGAGAAGGTGGCGGTGTGCTGTGGGCTGGGCACCAGCAGTACCTGGCTGGTTGGGGGGGGGGTGCCTTCCCAGCCCTGGGTGACTGGCTGGTTGGTGGGGGGGAGAGCCAGGGAGGCACCCCCTGACCCTGTGTTGCTGAGTGGCCAGGCTTTGCTGGCCATGGGGGCAGGGGAGGCACCTGCCCAACTAGGCTGGCTGGCTTGTGGGTGAGGGAGCCAAGGAGGCATCCCCTCTCCCCGACCCCATGTTGCTGAATGGCCAGGCTTTGCTGGCCATGGGGGCAGGGGAGGCACCTGCCCAGCTGGGCTGGCTGGTTGGTGTTTGAGGGAGGCATTCCCCCACTCCAGCCGAACCTTGTATTGCTGGCCAGCCAGGTTTGTTGGCCAGCGAGAGGTACCCCACGAATGCTGGCTGGCTGGCTGGCCAGCCAGGCTTGGGATCCAGGGAGGCACCCCACCCCTGAGCCTGTGTTGCTGGCTGGCCAGGTTTGCTGGCCAGCCAGTGGGGGGCACCCACCCAGCTCACAGGCTCGGTACTGCCTGGGACTTGGGTGAGCCAACTAGGGGAAACAAAGATTCTTCTTCAAGCGCTGCTCACATCATTCAGTTACACGTGTCTACGTGCCACAGTGCATGGTAGCTCGGAAAGTCTTTAGCTTTAGCCTATCAGGTCAGGGCACACAGCCAATGCCCCCTCTGTGCTGTGACCACAGCTATATAGGTGACTGTGACCCTGACACTCCCAGTTCCCTTTTCCACCCTCAGTGACGGTTTTGGATTAGCCAAAACTTGTGGAAGCAAGTGCCTGTCTTTCCTTTGTGTAAAATTAAAATGCTGGGCTTTAAACTGTGTCTGGCATGTTCCAAGGCTTTCCCACTCGATGATCCTCACGAGAAATGCCTTGTGTGCCTGGGTGAGTCTCAACCTCACAATGAACTGCTCCATTTGCCAGTCCTTTAAATGCAGGACTTACAAAGACAGAGAGCAGCACTTACGCCCTCTTGCCAAGGACTGCGCACCCACGTCTGATGCTGCCCAAGCCACCAGTGCTCCGCTGGCACCCTGAGCAACTCCTGCACTGGAGTCTCAGCACCAACTCATGGCTCAGAGTTCAAAGCCTCAGTCAGCTTCCTCTTCGGTATCGCCATGGCACCGTTCACCTCAGTTGCCAAGTTCCCTCTCCAGTGAACTAGCATTGGGGCAGCATTCGGCACCATCTCCACCTTTGACCTCGGACTCCTCAGACATTTCCAATGTTGAGCCCGATCCTGACTCTACATGGTGCAAGAGATCCTGGGCCCCTTCATCCTCATCTCTGGATGAGTACACTTTCTGAAGGCTTGTGGCCTATAAGGATGTTTCCCACGCCTAGCAGGCTTTACTCCACCACGTGGCAGCGAATCTAAATATAGAACTTGGGGTGGTCCAGGAGGAAATCGACCCCCTCTTCGATGTGGGAGAAAATGTCCCACCAGCCAAGGTATCTGTTCTTCTCCATGAAGGGTTATACAGAATTGCCAAGGCGCAATGACAGAACCCATCTTCTATTCAGCCGGTGTCGAAAGCGGTGGATCACAAATACCACATCATCCCCCAGGACAAGTTTGCATTCCTCTTGCAGCACCCTATGCCAGGATTATTGGTAGTCAACACAGTAAATCAGAAACCGAGACAGGACCAGCTGAGCTCCACTCCTAAGAACAAGGAAGCTAGAAAGCTCGACTTGTTGGGCAGGAAGGTTTATGTCACAGCAGCTGTGTATCTCTAACCGTCTGGCCCTTATGACGAGATATGTCTTCAACGTCTGGTGAGACATGGAAGCGTTCCGCGACCTTATCCCCAAAGATCACCTCAGAGGTTGTGAGGCTATGATTGAAGAATGGGTATTGGTCTCTAAAGACACCCTCATGGCTACTTGGGATGCGTCGGACACAGCCTCGCATACTATGGCCTCCGCTGCGGTGATGCATCATTCTGCCTGGCTTCAGGGCTCCGGCCTGTCTCTGCAGATGTAGCTCATCATTCAAGACCTGCAATCTGACAGCCCTGATCTCTTTGCATAGTCCACAGACGCCAAGCTACATGGCATGAAGGACTCAAGAGCTACCTCAGCTCACTGGGAACGTACACCCCGCAATCTATCCGGTGCTCCTTTAAACCCCATCAACTCTTGCAACAGCAGCTGCAGCAGTTAAAACAACAAATCCAGAGTGCTCTTCCTCGGTCCTACCAATTTCCCCAATGACATCTTGGGGACTTGGGTAGGACAAGACCCGCTCGAGCAAGGATGGGAAGACCCACGCCTCACAGTCCAGTAGGCACGGGCAGGGTACCAACCACTCGTCGAGAAGGAAGCAGCACTTTTATGGTTACCCCGAGGGCAGTGAACCCAAGCCTTGACCCCAACCTTCACCAACCACCTGCACTGCTTCGTGCACCACTGGGCCAACATCACAACCGACCAATGCATCCTTGAGATGGTAGCAGAAGGGTATTGCATACAGTTTCATTCAACTCCTCGGGCCAGAAAACTGCCCCCTTGTCCAAGCCTTGGGAACGGGGAACTAGATCGCCTGCTTGAGATGGAATGCCAGAAGCTTGTCTCCCTCGGGGACATAGAAAGGGTCCCAAAGCGGGAGTGGGGATAAGGGTTCTATTCCCGATACTTTCTGGTCCCAAACCCAATGGGGACCTCAGATCCATTCTCAATCTCAGAGCCTTCAACAAACACAAAAGGAAAATCACATTCCACATGGTTTCCCTGTCACAGATCATTGCATCTCTGTTTCCCAGGGATTGGTTTGCAGCCCTTGACCTCAAAGACGCTTACTTTCACATAGCAATGCATCCCTACGACAGAAAGTACCTAAGGTTCATTGTGGGAGGAAATCACTTCCAATTTACATCACTCCCCTTCGGGCTCTCTCTGGCCCCCAAGGGTATTCACGAAGTCCATGGCGCCAGTAGCGGTGTTCTTGCACCTGGGGGGCATAAGGATTTACCCCATCTAGACAATTGGTTAATACATGGGGAATCAAGAGCTCAGGTAAAGCTCCATGTCAGAGTGGTAACCCAACTGTGTGGATACCCGGGCCTCTGCATAAATCAAGAAAAGTCAAAACTGTGCCCATCCCAAAGCACAGAGTTCATAGAAGCTCTCCTAGATGTTCGCAAAGGGATGGCCTCTCTGCCCCCTTCAAGATTTTGGTCCATCTGCACCATCATTACAGAGCTGCAGGAGTCTCAAGTGACCACAGCCCATTGCTGCCTCCAGCTGCTCAGACACATGGCAGCCTCCACCTTTGTGATTTGGATGGCATGCCTGAGAATGAGGCCCTCCCAGGTCTGCTTCTCCATGGTGTTCCACCCACGGAGGGACTCCCTATCCAAGGTACTGTCAGTTCCCCGAGACATCCTGGGGACAGTACAGATTTGGAGGAGCCCCCGGTTTGCAATGGGGGGAATTCCCTTTGAAACGCTAATACCCACTGTAACACTGATAACCAATACTTCAGACTTGGGGTGGGAGGCCCACATCTCAGGGGGACTTTCCACCCAGGGGCATTGGTCCCACAAGGACAGTCTTCTTCACATAAATGTGAAGAAACTGCAGGCCATCAGATAGGCTTGCATGACTTTCCTGGACAAACATACAGGGCAGGTCAGTTCAGATTCTAATGGACAATACCTCACTACACGAACCGGCAGGGAGGGATCCACTCCCCAACTCTTTGCAAGGAAGCGTGCAAACTTTGGAAGTTAGCTCCAAGATACACAGCTACCGGGAGTGGACAACAGGTTGGTGGACTTCCTCAGCAGAAAGCCCCTAGCCAATCACAAGTGGTCACTCCACAACATGCTGTTTGCTTACCTGGTACATAAATGGGGTACACCCCAGATAGACTTGTTTGCAACATGGCAGAACCCAAGTGTCAGCAATTTTGCTCTCTCAGGGGTCAGGAGGAGGGATCTCTCAACGATGCCTTCCTCATCAGCTGGTCAGGCCCTTTGATGTGTGCCTTCCCACCGATCCTGTTAATACACAGAGTTCTCCTGAAGATCAGGATGGATGGAGCAAACATAATCTTAATAGCTCTGGACTGGCCCAGGCAACACTGGTTTTCGCTCCTACAGGACCTGTCCATAGACACCCCACTCCGCCTCCCTCTGCAGGCGGACCTCTTGACACAGGACTCGGGGCACCTGCAGCACCTGAACCCAGGTCGCCTGCACTTGACAGCCTGGAGACTCCTTGGCTGAACGAGCAGGAAAGGCTCTGCTCAGATAGGGTTAGGAAGGTCCTGGTCAGTAGTAGAAGACCATCCACCAGGTCCACCTATACAGCCAAATGGAAACGGTTTTCCATATGAGCTCAGGGTAAAGGAGTAGACCCTGCACTGGCCCCTTAACACCTAATCCTTGACTATCTGCTAGACCTTAAAGACAAAGGCCTCTCTCTTTCCTTGCTGAGAGTCCATCTAGCAGCGATCTCAGCTTTCCATGAAAAGGTAGATGGGACCCCTGTTTTCTCCCATTCTACTTCCACTAGGTTCCTGAAAGGGTTTGAAAGGCTTTTCCCACAACCCCATGAACCCATCCTTCCTTGGGACCTTAACGTGGTGCTGTGGGCATTAACAGAGCCCCCCATGAACCCTTAGACTCATGTACCCTACTGGTCCTCTCTTGGAAAGTGGCCTTTTTAGTAGCAATCACCTCTGCTAGAAGGGTTTCAGAGGTGAAAGCTCTTTCCTCCTAACCACCGTATATGAGGTTCTTCCCCAACAAAGTGGTCCTGCGACACTACTCCTCCTTCCTCCCTAAGATGGCCACTCCCTTCCACCTCAAGCAGGAGACTTGCTTGCCAGTTTTTTATCCAGACCCTCAGGTTACGGAGAGCCAGAGGAGGTGGCATACCCTGGATGTGAAGAGAGCACTCCTAACATACATCGAGTGCATGCATCCATTCCGCAAGACCTCCCAACTCTTTGTGGCGGTCGCCGAACACAAAAGAGGTCTTCCAGTGTCCTCACAGTGCATTTCCAAATGGATAGTAACCTGTATCAAAGACTGCTACAGAAAGTCGAATACGCCCCTTTCTGGGACTGTTAGAGCCCATTCTACCAGGGCTCAAGCAACGTCAACGGCCTTTCTTGCCAAAGTCCCGATCTAAGAGATTTGCGGGGCAGCTGCGTGGTCGTCGGTACATACTTTCATGATGCACTATGCTGTTGTCCAACAGGCTAGAGAGGGCGCCACGTTGGGCAGAGCTGTACTCAGTGTGGGCAAATTGTAACTCCTCCCACCATCCTTGGGTATGGCTATCAGTCACCTGTAACTGAATGATGTGAGCAGCGCTCAAAGAAGAATGGTGGGTTACTTACCAGTAACTGTCCTTCTTTGAGATGGGCTGCTCACATACATTCAGGCCCCTCCCACCCTTCCCACTAATGGAGTTGGCGAAGGTATGAGGGACTGGGAGGGTCAGGGTCACGATCACCTATATAGCCGCAGTTGTGGCGCAGTGGGGGTGTTGGCCATGTGCCCTGACCTGACAGGCTAAGGCTAAAGACTTTCTGAGCCACCATGCGCTGCGGCACGTAGACACCTGTAACTGAAAGTATGTGAGCAGCCCATCTTAAAGAAGGACAGTTACTGGTAAGTAACCCACTGTTTTAGAAGTACCTCACTGTTACAATCTGGATTTGTGGAAGCTGTATATAGTTAGAATAGAGATTACGTTTGTTTAACAAATCATCGATGAAAGGAAATAGGTTTTCCTAACTTGCCCTGAAGTCTAAAGTACCTGTCTTCAGGTGAGATCAGTCTGTGATGAAAAAACACTCTAAATTTAACACAGGCAGTTTTTGGAAGCAGATGGAAAAAGTTTACAATAATGATCTTCAAATTCCAAAGGAGAGGCGGGGGAAAAAGGTAAATAGTAACATTGCAAATAGTAACAATGGGTGTGTCTACACTAGGGCTTTAAGTTAACTTAAGAGCCCTTAAGTCAACTTAAATAAAGCCCTGTCTATATTTAGACATTATTAAGTTGACTTAAGCAAGTGCTTAAGTCGACTTAATAACACCTGCCCTTTCAGTCGCCTGAGGCTCTTAAGGGGACTTAACAGGGCAGGCCCCGCCCCCTCCCCACTCCTGGGCGGATCAGGCTGGGGCCTGATCCGGCCAGGGGGCCCGATCCTGGCCAGCCCTATAGTGAGGAGCTGGGGCCGGATTAGCTACCACCCCTCACTGCAGGAAGGCAGGAGCGGGTGGGACAGCACTCCTGCTTCTCTGTAGGCATGGAGCAGCGCTGTCAGGATAGGACAGCGCTGCTCTTTGCCTATAGACAAGCAGGAGTGTCTGTTCCCACAGCGCTCCTGCTTGTCTGTAGGAAAGGAGCAGTGCTGTCGGGGTAGGATAGCGCTGCTCTTTGCCTATAGACAAGCAGGAGCGTCGGTTCCCACAGGGCTCCTGCTTGTCTGTAGGAAAGGAGCAGTGCTGTCGGGGTAGGATAGTGCTGCTCTTTGCCTATAGACAAGCAGGAGCGCTGGGTCTGAGAGCGCTCCTGCTTGTCTGTAGGCAAGGAGCAGTGCTGTCCTATTCCGACAGTGCTGCTCCTTGCCTACAGACAAGCAGGAGTGCTGTGGGACTGCTCCTGCCTGCCCAGTCAGGATTGGGCCCCAGAGCCCATTGGGCTCCGGGTGACCAGTCCTGACTAGGGGGTGGGGTAGGAGGAGGGGCACACTGGGGTATGTCTGTGCTCTGTCTACACCGACATATCCTAAAGTCGGCTTAACAAGGTTGACTTAAGGTCGACCTTGTTAAGTCGCCTTCCAGGGCCCCCTGCCGTGTAGACATAGCCAGTGACTTTAAACAAGGTAATTGATATGAACATTTTAACAAAGTAACATTTCACTCTTAATTACTGCTTCTCTAAAAGTTAAAAATTGCACTGTTTTTCTAGGTTGTGCGTTTTTGTTCTGGGGGATGGGGTGATGGGTTATTTTGGTTTTTTGTTGTTTGTTTGTTTAAACAGATTGCCTTTTGTGTGAAGAAAGTGCACAGAAAAAATAATCTAGTTTTACAGTTCAAATTACTGATATCTCCAGATTTAAATCACAGCAACAGTGGTAGATGAGTTAGTTACATACTTGTACAGAGATTATGGTGAAATGACCTGGTGCATTTTGCAGTAATTACGCAGTGGGTCTGATTTGCCTGACATCATGTAACTCTACTGATTGATTTTGAGGTGGTGCATTTCATGTAACTTTGGTTGATTTGAGGGGGCGCATTTCATGCTTCTTGCCCTGGGCGCCAAAATTCCTAGTTACAACCCTGCCACCAATCAATTTGCTTAGCTGTACTTGTAACCCATTATTCTGACTTCTATGAAGAGTAAAAGAATTTCTGGAGCAAACAAGATGGATGAGGTAATAGCTTTTACTGGATCACCCACCTTGTCTTGGTAATATCCTGGGACTGACATAACTACAACACTTGAAGTAGTAAGACTGATGGTAAACTTCACTTCTCATGTACTTAGATTGGAGTTTCAATCCATCTCTCATCTGTACAGTGACTGTTCTGATTGCAGGTGTTTTGGGTCAAGGATTTTGTTTGCTTGCTAGAGGCTTGACTGTAAAGAGCCTAGCATAATTGCTGGTGTGAAGAAGATCTAATGCTAATTGTAACCATTTAGGTCACAGTGACCTGCTGGGCAAATGTAGCCTGCAGAGTTCTATAGTGTGTAGATCTTTAATAGGGAGGAAACTATCTGGTTCCAGCAAATACATGCCATTTTCATTATAGCCAGAAGGCCCTGAGGAGGGGGATGGTTTAAACCAGGAACTCCTGAATTTCAGTCTAGCTCTGACACTGGAACCCATCAGGGCCTTTGGTACGTCACTGAATCCTGCTATCTTAGTTACCCTCAGAGGTAAAATCTGGATAATATAATTGCCTATTTCACAAGAGTGTTATGAGGATTTATTAGTGTGTATGAAATACCAAAGATGAAGAGTCCTCTGCAGAGTGTCACTTTCAGTCAGAATGCTTAGCTGACTTATGAGAGAAGCAGCAGTGTGTTCAAATCAGAGCAAAATGGGAGGATGTGTGCAGAATTATTTGCATATGTTAAAAAAATCGATGCATTATAAATAGTTCTGAGCCAGACACTTGAGAAATATGAGAGCTATGCCGGTACTGTCTCCTCAGGAAGAAATTTGGCTTGGCTGTTAATATTTTGCAATAAGTGGAAAATAAGAGACATTTAAAAAAAAGGTGTTTCATGTGTGGGGGGAGGGAGAGAATCTGAAATTTTGTGGTTATACTTGGATATGAGTTGTGCCTATCCATTATAATTTGTCATCCAACTAACGATGCTGATATTTAGCACCAAAATAGCAATGTATCAGACATTATGGATACTGTCACTTACAGTATCTCCTAACTCTCTCCTACAGATTTGTACAGCCAGAGCTGTTGGGGATTACAACGGGTAAGCTGTACTGAGCATGTTATGCTAAGGGGTTGTTCAGATGGGGGTGATGGGGGTGTAAAAATATGTGCCGTGTGCAGAAATAATGCCTTCTAAGCACTAGAGGGAGCATACTCCAAAATGTTCCCCATGTACAACTTTAAACATGGTGCTAGCAGTCCCCTAGCAGTACTTCAACCTATTCTTTGCAGAGTTGAGTGGAGTCCTACAAATCCGTGTATATCCACAGATACAATGCAGATATCTGCAGACCATTTCTTGTGGATGCAGATCGAATACCGGTCCACACATTTTTATCTGCGCTGAGGTAGAGCCCCACAAATATGCAGATGTCCGTAGATATTCACATTATATCTGCAGCCATGGATACAATGTGGATATCTGTGGACCATTTCTTGGAGATGCAGATCAGCTGTAGATCCACATATTTGTATCCATTCAGGGCTCTAGAGTTGAGTGCCCTCAGCAATGTGAGTCTAACCCAGGGGCAACTTTCCTTTCAGCAATTGCTTACATGGAAAGTACCATTAAGAAAATATTTCTATGTATATTGATCTGTCTTAGTCCATAAACATTCTGGCCATTGTTAAGAGTTGATCAACCTGTCTCCTCTTCCTCTCCAGTTCTCCCCATTCCAACGAACCCCCCCAAGCAGGTTAAGTCAGTCAGAGCCAAGGATCAGAGCAGGGGCAAACCTGTGGCTAGGAATCACCAGGCAGCTCTTAGTCAGGTTGGGTATGTCCGCCACACGCAGCTTTTAGATTGAAATAATGCTAGTTATTTTGATCTAAAAGAGTTTAGGTCTGCATGACGTTTTCTTGAATCAAAATGACGAGCTCCGTCATTTCAGTTCAAGGAAACTTAGATCAAATCAATAAAACCTCATTTTAAATTGAAACATTGCTTGAATCAAAACAACATTGTTTCGAGTCAAAGGTTTGACCTTCCTCCTAGGGTGCATGGCAGCCTGGAAGGAAGACCCTTGCCTCTCAGCACCCTGGCCAGGGAGGGGATCAGGACCCTGGCCATGGAGGTGGGATCAAGGGAGGGCAGGGGAATGGAGGCTAAGGCGCCTGACATCCCCCACCGCTTGCTGGGTGGCGCGGAAAGGGAGTCCTGTGTCTCTGGTCTCCTGGCAGCTGCTAGGCTTGCGGGGAAAGGGAGTCCTGCGCTCCCAGCATCCCCCACCACTTGCAGGGTGGCGGGTGCAGGGATCGCGGCGTGCCAACATCCACCACTGCTGTCAGTGGGCCATGTTGCCGCACCTCCCAGGGTGCCCCTCTCCTAAAATCGAACTAGCAAGTCCTGCGTCCAGATATGCTAGTTCGTTTTTTTTGTTTGTTTGTTTGGACCTGTTGAATCGATTTAGCTTGAATCGATATAATGACTTTTATATTGATTCAGCTTGAATCAATTTTACAGTGTGTATGTGGACATAGCCATTCAGGTCACTCTGACCCAGTCAGTGGCAAGGGTTAGAGCCCATCTGAGGTGGCAAAGTCCGAGTCAAGTAAGGAATAGTCATGGAAAATCCACACTATTGCCTGGATGCTTCCTGGAACGCTCTGTGGGTGTATATAGGGCAGGAAGCTAATCAGGAGACTTGAAGCTACTGTCTGTCAAACACTTGAGGTGGAACTTTCTCAGTCTATATCCGCAGCAGGTTGTGGAAGGTGGACTGCAAGCTAATTACAGCTGCTGCTGGGTGGCAGCCTGATAGTGCCAGCTGTACAGGCCTGGGTTCTAGAGTCATGTAGCCCTACCCTCCCTGCTGGTCACTGAGAAGAGAGCTGGTCTAGGGGACTAGACAGCTGTGCATGGACTACTAGCAGTGGATCTGTAACTCATTTGGGGAACTTCTGCAGTAGACATGCTGCCTCTCCAGTAAAGCCTGCCGTAGACGGCTTCTTGTTGTCTTTGTATGAATCATGTTCCAAAGTTCCTGGTGTTGTTCTGGTTCTAAAAATGCTGCCAACGTATCAAACAGTGTCTCTGCCCTGTACTGCACCTCTCATGTGTCTGCTGGGTGCAGGGAACTCAGAACTGGTAACTTTTGTTCATGTATCAAACAAGATGCAAACAGTAGCAGCTGTGACACTTGTAGTAGCTGGTGGAATGCTAAACCCTAAGCTTGACGCATCCAAATGCAGGTCCTCCATTGTAGATGAACAGAGCACAATGTAAGTTAGAAAGGAGGTAGAAAAAGTGGCTTTAAGTCATGCTCCTCCACCCCTGAACTGAAACTGTGTGTGCGCTGTGGCAGATTCAGTTGGGCTTACCCTGCCAGCAGATTTCCCCTCACTCTAGCTCACTCACTCTCTCTCTTGGGAGATGTAGGCAGATAAAAATCATTCCTCCACCTCCATCCTTCTCCCATCCCCACCTCATCTGGCTTCTGCAGCAACTTCCCTCATCTTAAGCTTGTGAGAAAGTGTCAAAGAGAAAGAGCAACAAAAGCAGCTTCCTCACTTTATAATAGGGGTCTCAAACACGTGGCCTGTGGGCTGCATGTGGCCCCCCAAGTTACTTCCTGTGGCCTGCAATGACACTACCATTACCAATATTTGCAATATCATGATATGAAAAGGTTTCAGTGGTGCAGCCCTTGGGCTACTTCACTAGTCCTCATGTGGCTCTTGTGTGGTCCTCATTGTGATTTGAGTTTGAGACCCCTGCTTTATAACATTCTTATCCTCAGTTAGGGAGATTTCCTGGTCAGTCTCAACAGGTGATCACAGAGTTCTACCAGGTGATATTGTTGCTAGGCGACCATTTCCCTGCTAAACTAATTCTCTTAGTGGGCAGCCAGTCTGTTATTTAGAGCAGTGGTTTTCAAACTTTTTTTTTTTCTTGAGACCAGTTGAAAAAGATCTTTTATGCCTTCAACCCAACAGTTACATCTTTGAGCAATGCATTCTAGTCTTTTGGTGGTGGCAGCAGGGGATACCATGACCTAGTACCTGGGAGTCTGTGACCTAGTACTGGGTCCTGACCCACAGTTTGAAAACCAGTGGTTTAGAGTGATTACATTTTGATGGGAGAGAACTTACATCAATAACCCTCTTTCCTTTCCCTTTGCCACCCAAGTTCGGAATTCCAGTCTAACGTGGAGGCAGATAGGCAATGGGAATGGTGAAGCGCAGCTTAAAGATAATGGAGGATATAAAGCAGAGCCGTAACGCTCTATTCCCATGCCTGGGGCACGTTCTGATCAGAACGTGCCCCTTGCCATTAACAGAGCTTGGGGCCGGCGGCATGAAATGTACCCTTTAATACAGCAGCTCTATTGAGCCGCTGTGGGGCACCCAGGACAAGGCCCTGTTCACCCCTCTGTAGTTGCAGACAGCTCTGGTATAAAGACACATACAGAGAGTTCAGAATCTCACACAGAATTCATACGTTTTACAGACAGATTCCCCAAATCATCACAGGGCCATACTGATTCCACAGCCTGACTGGAGTGCCCTTTTAAGACTTCAAGATCTAACAGCTCTAATTATTCCTAATTTCTCATGCCTTTTACCAATTACTAGGAGAGTAGTGGAAGAGAGCCCCCAATCAGCCTGCTAGGGGCCATCATTCAGTACTTTGCACCACCAGTTCTCCACAAAGTAGCTACAGCCTTGGCTATGATTCAGTCCTCACTAGTGCCAGTGCAGGCAGCTTTTCATTCTTCCAAGGCAGAGATACTGAATACAACTAAATTCTTGTGCCAGGATAGTTTGGAGGAGACCTTAAATCAGGGATCAGCAACCTTTGCTGACCCCTGTGCCGGTCCTTCCTCCCTGACCCTCAGCTGGTGCTGGTAGCCCCCTCTGCTGAAAAAATGTGGCGGCTGCCTGAAAATTCAGAAATGGTCATGGCTGAAGTGGGAGCACTTCCCAGGCATGACATGGAAAGAAGTCCAGAGTGTCCCATCTTGGCAGTGTGCCCAGGGTCAGGGTCCCCAGGCATGCCACAAAAAGAAGCAACTCCTTTCAGGGGTTCCCAGGCATGCTGCAGAACGAAGTTGCCCAGAGTGACTCCTTCGGGGAGCATCACACTGCAGAGAGGAGCCAATGTGGGCAACTTTTTCTGTGTCACATGGAAGCATAGGCATGATGGGACCTCTGTGTCCCAGCTGCACCTGAAAGAAGCCACCAAGAGTGGCTTTCAGTGGCAGGAATAGCAATTTCTGTGGTACTGCAGAGGGTGTCGCATGCTGATCTGAATGGGTTCAGGTGCCACTGTCAGCACAAGTGCTGGGGGGTTGCCTACCCCTGCCTTAAATTCTGAGATTGGTTGCATGTGTTTGTTAAAAATTCCATGGCATCTTTCACAAAATGAAGTGGTTGCTCCATCAGTGTTGGCCCTAAAGGTCCCTTCCTTTGCTACTGAGCTGTGTGCTAATTTGCTGCTGTCTACCCCAATAGAAGTGGTGCATTTCAGGTTAGTATATGTACAGTTCTGTAAATGGCTATGCAGTAATCAGGGTTCCTTTGGCGTTCTCTCCTGATGAGATACTTATACTGTGCTCATCACTATGATATCTGAGTGACACCAATTTAATTTGTGTATAATTTTTTTCCATCTGGCAATGGATGTCTCAGTATCTGGTGTCCCTCTTCTAACTTGTCTCCAAGCAAAGACAAGCGGTATGTGGCATGGACCTGGTAATCTGGTATCTTTGAATTTCTCTTGGTTCTGGCAATTTTCTCTGTAAAACATACTGATCATAAAAACTGAGGTAATTTTCATGCCTGCATCTGATTAAACAGATGTTCTTTTCTGAAGACAAACTTCTGCAATCAGGCTGGTCTGTGTAGCACAGTCAGCTGATAATACTTGCTTATTTTTTGTGGCACAGGCACAATAAAAGGTGGCAGAGTGGCTCCACCTCATGTGACAGAATGATCTGTTTTTGTCGGACATTGAACTTAGCACCTTTTTTGCAGGGAGGGGGTATAAGTCTGATGGGTACAAAATGCCACATTCCTACTTTCAAAGGGAAAGAAAAAGGAATTGTTTTAGCTAGAAATGTGGAGTTATTTCATGCTTACATAATTATGCCACAGACACCCATGTGCATTAAAATAGCAGAGTTAGGGATCCTGCATAGAAGATAATACTATTGTATTGTGACATATGGTCAATGGCCTGTCTAGCTCTGTAGTCTGCCTCTGGGAACAAACTTTGCCTGATACTTCACTAAGTGCAAATGCTCCATGGTTTATGTCACTGCTTAATAACAGTGGGGAGAAACTTCTTTCTGCTCTTAGTTTATGCCTGAGTCATGAGAATGTACAGACTTTGTCATTTTATTTCTGCTTGTTAGAGCTATAGGTGCTTTCCTCTGTCATACAGATTTTTATTCTATTTCTGCTCTTAACTTCATGTGACAGTGAGTTGCTTGGGTTAATTTTAGCAAAATCCTACAGCAGTAAGTGCGACAGATTAAAATCAATGAGATCTTGTGGAGGAGAGGATCATGGGCTAATCACAGAAACCATCTGCAGCAACAAGTGTCATGGGGTTAGTATCCTGTAATGGTAAGATCCCCTAGCAGCAAGTATTCTGTGGAGTGGAGAAGTGGGGGCTTTAGGGAGCTTGGAGGTAGGGAAGATGTTGTAATTCAAGTGGGGAATAATGAAGGTCTGAATGAGAGATTAAGCTGTGGAGATGGAAAGGAAAGGACTGGTTTGGAGAAGCTGAGGAGGAACAGGGGCAGAATTTGGAAAGAGCTTGGATGCTCATGTGATACTTTCTTGTGATACATAATACTGTGAGTCATCTTTTTATCCCCCTGCTTTCAATGAGAGGAAGACTTGTGGTTGCTCGACTGTATGTTAGCTCCTTGACATGACCAGTCTGTTAGCTATGCAATCTGTTCAGGGTTCTGCCAGCCCCTTTTTTTTGCCTTGCAGCCGAGCCAGATCAAAGGCAGGGGAGCTGCCCACCCTTGTGGGCCCCCTATTGCCCCCACTCCGCTGGGGATGGAGGCAGGCTCCCAGGCCCCAGTCAGCAATGTGGAGGGGATGGGGGGGGGGGGGCGGGAGGCGGGCGCTGCTGCTGGGTGGTGGGTCGCACTGGGGGGGGGGGGGGTGGCATTGAGGCCATGCTGCTGCAGGGTGGCTTTGGCTGTGTGGGTGGGTGTGGGCCATGCTGCTATCTGGGGGTCTGTGGGGGGACACAGGGAGGAAGGGGTGGGCTTGAGGCCTCTGTACTTCTGCCCCACCCAGGCTTGCTGGTGAGCAGACCGGCCAGCCTGTAGGCTGGGCAGGCAGGCTGAAGGTAAGCAGCAGCTCACTACTTAGGCCTGCTGGGCTGGATTTTTGGAGTGCTGCGGGCACCCCTTTAGACTGGGGCTAGAAGCAGCAGTCCCTATAGCCCCTGCCTTAATCCAGGCCTACCTTGCAGCTTAGTAGTAGGTGCACCCCATCCTCTGAACCATTCTGAAAGCACTTTCCTGTAATATTTAGGTCCTCTCACTGGGCATTCAGAGGAATTATCAGCATTGCTGTCTCACAAGGAAGAGTGCACACACACCTTGGCTTGCCCAACTCAGGATCAGGTTCTTTATAACATCACAACATTGAGATTTCAATGTATTGAAAATAATCATAAGCTTATCAAACTTAAAGATTTAAGAAATAGTGAGTAAGAATGATAAGTAGAAACAGAAATGGTTGCACATAAAATGAAAGTATAGCATTCTTATAAACTTCACTTCAGCAGGCTAACCATCTGTCTATAAGCAGTCCGATCTCACTCTTGCGGTGTTTCCAACCAGGATAGTTTGGGATCTCCTTTTCACAAATGCAGTCACACTGTCTGATTGCTTCCTCAAGTGCAGGTTAACAGGGTGCTGTCCCTGCCCCCCATTTACAGTCCAACCAACCTTTGAAGTGCACTCTGAAGACAAAGCTCTTTCTTCCACTGCTGTTCTTCTTTCCATGTTAAATCTCACCTCCATTTAGCTCAGACTGGTGATTGTGAAGAAGACTAGGGTATGTTCAATTGTCATTTCATCAGATAAATGGCTAAACAGCTCTAGTCTGGCAGGAAACCAGTTTTTCACATCTGCTGGGGAGTAACACCTTGACACAAAAAGTAATAGCAAAAAATGTTTAAGGACATCAGAAGCAGGAAGCCTGCTAAGCTACCAGTGGTCCCACTGAATGATCAAGAAGCTAAAGGAGCACTCAAGAAAGACAATAGTGAGGAAACTTTGCACCCATCTTCATAACTGAGGATGTGAGAGAAATTCCCAAACCTGAGCCATTCTTTTTAGGTAACAAATCTAAGGAACTGTCCGAGACTCAGGAGTTATTAGAGGAGGTTTTGGAACAAACCGATAAATTCCACAGCAATAAGTCACCAGGACAAGGGGGTATTCACCCAAGAGTTTTGAAGGATCTCAAAGGTCAAATTGCAGAACTATCAACTGTGGTATGTCACCTATTATTTAAATTACATTCTGTATCAGACAACTGGAGGAGAGCTAATGTGACACCAATTTTTTAAAATAGCTGCAGAGTGATCCTGGCAATTACAGGCCCATAAGCCTAACTTCAGTACCAGGCAAATTGATTGAAAGTTTGTTGGGAAGAGTTTGTAAAGGGAAATCATGCCTCACCAATTTACTAGAATTCTTTAAGGTAGTCAACAAACATGTGGACCAGGATAATCCAGTGGTTATAGTGTACTTAAATTTTCAGAAAGCCTTTGACAAGGTCCCTCAGCAGACTCTCTTAAGCAAAGTAAGTTGTCATGGGATAAGAGAGAAGGTCCTCTCCTAGATACTAGACCAGTGGTTTTCAAACTTTTTTCCTTGGGACCCAGTTGAAAAAAATCATTGTCCGCGAGCCAACAATTACATCTGTCAGCAATGCATTCCAGTCTTTTACCAGCAGTAGCAGGGGGGCGCTGTGACGCAGTGCCTGAGGGCTTGCAACCTAGTACGGGGTCCTGACCCTAAGTCTGAAAACCACTGTACTATACTAAATGAACTAGTCATCTGACCTAATATGTCCATTCTAATGTTCTTAAACTATAAGGACATATTTTCAGTACATATACATAACTCCTCAAACGTCATCTGTACATGAAACTGTACCCACTGGCAACAATGCTAAGAATTGTAGGACATAACCTTTATTGGATATCTTACATTACATGCTTGATGGGTAAACACAATGACAGTTATGTGTTAGGCAAGGCTGTAACTACAGGTTCTGGTGCCCAGGGCAAGCAGCCCCAAAGGCGCCCCCAACTTGGGCCCCATCCGCCCAGCAGTGGGGGGGTGACCCTTCCCCAACAGTGGCCAGAGCCAGTCGGGGGGTCCCTTCCGTGCCGTGGCCAGAGCTGGGCAGGGAGGGGCCACTTCCCCACAGGTGGCCAAGTGCAGCTAGGGCTGGGCAGGGGGTGCACTTGGCTGCGCTGAGCCAGGCAGTGGGGAAAACACCCGCTGCCTGGCTCTAGCAGCCATGAGCCGGGTGGCAGGGAAATGCCCCGCATGGCTCTAGCACCCATCTGCCAGGCGGCAGGGAAATACCCCCTGCCCAGCTCTAGCAGCCCTGAGCCGGGCAGTAGGGAAACACTCTACCCAGCTGTAGTGGTGCTGGAAGCCCTGGCGCCTAATTTTAGAAGGTAAGGGGACTGATCCAGCTCTGAGTCCCTGCTGGGGCAGTGAGGAACTGGATCTGTCAGCAACCACTGCCAGAAAGCGGCGGCGAGCCCCAGGCAGAGCTGGAAGCCGGAGCAATTTTAGATGGTGCAGGGACGGCTCTGGTTCCCCATGGTGACTGGGGACAAATACAGCTCCTTGGGGGCAGCGAGGAGTTGGATTCATCCCCAGCCACCATGGGGAGGTGGATCCGTCCCCTGCGTCCTCTAAAATTCCACACCTGAGGCTTTGCCCTGCTCTCCCCGGCCTAGTTATGGCTCTGGTGTTAAGCATAGTGAGCTTGTCAAGCCTGTTAGGATTTTCTGACCCTGAGTAGTAAATTCTTTTCCAGCTGGTACCAACGAGCTTCTCTGTCAGAGCGGGAGCGAAAGTAGAGGAAGGAATAACCAAAATAATCCACCCAGTTGTGGACCTTGGTGAAGGGGAGAATGCTGATGTTGTCAACAGTGAGGGAAAATGGGGGAAGTGGTTTGGAAGAAAAGATAAGTTTGATTTTGGCCACATTCAGTTTTATATGGCAAAAGGACATCCACAGTGGCAGAGACAGAAGATGTGATGTGGGGCTGGGCAGAAAGAGTAAAGTCAGGGATAAAGTAGTAGATTTGTGAGTCATGAGCACAGAGAAGGGAGTTGAGGTTTTGTGAGTGAAAAAGGCTGGCCATAGGTAGCGTGTAAGGTGAGAAGAGAATGGGACCCTGGCTACATCATGGGGTGTCCACCTCACAGGGTGCAGCCACCATTTGAGCTAGACATGTAATTTCCAGCTTGACAGGATGTATCCAGGTAGGTTCTGACAGAGCTACCATGCTAAATAGAAGGGCAGCTGTGACAATGCAAGTATCAGGGGGCTAGCTGCCCTGGATAGTTCCATCTGAGAAAGGGGGTATGCACTCAAGGTGGCTACCCCTCCTGCCGTGTGTACCAACACAGCTGCACTCATTTTTAGTGTGTTTATTTGATCCCAGTTACCATGGGCATGTTTCCTTGAGCTGGAAATTATACCCCAGCTCCAAGCAGGAACATTGGAACCTGTGTAGAATTTGCAGGAGGGGTCAATGCACTGGAACTGTTGCCCTGTCTCCTTCTCCTCTGCTTCCTCCTTAGGCTTTGCCCCCTGGCCAAGCCAAAACCTGGAAATGGACTATAGTAAGAGCCACTCAGAGAATCCAGGCCACTATGGGGAGCCCTGGCCCCTACTCCTACCCTAGGAGGATGTATGGGTGCTCAAGAGACACCCAGGGCAGGTGGAAAGACAGAAGGTCTGGGGCTTCTCTCAGTAGCCTGGACTCTCTGAGTGGCTTTTAATATAGCCCAGCTCTGTCTTCTGGCCAGGCTAGGGGTCAGGGCCTCAGGGATAACAGAAGGAACAGTTGGTGAGGCCCTATGGTATGGGCGGGGGTGTAAGGTCCACCTCAGACCCCCCCCCCCCACTTGGAAGAGGCTGGTGCTGGAAACAGGGGTTGTACTTTGTGGCAAGGGAGCCAATCCCTCTATCAACTACCCCATTGTAAAGCATGGTCTGTGCTGTGCCTGCTCAAGACTTCTATGCCCATGGTAAAAGTGGGTTCCAGCACCCTGGCTCCAAATGTAGATGTACCCACAGCGAGAGTGGGGAAAATGATAGCCCACTGAACGAGATACTCAAGGAACAATCAAAGAGAGAGGAAAAGAAACAGGAGAGGATAGTATCAGCACAGCACACTGATACCAAGAAGTAAAGGAGGACTGGTCGTGTCAAAAGCAGCTGAGTGGTCGTGGACAATGAAGATAGAGCATAGAGACACTGAGATGTGACCAGAAGAGACACTGAGATGTCACCAGATGTGACATTAGCAAGAGCAGTTTGAGTAGAGTACAGAGGGCAGCAGAAGCCAGATTTGAAGATACCCAAGGCAGAGTTGGAGGAGAGGACGTTGAAGCAATGCCTGTGGTCCACCCACTCAATGAGGTTAGAGATGAGAGGAGGGGGGAGATGGGTTGGAGAAGCAGGTAGAACTGAAAGCATGAATGGTGGGTGTAATAGGCCAGGCCCCCCCAATGCAGCTGCCACTGACCCACCCTCTGGGCCAGGGTGACCCTGCCTCTTCTCATTCCTGTTCTGCCCTTCCCTAAGCTCCCACCATCTGGTGCCTCGTTGCTCTTCTCTTCACTCCGCTCTCCCTTTCCAGAGTCCCAGCCGTTTGTGTGTGCATCTCTCCCCTCCTCCACCCCCATCCCCTACGAAACTCCCACCTGCCACAACCTTCCTTTCCCCCGCCACGCTTCACCCCCTCCCCAGTGAGACACCCCTTGGCTGCTGCTCATTGCATCCCTTGCCCATGGCCCCTGTGAGTCCCCAAGTGCTCACTGCATCTCTCCTCTTCTGCACACTCCACCTGTCTCCCATCCACTAATTGTTGTGTCCCTCCTTGCCCTTCACACCCACCAGACACCTCCTACGTACCATGGCACGACAGAGTAAGGAAGCTGGTGGGGTCTGCGGGGAGCAGTGGCAGGGCCTGGGGCAGAACTGGGTGTAGTATGGGCAGAGCTGTGGATGGAAGAGGCTGGTCAGGGAGGTAGCCTTTCTCAGGTAAAGCATTACCCATCACCTCTGTTTGAAGGATTGTGCTGGTGTCAGTAAAATTTACATTAGGAGTTCCTCTCTTTTTTGTGGAGAGGAGGTGAATTCTATCCTCAGTTCCACCTGTACAACCTCAATTTAAGCCAAGTTTAACTGGGTGCAGCTTCTTAGAAGCCACACCAGAATTTGACCTCTGGACTTCAGTGCAGCAGCGATACAGAAGTCAGCATGTATATGTCATCCAAACTGTCACAGCTTTTCTGCACAAATTGGTCCTGGAGGGCTGCAGAGCCTGGTTGTTACAGCTTGACACTGATACCAGCCAGGATACAGAGCAGAATCCATCCATGGTGTAATGTCATGGGAAACAAGGAAGATACATTGAGTCCCTACGCATTTGTTCTTATTAATCCTCTCAAAGAGCTATCTAAACCTCACAGACATGTACTCATGTTAGCCCTGCTCAGGATTATGTTTGTATTTGATTTGTCAGTCTCTCACAGAGAGGTTATACTGTAGTCTGATGTGATTGGTCATGGTCTGCTAACATAGTTCCTTTCTTGAATCATCCTCCTGGTGTTTGCACTGCTGCGTTGCTGCCAAGGTCATCTGGCTGGCCAATAATCTTTGGTGTAATTCCATTCACTCAGTGGATTTATGCAAAGGATGAATGTGAATCAAGTATAATTTTCTTTTTTTTTCTTTTCTTTTTGGCAACAGAAAGAGAACAACAACAATAGAAGCAAATAAAGGACATTCCCTGAACTTGAAAAGTTTCAGCTACAGTGATCTCAATACACCAGGCCATTAAGACATTGCAGTTGGCTAGGAGAGACTTCCCTGGGCCTCACACAGTGCCCTTCATGGCCTTCGGTGTACAGGGAGTTTTCACAGAGATTTTTGGACTGTGCCATAGCCTGCAGCAGCAGCAGCACAGCGGTCCTTGTGAAGCACAGCAGAGAGTCTGTCCTTATGATAGTTTAAAGGTGCTCTGTCAGGGATTATGGGCCCCAAGTGGATGTGTTGTTAAAAAGGACTAGCCCCAAAATTAATATAAGCTCTTTGTGGCAGGGACAGTCTTTTTGTTTTGTGTTTGTACAATGCCTAGCACAGTGGGATCCTGGTCACAACTGCACAATATGTAATAACCAATAATAATGAAATAAATAAATAAATCTAATATTACACACATACACCCAGCTTTTTAATTTGTTTCCCTGTATAGTACAGGATTCAAATGACCCATGTGCTGAATGTGGGGAAATGCAGAGCCATTTCTCTGGCTCACTTGGGCAGGATTTTTGCTAAAATAAGTTTTTTGTTTTTGTTTTTAATGTATGTGAAAGCATAGTCCCACTAAAGACAAACCCCAGGAAGTGGGTGAGTGCTTGGACAACAGTGTATGTGGTGATGAGGAATGTTGTAGGGACTTTGTCTTTGTGGTTATATTTCACGTGCTGTTGAGAGTGTGGTTCCTTGTGTAAGTACAGTATTTCCTATTCAGATATCTTAATTCTTAGCCAAGTAACTGGGCCCATACATTCAGGTATCAGACAGCTAAATATGGCTTGGCTATGTTCATGAGTGTCTTGTGTTCAAGGGCTGTCTGTGAAGTGGTAGCATGAGGTTGTTTCACTGTAGAAAGAAGGTGAATTTTGATGATGATCATGCAAGCAGAGGGTCTCTTATTTTGATTTTTGTACATGAGGACAGGGAAATTAAGGCTAACTGAGGGAAGGGCACACTCCCTGCAGAGATTACACATGCAGAAGCATGGCAACTTGTTTTTCAGTATGTAAAACACAGAAGCTTCCAAAGGTTTGGGAGTCTCTATTAGGTTTCCCATTAATCAACTTCTGTTTATATCAGCTAAACCCAGAGAACTCTGGCTGGAATTCCTAAAATATCACAGTGGTGCTGATTGGGTGCATCAGATTCCATAGTCTCTGCATTTTGTTAGCCCTAATAGGAAATCTTCCATTCAGAACACCATGCACATTATCCATGGCTGGGTACGTATTGTCAATTTCAAAAGGGATAGCTGTGTTAGTCTAGTCCAGTAAAAAAACAAGGAGTTCTGTGGCACTTTAAGACTAACAGATTTATTTTTTGCATGAGCTTTTGTGGGAGAAGATCCCACTTCCTCAGATGCTGGGTACGTATTGCCTGGAGTATTCTTAAAGGGACTCTCTTATCTAATTTGGCACAGTAGCTGTTGTTTCATTTCATCTCATCTCCACAAAACCTGAACTTTGGCTTTTGGAAGAAGGTGATCAGAGTGTGAAATCTAGTCATTGGAATAGCTGCTAGGATTGCCACTTGTGATTGGGCATATTCTTGGAGGTTTCATTACATGACATAATCATTAATTAAAGGTTAATCAGCAATTCCTGGAAACTCCAGGACAATCTTGAGGTGCTGGCCCGGTCTACCCTGCCAGCAAAATTCCACAACCATCTATGGGAGTTGTGCAAGCTACACAAAGTAGCTTATATAACTCCCATTGACTTCATAACTTCCCTTATATTCACCATCTTCATTGTGCTGTGCCAACAGGAAGTGTTCTTCCTGTCAGTGGAGTACTACGCCACCTGAGGGGATGGTTTTATTAGATCAGCTTCCAGATCAACTGAGCATATCTTTACTGACCGCAAATTTGCTGCCATCGGTGTAGACATACCCAGTTTTTCAGAACAGGGCAAGATGTGGCTTATGATCCTTATTAGTTTTAAATGGCTACCATGTTGAATTTTTGTGCCTGTTTATCCACCGAAGCCACTAAAGAGCATGATAGCCAGATTCATGGAGCAAATCACCTTATCTTAAATTGAGACTCACCCTGAATATTATACATGTCAACAAAACAAGAGACTGATAACAACATTGGGTCATCCATAGAAACAATAATCTGGAGCCTGGGACTGTTCTCTTCTGTAAAAGAGAATGATGTTCAATATTTGTATTGTTTTAACAGCTGAAATCAAGACTCTACTGAGCTAGGAACTATACAGAAGCATGATAAGAGACAGTCACCTGCTAGTAAGTGTTTACAATGTAAATAGAAAAACCAAACCAAGGAGGTATTCTTATCCTTGTTCTATTGATGAGCAACTGAGGCACAGAGAGATTAAAATGAGTCTGCTGGATTTCCCAAATCATGTTCCAGTGTCCTTACTGCAAGGCCATCCTGCCTTGCCTCTTCCTTATATATTGTTAGGGCTCCTTTAAATTCATGTTTCAGAAATGTTGACTTCATCTGGACTTTTACATTGGGTTTGTGGAGAATTATTTCTGCCTTCACAAGAAACTGTTCTTTGCACATCATCAGTGTAGATTAGCAGTTCTCTGGGGAGCTGGTTGAATGTATTGCTTCAGAACCCCAATATGCATGGTGAGCTTTGTGTTGTATTCCTAGGGCACTGATGATATAAGTCTTATTTAGGTGCAGTACTGGGGGATGGAGCACCTACTTTATTACAGATTGTTATGGTCTGCATCCCAGTCTACTTGCTATATTACCTCACTTTTAATACAATTGATTTTGTCTTGCGTCTCTGTGGCCCTGAATTAATGTAACTGTTTCCATGGTAAAGCGCCTAGGGCATCTCAGTAAAACCTAGATTCAAACCACCATGCACAGAAGATTGAATCTTGGAAGTATTTCATTTGCTGCTCCATGAATGAGGAAGTGTCGTTAGGTAGGTTAAAAGAACCAAACTAGATTAATAACTCAATTAGAGATGATGACTGAGGAGGCAGAGGGAGAGGCATATGTGATCCAACAGGGTTGTAGTCATAGGCCTTAATCCTTCATTGTGCTTAAGCTGCACACAGAGTACAGAGTCAACTTTATACTTAGTTCTTGCTGTTGAGTATGCAGGTCTGATCTCTTTGTGCTGAACTAGAGTAGCCTGAGGGCTGCTCTGATTTACACCAGATGCTAACAGTCTCTCAAGTGGCCGATACCGCAGCTAGGAATTGGTGTGAAATGTGGGCATCCTAATCATGCCCCTTTCCCTTTGGCCAGCCCCTCTTTTCCCTACCATCATGGTAGAAGGTGTACGAAGTGATGCAAAAAATCCTCAAGCTTGCTTGCCACAGTGGATCATCTGCCTTCCACTGAGTGGTCCCCTCAGGGCTAGAGACTCTGGTTTTAGGGCCAGACTGAATAGCCGGGGCATTGTATAGTATCATACTGGCTCTTAGAGCTAGCCTACACTAGCACATTTTGCTGGTTTAACTATACCAGAATAGTTAAACTGATAAGACCTGTCTAGCGTCAATTCAAAGTGTGTATTATAGCTATAAAGTTAATGCTGTAGGCGATCACGCCCACCATTTGCCTTCTTGCTCTGCTTAGGGGGTCTCCACCCTGGAGAGAACAGGAGTCTGAGGTGTCACCCAGTCCAAACACCCATACTGGTTTATTTAAAACAGTGTGATGATAATATCTACTCCCAGCCAGGCCCCTGTAGGGCTTCTGCCCTTACAATACCAGGAGGCACACTGAGCTCCTTAGCTCCAACCTTCCTCCCTTGCCATGCCTCCATCAGTTTCACCCCAGCAGTTTATTTATCCACCCTCCCCCCCCCCCAGGTGCACAGCTGTTCCCATTTGCCTTTTCAGGACAGGATGTAGCATTGCCTAATCAGTAGTATCAGTCAGGGGCCTTGCTGGCTGGGGGAGGGACCCGGGGCATGGGCCAAGGCCCCACCCCCAGCCTGTAAGCCCCGCCCCCTGGCTGGGGACAGGGCCAGGAGCTGCCGCGCCACCGCGGGTGGCCAGGCCCCGCATCCCCAGCAGGGGACAGGGCCGCCGCAGCCGTGGGCGGCCGGGACCCAGATCCCCGGCTGGGGATGGGGCTGCCATGGCCGCCGGCGGCTGGACCCCAGATCTCCGGCCCAACTGGGCTGAAGATCCAGGGCTCTGGCGCTGGGGTTCGGGCACGTGCCCCGGAGTGCCCAGTGCCAGCGACACCCCTGGTATCAGCTGGGGCTCCCTTCCACTGCTTTCTGCGTTCCAGCTACTACATTTTACTCCAGCCCAGGTGGTGGGGTCACCAATGGCAGAGGCCCTGAGAGCCTTGTTTCCCTTCACTCTGCCACAATACCAGTTTAGGGTTATAAACTGTGCTATAAACTGTCATATAAGACAGTTAAATCAATAGAGCTGCTCGATCCACACAAGGGCTTATACTTGTTGAAGACATGAAATTAAAGAAAATCAGAGTGAGCTTCGTCACAGCTATGACATACCTGGACTCCTGAACTTGTATCTCCTGCATGGCGATAGGTTGCAATGCTGCACTATGGGACTTTAATGTAACACAAAGGACCCAATCTTCACTTTACATCAATTCAATTAAAGCAAATTTGCAGCTAGGGTGCATTATGAGATGCTACAGCAAAATGAGATTCAGACATTAAGTGACTGGCCGAGTGCCACACACTGAGTCAGGGAGTGGTGCAGGAACAGAGCCCAGCAGCAGAACTGGAACTAGGTGTTTTGGTGCCCGAGGCACACCTGGAACAAGGAGCACATGTAACCCATGTGCATAAAAAGGCGCAGTCTCTTTTAGGGATCCCTTATGGCTGGGTTACGTTGCTGGGCAGATTTTGCAGCCCAGAAACCAGAACCTTCTGGTGAGAGCGTGTGTGAGCACATTGAGCATGCTCCACAAATTTTTTTGTTATGCTGGAGTTACATGCCCAGGGAGAAGCTTGAGAGGAGCAGCCTGGAGAGCAGCAAGCAGAGAGCTGCAGAGTACAATGGCTAAGGGGCTCAGTGAGAGGAGCTGAGCAGGAGTGGACAGCAAGATGTTTTCTCCCTGCTTTGGACTGCTTTGCAGGGGAGTTGTCTGCAGTGGAATTGAGAGTTGGATGGCCAGTGACCTGATTGCATGGTGCTGGCTACACAGGAGGAAGAAAGGACTGCATGGCATCTGCGTGAAGATTCCTGCAGCTAGAGAGGATGAGGATTGCTTTCCTCCTGCATTTAAGCCTCAAGGACTTAAGAGACTGCAATTGAGATAAGGGTGACTCCACCTGAACATTGGGACTCCTGGGTTTCTTACAGTTTTGTTTACATTTCTAATGTTTTCTTAGGATAGGGTCTGTTTAGTTAGTTAATAAAGTTCATTGTTATGTTTCTGCTGAGTGGCAGTTTATTGTGGGATGTGAACTCTGAGCAGTCTTCGCTGTAAGTCCTGAACAGACTGGATCCTGGCTCTCCAGCTGCTTTCTGCAGAGGTTTTTCTGTTAGGCACTGGAGAGGGGCAAGTAGATGCATTTGAGCCCACCTTAGCAGGTTACACACAGAACATGCCTTCAATTGAGCATGAAATGGAGCCACTTGGTACAGTGCCCAGGGCAAAGCTGTGATCACCTCACCCTTGTTATGGCCCTGCCCAGCAGCTCCAGGCCTTTATTCTAACAAGGGGGGGGAAAAAGCATATATGTGGCAATTGTGGTCTTGTGGATGCCTGCCAGTAGGAATTTGCCTGAGACGGCCAAACTCTTCTAACTTAGACCACAAAACAGCCATCAGGTAGTAGGACTTTCAGTCATTGCTGACTTGCTGTGACATGCCAGTTGAACTAGTGTTTTCTTCCCTGCTTTTTGTTTGCTCTGCACCCATAGCTGCCCCAATGACCCTATCCCTTCCAGCTTCATGGCTTTCATTGACCCTCACTCCCTATTCTATTCTATTCTATTCTATTCTATTCTATTCTATTCAGGTGTTTATTTCCATTCCCTTCTTCCTTATCCTTTCATTTTCCTTAGGCTCCTTCTGATAATATGAGCACCATGTTCAAAAGCCAATTCATCAGCTGCTGCTCCCCCTCCTTTCTCTGAACACGCTGAGTGCATCTTCTACAGCTGTTGCCTTGGATTCATCTCCTCCACCTCCATTCTTAGTCTCCTCCAATCTGGTTTCTGCCCCCTCCTCTCAAGTGAAATTGCCAAGGTCACTAATGACCTCTTCATTAGCTAAAATTCAGGGCCTCCACTCCATCCTTCCTGGTTCCCTTTGACACCACCTTTCTCCTTGGAATCTTCAAGTTCTTCACTGTCCGCCCTTTGCACCACATCAGATGCACGCTTCTGTTTTTTACTTTTAAGGTCTTTCACAGCTTAGGTCTTTTCTACTTCTGCCAACTAATATTGCACCCTGCCCTTTCCAATCTATCAGTGACACCAGCCTCCATGGTCTGTTTGTCTATTTCTGACACAGGTGTCTTTGCCCTTCCTTCCATGCCTCTGCAAGCTAGCCACTAAATCTACTGTCCAGTCTTTCTCCTCCAGATCCACTCCTGACAAGATGCCCAGAGAAAACTGATAACAGAACCAGCCAGTCATGATTTCTGATTGATGTCTATTTTACTATCGTTTCCCCTCCCCCATTCTTTCCAGTGATTTCTTCTCCCTACTTGTTGGATCTTTTTTTTAACAATACTGTAAACACTTTTGGGTTGTAGCTATCTTTTACTCTGTGTTTGTAGATCACCGAGCACAGTGCAGCCCTAGTTCTGAGTAGAGCTCGTGACTTAAACAACAATGGAATACTAATGCTAAGAGTGCTAATTAGACCAAAGTGAGGAAGAGCCATTTAGTATTGAAGAATTGACTGAGGCCAACCTGCTGTGAACTATGAAATGCCCAAAATCAGATGTGGTGAGGTGCTCAATTTACAAAAGGGGAAAAGAGAGAGCTGTGCATGCAGCTACTTGTTTTCTATCTAATCACTTCTGTTTTTTCTACCATTTCATGTCCTTCCAGGTACTTTGCATAGAAGGCTGTCAAAATAATTAGAACTTATTAATTCAGAGGCTCTTGTTGCAATTTCCCCATTAGGAAACTCAAGAGCTGTCATAGTTAATGAATCCTCTTGGTCAGAGGACAATGCCATATGAAACCAAGGGATGGATTTCTGTTTTAGGGAATTCTCAGAGGCTTCCAGGCCCAGTCTACAAGTCACCGAGTCCTCCTCGGCCCCACTGATTGTAAGTGGAGTTGAGGCCAGTTAGCATCTTGTTAGAAAAGGCCAGATAGAAATCCTGTCAGATGTACTTGTAGCTTAGAGAACCTACTAACCCCACTGTGAGAGAGCCTGCGGAGTCAAGACTCCTGGGTTCTTCACAACTTTGCCCATCACTCACTGTGCACCAATGGGCAAGGCCCTTACTCTCTCTGGTCCCTTAAATTCCCACCTGTACTGCAAGGATTGTGATCATTTCCCTGTCCCTCAGGGATCTTGTGAGACTTGAGTCACTAGTGATTCAAAGAGGTTTGAAAAAGAGAGAGTGCAGACTGGCAAAGTGATCACAGTCTCAGGATATAAATGGCAATAGTTAGCAATTACTGCATATATGCCTGGGTTGAACTGCTCATCAGTTTAAGGTTGGGAAAGCATGTCACCCTGTTGTCTGTTGGGATGTACCTTGAGAGGGTTGAGTTATGTCTTAAAACTGAGTGCAGATCATCCCATAAGATCAAGAGGGTTTATCCCAACTGATCAGTTTCCTGTGATAGCAGGTTGCAGGTAAATCCCAGTCTTTCCTGTTTTCCATTTCCACATTTCTTTGTCATATTCTTTTTCCTTTTAGTGGGTGATAACTTCATGCAAGAATATGACTGTGGTCGCAAATATTGCTTAAAAATCTCAATGCTGGGAGCACATTTTTATATAATACCACTTTAGAATGAGTCAAGGCTGTGAGCAAGCGTAATGACAGTGGTAAAATCAGCAGTGCTGGTTCCCAATCCTGCAATGAGATCAGCCTGGACAGACCTGTATACCCATCCAAGAGTTCCACTGAAGTCAACAGGATTCCACATAGTTTTCTGCCCAGGCGTATCCCATTGTAGGACTGGTGCCTTAAGGCACAATTCAATGAATACTCAAATGCCTGCTTAACTTCATAAAGTCAATGGAATTTAAGGACATGTTTAAAGGTTTTGTTGAATTAAGGCCTTAGGCAGAGAGTTGGAGGGGTGGGGGTGGGGGTGAGTGGGACATTGAACTCATAAAATTATTAGGAAATGTTAGCAGGAGAACTTGATGTACGGTGGCCTAACTATTTATCAGTACTTGTTGGTGCTGCTTGTTTTCTCTTTTTTTTTTGAATGTACAAAATATGGTAAAGTACAGAATAAAAATAATGCTACTGGATCTGTGTGTAACTGTGGCTTAAATAAATCACTTTATTTCTTAAAAATCTACACAACTTGAAATTTTTGCTATTTTTAATATTTTCACAGATTTGAAAGTGTCAGCGAAAATCACTTCACACTCAAATTTTACACCTTCATAGGAAACATTTTGAAATTTACAGCAAAACTTTAAATTTTCAAAATAACTAACAGTTTTTCCCATGGGAGAAAAATAAGCCCAACATTTTGAGGCAGAAAATGCATCTTCTTCCCATGTGTCTGGACAGCACTTAGTATTTTGTGAGTGCAATCACAAAGCAAATTAACAGTAATGTCATGCTGAATGCTTGAAACAAACCAAACTACAATGTAAACAACTGTAGCTCTTTATCTGAGTTGTAATGACATATTTGGAGATGTTCCAATCTATCTCAAGTAAATTATGTTTTCTAAACATCTGTTAGAGACATTTTTTTAATTTAATTGGGTAAGCTGCTTCCTAAAGGGACATTGAATTTGAGACAAACCCAAATGACATATCAGCTTTCATTCATTAAGCTGTGGGGTATTTTTGTTCTCCTTCAAGACCTGGGCTGCTCGGATTCATTCAGAAATAGGTGTCTCCGTGCCGGAACGCCTGATTGGTCGGAACTTTTTGCCCTCGCCTGTCAGAAGAGGGCAGGCGGCCATCCCCCCCCCCCCCCCCCCCGTGACACCCCATGGCTATATATGTGGCTGCCACCTGACCCCTCTGCAGTTCCTAGGAGTCACCAACTCCAGATGCAGGGACAGGAGGAGGGATCTGAATGAATCTGAGCAGCACATCTCGAAGAAGGACAGTTACTGGTAAGTAACCCACTGTTCTTCTTCGACCGCTGCTTGGATACATTCAGAAGTAGGTGACTGCTAGCCATGCTGATGGATGGCAGGTGAAGTTGGCTCTTCCGCCTTCAGCACAGCATGTCGCCAACTTGGGTAGTTGTCTGATGAGCAAGGTCCTCAAGAGGTCTAAGGAATTGACCTTAGGACTGTCATCCAGCAAGGGTAGCCTGAGATTGCAGGACCTAACGCAGTGGAGAGAAGTAGGCCCAGTTTGTCGGAGCACCAATTGTCACACCTGCGCAGGAGGGCCTGAAGTCACTGGACACGTAAACGTGATACCAACGCATCATGGCTATAGTCGAGAAATGTAACTCTAACTGCTCTGCCTAAGAGCTATTGGCAGAGGCATGAGAGAGCCAGAGGGGTTAGTGTTCTAGCAGCAACACAAGTTAACATACTTCCTATAGGGAATTTCAGAAAACCGTAGGATTGTCGGGTTGGGAGTGGTGGGTACTGACACTGTGATAAATGGTAGAGGTGAAGTAGACCGTGTTTCCCTTGGTCGGGCAGTGTAAAGCACTTGCGGCCCATGAACCTGATGAAAGTATGGACCTGGCACGCTTGGCATCTGAAGAAGGGTGGAGTACCAGAGGCGGATAGGGACTAGAAGAGTTACTTTGTCCTAGATAGGAAGGGGGAAGTGCAGACAGCCGGCGGTGGCAGCTGACGACCTGATACAGGACATTTGAGGATGAAGTACACTGATCAGCATGGGGAAGGGGAGGTGCCTAACCCACCAAATGGCCCTATACAAGGCAGGCCAGGAAAGGAACTTTCCATGAGCCTGATGAACATATTCCAGGCCTACACGAGCGTACTGATGATGCTGTGGCGGTCCCTGTTGAAGAGGACTGTCAGTATCGCCTATCTTGTGAAGGCGCAAGGAAGTAATATTGTCGTTATCCCCCCCCCCATTTTTTTTTTTGAATTCGATGGTGGTGAACAGCCAAAGGAGTATAGAGGCAAGAGGCAAATTGCAATGACTCAACACCCAGAGGTAGGTTCATACATATGATAATCCCGGTGCCAGATCTCCATGGCCTACAGGACTAGGCTCACATTGGCTTATGTGTCCTCGTGCCACCGGAAATCCCAACTGGTAAGGTGCCAACCCTAAGTCTTGCGATGGGCAAAGGTGTGAGTCAGGATTGGGGCTCCTGTAGGAAGGGCCCCTAGGGAGAAAACGAGATATACTGGAGGAGGGAGCAGCGTCCTCCGCAGGAACAGAATGAAAGTCCACCACCTCGAAGGTGTACATCCTGCCATCTCCTCAAAGAGACTTCCGATTTATCTGTAGCGTCTACTATGAGCGTGCTACTGGTGTCATTAGACCTTACCCTGAGAGCAAAATCTGTCAGGGGATGGCTAGCTCCTGAACTGCCGGTGGCTGGACAAAATTGTGGCGGGCATCATATGAGGTCTATCCAGTGAGGAAGACCCTTAGGAGTCACCCAGGACGGAAGCATAAAACCAAGAAGTGACCAGTAGGCTAGAGAACCCCCAGAGACCTATGAGGAAGGGGGAGTTGTACCTATGGGACACCCAGACAGGGTTGTCCTGGAGCTAGGCCAGAATGACCACAGTGCTATGGCCATCCCTGGGGGGCAGGGGGAGGCTATGGGAGGGACCCGCCTGGTATAAGGCAATGACTGGGACCAGACTAGTACCCTGCCTATGGGGGTGGTCTGCGGACCATACCTATGGAGCCCAGCCGGGGTCCACTTCACTGGCCTTGGACCCTTCACTCTGAGGATAAAGACATCTTGCCTGCCCGCTGAGCTGACTGGGCAGCTTTGACTGTGAGTTTAGTGAGGAAGGCAGAGAGACAAGTGTGTTCAACTCTGACCAAGAACAAAGTGGTGGGAGAGGTGCATTGGTATTATTACCTCATTTCCTCTGATGGCCGTGACCCAAGAGCCCCCAGTTTGAGTGGGAGGGAATGGGCACATTAGAGTTGGGGAGAAAGAGGAGGGGAAAGTCATACCAGTCCACCTCATCAAAGAGACCCTGTGTACAGATGTTTGGTCTCCACAGCGCATTCCAGGTGGCTGTGAACAACAGGCCCAGAGAGGGAAGAGGGAGCCATTGTCCGTAAGGGTAGGCAGAAATGAAGCGGGGGCCCAGTTGGTGTGACCCCTCAGCAAGTCGTTGACCATGCTGTGAGCCAGCTGGCAGTAGCAAGTGTAGGGGTTTCATCACTGGCATGGGGGCCATGAACGAGTTATTAAGGCCTGTGTCCCTAGACAGGCTCCGGCCCGCATGTCCAATACTTGACAGGCGGAAGCAATATGCCTGCTCTATGGGTTCAGGAAGGGGTTCCTGTATCCCAACTTGAAGGCACATACCTTAGGGCCTTGGATGGGGTTGATCAGAAGCGAGCTATGTTTAATCTGGTCCCGTTAGTGACAATCAGAAGGGGTTAGGGCAGCACATAAGAAGGGTCGGGAGGGTCTCCCCCCCTCCACTTTCAGGGACAGGGGAGCAGATGGGAAGAAACGAGGCTCAACAAGGGGCCCTCTGACCACCTGGTTGGGGGGGGGGGCGTGGAATGGTAATACTTGTCCACAGGGAAGCATGCGGGAGTGATGCTCCTCTGAATGGAAATAGTCGCAGTAAACGGGACGGCCCTGTTTAGTTTGGAGTTAGGATTGATGGAGTGATACACTCTTCAATGTCTGGAGTGTACTCCATAAACCTTTATGTCTCCTGAAAGGTAGAGGAGCTGCCGCCCAAGGGGGGTGTTGTGTACGGGGTGTAATAACACCTGGAGCAAAAAAACATCCTCTAAGGGATGCCCACAGGAATTTGACCACAGATCCCCATTGTGATCACGATGGTAGTCAAGGAAGGTGATGGGGGGTAAAGTCCCCGCAGGTGTTGATGTATTTGGATGAACAATGGGGGTGTGGATGTGTGCCCAACCTTAATCCTACTCAAAGGAAGAGAGGCTATTTAACCTCTGAATTTCCACCCTGACCCAGAGGGAGAGGGAAAGGGGGAGGAGAAAGCTGTCTGTAAACTCGGAAAAATGGTACTGAGGCAGAGGGCACTCCACGGCAGAGTTTGGATGGTAGACAGCATGGCTGTGACCATAGACAGTAGTGTTGATTGACCGGTCGGGATCCCTCTCTGCAGTTGCATGGGGAAGAGCCTTGCTGGGAAGGTCCCCCAGGTGAGTTTCTGACTGAAGTTGTGGTGGTGAGGATTAAGTCCCCACCAGTAACTGTTGAAGGGAGGGGTCATCCTACTATGGGGCCCTGTGGGGCCAGAGGATGTGGAAGAGGCCCCGTCGGGAGAAGGCCAAGATATTTTAATTCCCCTCAGGGGTCATGAGTGGTCCCCAAGACAGCCAAGGTCTCCTGGGGGAAGAGGGAATCACCCCCGAAGGGGAGATCAAGGGCCACATGCTGAGAGGCTGGGGGTACTCTGGCTTCCTGAAGCCAAGATCAAGTATAGGCAATCCTCTTTGCATTGCAATGCCGATAGTCTTTCAAGGCTACCCTTACCGTCATGTCATCAAGATCAGGATCAGGAAGGAATCTTTTACTTTGAACAGGTGGAAAACACACCTGTCATGGCTACTCAAGTGAAGAAGGCAACACACGTTGAACCAGTACTCTCACAAGTTATGGATTTTGTGATGCATGGAACATTCTTATTTGACTCTCAGGTCTCTCCTGACCTCTGTCCCTACATGTCTAGGAGGACAGAGTTAGCAACCTAGTCTGTTTGTTGTGGGGTATGCATGTCTTTATCCCAATTTCTTTAAGACCGCGTTTGTTGGAACAGCTCCATTCAAATCACGGTGGCATAGTGCACATGAAAGAAATTGCATGGAGCTATTTCTGGTGGCCGGGCTTGGACAGGTCCATCGAAGAGACGGCTAGAGCTTGCACCTCATGCCAGAGCATCCGGAACACACCTCAGTTGGCACCCCTTCACCGATAGGATTGGCCTGAAAGGCCATAGCAACGTATTCATGTTGATTTTGCTGGCCCATTTGAAGGATGTACGTCTTTAATTGCAGTGGACACCCATTCAAAATGGCCAGAAGTCTCTGTAATGCAGTCCGCTACTACGGAGACCACTATCCAGACCCTACGTGGCTTTTTTAGTCGTTATGGTCTTCCAGAACAGCTGGTGAATGACAGTGCACCACAGTTCATTTCTGAGGATTTTGAAACTTTTATAAAGGCCAATGGAATACATCACATCAGGTCAGCACCGTATCATTCTTCCACCAATGAACTTGCTGAAAGGTTGATACAGACTATGAAGCAAGCTCTAAAATCTGTGAAGGGACGTTCACCTCTTCCGAAGCGTCTGAACAACTTCTTGTTCTCCTACAGAAACACTCAGGCTACAACTAAGGCATCTCCAGCTTTTCTTATGATGGGACAGTACTTGCACTCTTGCTTTGTTTTTTTGAAACCACGAGACACACAGCAAGTGGTTCAATGCCAACAGCAGGACCAGGTCAGCAGACATTCATGAAGAACAAAGCACTGCGCCTTTAGAACTGGACATCCTGTTCTTGCTCGAAACTATGCTTCAGGAGCTAAATGGGTTCCAGCAACAGTCATCACCCAGACACGACCTATTTCCTACCCTGTCCAGACGGCGGGTGGCCTGGTTTGGCAACAGCATGTAGATCAGTTGCTGCTCCATCATACCCATCCAGAAGATGCATCTCCAACGGATATACCTGACTTTGCCTGTACAGATGATATAACATCAGAGCATGAAACAATTGTTCATGTCTCTCCTGCTGCAGCCACCACTTCAATGCCTTCAGCCTCCCTGGACCAACCAGACACAACATCCTCTCTGGTTCCGGCTACTTCCCCAGTAACTATAGTCACACCACCACCAATACCACCTTGTGATGTGGGCACACGAGAAGTTCACCATAATCCACCTTGAAACAGAAGGCCTCCTAATCAGCTGGATCTTTAGCTAGTGGTGACCCCCTCTTCATGGGGCAGAATAATTCCTCGGGGGTTCACCAGAGATGGGGCAGTCTACTCTCATCTCCTAGTTTAATCCTTATTCCCCCCCCTCTAGAAAAAAACCCCCCCCCCCCCGAAAGAATATGTGGTGTTTTGAACTACCTAGGGTCATTGGGGTTGTCATGGTGATAAATGGGAGAGTTGTTTAGGTGCTAGAAAAACCTATCTGTCTGGTTCCCTCTCTCTGTTCTCTTTCAGTAAAGACTCCTTACACAGCTCTGAATATGCTGCCTCTCATTATTGGATTATAAGTTCCCCCAAAACTCTACAGGTGGCACCGTGATAGGCTCCAGGCTCTCACCCTGGAGGGGAGGGCCAGACACATCGGTGGCACTTCGGTGCCAGAGTTGTCCCTGAGCGTGCTTACCTGAGCTCTGCTGGGGAGTGGCGTCGAGAGGGCCTTGGTGCTGACTGGCAAGTGGAGCTGCTGCCAAAGCGTGGTGCTCAGATGCTCTGGCCCTTTCTTTGCCAAGTATGATGCTGATCACAGCTCTTTATTCACAGCTGGAGAGCGGCGCCGCGAGGGGTCCTGTGCCAGTCCAGCACAGCGTGCCATGCTATAGGCAGATCATGGCTTTTAATCATAGTTGGAGAGTGGCAACGATAAGGCTCTGGTGCTGACCAAGCACACTGTGCCGAGTTACAGGCTGACCATGGCTTCTATTCATAGCTAGAGAGTGGCACCAAGAGCTCCAGTGCCAACCGAGCACGTGGTGCCAAGTTAGGGGCCAGTCACAGCTTTTATTCATAGCCAGAGAGCTGCGCCGAGAGGCTCCGGTGCCGACCGAGCATGCAGTGCCAAATTAAAGGCCGATCAGGGCTTTCATTCATAGCCGTAGCGCAGTGCCGACAGGGCTCCAGTGCCCACTGAGCCCATGGTGCTGAGGTAGAAGTCAACCACGGCTTTTATTTGTAGCCAGAGAGCGGCTCCAAGAGGGCTCCAGTGCTGACTCAGTACACGGTGCCGGATTAGAGGCTGATCGTGGCTGTATTCATAGCTGGAGAGCGCTGCGGAAAGGGCTCCAGTGCCAACCGAGCATGTGGCGCCAGATTAGAGGCCAATCACAGCTTTTATTCATAGCTGGAGAGTGGTGCCAAGAGGGCTCCAGTGTTGACTGAGCACATGGTGCCGAGTTAGAGGGCAGTCGCGGCTTTTATTCATAGCTGGAGAGCAGCGCTGAGAGGGCTCTGGTGCCCATCCAGCAAGTGGAGCCGGTGAATCCTTCAGTGCGGAAGACATACCCAGCGTCAGCTGCAGGGCCCATTCCTGGGTGCGTTATGCAGCCTTCACTCCCTGTCTTCCTTAGTCCTTTGTTTAAAAGGCCTGCAAATAGAGCATAATCCACCCGGTGAAGCTCCCACAGGCATTAAGAAACCTCCTGTGGGGGTTGACCCTTGTGCTTCGGGTTTCTGTTGGAAGGACGCAGTAGGAGCGCTGGTGAAGTCCACAAACAGGTCTTCCATGAAAATACATGTGAAACAGAGCAAAGAGATGGGCACTTGCATAAAGCAAGCACAGGCTGTTGCATAACCGTCGCTGAGGGTGGAAAAAGGGAACTGGGGCCATATAAATGGCCAGGGGGCGGTGGCTGCCAGCCCTTTCCTCACAGGCTAAGGCTAAAAGAAGTTCCGGCCAATAGTGCACTGTGGCACGTAGACATCTAATACTGAATGTATCCGAGCAGCACTTGAAGAAGTAGCAGCAGTGAATCTCAAGGTCCAAGCTTGGGCTACCTCACTGAAAATAACTGTGCTGACATTCTGGCTTGGGCTGGGGCTTGGGCCCTGAAGCCTAGGTATAGGTGGGTGTCAAAGATCAAACTCCAATCTTCGCAGGAACATCCACAGCTCCTTTTAGTGCTAGGATGTCAGCCCTGTGAGCCTGCACCTGTCAGTCCAGGCTCTGAGGCTGATGGCCACAGGCAGCTGCTGGCTGTCCCTTCACCCTTACAGTCCCCTCAGGATGAATATATTCCCCTACAGGTACAAAAGGTTAAACTGAGGGAATTAAAGCCTTCCCAAATTTGATTATATAATTAGCAGTTGTCTCATTCTGTTGATTGTGAAAGCAAAACAGTTTCCCAGAGGCTTTTTTTCCATTTCCCTGCATTCTTTCTTTCCATGCTTGCCTACTACCAGTTGTGCTGTCTGCACCCTACTGACACATCTCGTGCAGTAGGAGCTATGGTAGTGTCACAAGCTGGTAAAGTCACAGCTGTGTCCCTCAAACCAGTATCCTCTCTCACCTCAGTGCTTAGTGCCTGGGAGCTTCCCAAACTGAGGCTGTGGGGGTAAAGCAAACTCTTCAGTCAGCACCTTTGAGTCTCTTTCAGGTGTCGTGATAGGCCTTAATGAGCAGAAGTGCCACAGTCATTGGGCAAAGCCGACAAACTTTGACACAGCATGCCTTTTTTTGCAATTTGTCTACACAGAGATCACAACATGTATGTGAGGCAGGCTTAGAAGCTGTGTATCACAGCTTCTGAAGGGGGGCCCCGAATCTGCATGGGTCCTGTATTAGCATGAACACAAAGAGCACAATTACATATCAGCATTCTGGGTGCAGGACATAGTGAGTAATGGTACTTGGGGTTAATCTGATCACAAATCTGTCAATATTTGTAATTCTACTGAGGGAAAATATAAAATACTGTCTTTTTGTGAATTTCTACTCTCTGTTTGTTTCAAATCTGTCTGGGTTAGTTAAAGGGTAAAAACTACCCTTAGTTAAGAAGAGGCTTGTAGGAAAGGCAATTGCATCTTTCAGCCTGAAAGAAGTTGAAAGACAGGGGTGGTGGTTTGAGACTATTTTGACCTCTCCCTCTTTTGCTTCCCCTGTCTAATGATAGCTATGGCTAAGCTTCTTCTGAGGCCTTTGTCATTTAGATAGAGGTAGCTGTTTACAGCTATTTAAAAGCTGGAATTATTAGGGAGAGAAGCACACTCTCTCTCTGCTAAAAATCAGTAGAGAGAAAATCCTCTCTCTGAGCTGAGATCACTGAAGGGCAGCCAGCAGCTAGCTAGGCAGCAAGAGTGACCAATGGGCAGAGCCAGCAGACAGCGTGTCAAAGCCAGCGAATGGTGAGAGTGGACAGCAGTGAGCTGGGTGGCATGAGTGACTAGTGGGCAGAGATGGCAGACAGTGGGCAGAGCCAAGGGACTGTGCTATTGGATGGAGTGAGTGACCAGTAGGTGGTGTTGGTGGACAGCTGGCATGAAAGACACTCTCTACGAAGGCTTGGGGTGGTTGGGAGCCTAGTTAGCACTGATTCTCCAGATAGGTGCTGATTTTGCTAGTGAATTTACCTTGTATGTTCTGTTATGTGGTGTGGGCTGTTAGGAACTTTCCCCTGTACTGGTTTGCTAGATCAGCCCTGATTTCTGTTATTTGGCCTTTTATACTCTATTTCACTACTATTAAAAGTTCTGTTTATTACACTCAGACTTGTGCTTGCAAGTGGGGAAGCCTTACCCCTTTGGGGTGCCCAGGGAACAGTGCAGGATTTCCCAGAAATCTGGGTGGTGGCTCAAGCCAGTTGGTGGTGCTACATTATTGGGAAACCTCTAGGTATAGAACCCAGCCCTTGTCCTGCCAGCCCGCCCTGGCAGAAGGGGTACATGTATTTGCTATTTCATATTACTATAAAATACTGATGCAGATACTTTTCGGATGCTTAGCTCCTCCCTGAGGAACTTCTTGTGAATATTCTCAGTCTGGGTTGTATTGCCCAGGGAAATTATTTTTCTGGTGCAGAAGGATCCTTGATATGACAATCCCTTTTGGTAAACTAAGGGCTTGATTCTGCTACCATTAGGCTTGTTCTACTCTACATACTCCAGGATAGTTATATGACTCAGGGATGAGAAAAATCCACTCCCCTGAGCAATATTGTTATGCCATCCTTAACACGCCATATAGACAACACTGTGTCAGTGGGAGAGCTTCCCCCACCTACATAGTGAATTCATATGCAAATTTGACTGTGTGAAAGCAGGATTAAATCGTGCCTATGTATTCTTTTCCTATTACAACAGGTGATTTGACCTCACCCTCCTCTATGTGCTGTTTCCCAGTGCTTGACTCTTAACAACAGCTTTGATTTACTGTAATAGTCTAACCTGATTCTATGACTTTCACTTCCCTGCATTTATTTTTCTTTCATTTGGTAAGTTCTCCATCTTCAAGCATCTGACAAAGTGGGATTTTCTCCCATGAAAACTCATACCGTAAATAAATTGGTTAGTCTTTAAAAGTGCCACAAGACTCCTTGTTTGTTTTCCAGACAATCCTCTTTTTCTATGAAGATGTCCATAGTGAGAAAGTAGGGAAGGAAAAAGAACCCTCACTAAATAAAACTTGACACTGACATAGAGGATTCTGGGAATTTAGGGCAAATCTGAAAAGAGGCTGTGACAGAGTGGAGGAAGGATTCCTTCCTCCTTCTCACCCCCCCCCCCCGGGTCTCCTTAACTTAGTGAACTGAGGTGGGGCAGTGCAGGTCACTGGAGCCAGGAACTAAAAGGGAGCAGATGGTAGCTGACCACACTGATTAGGTGAAGCCACAGTCCTGACTAATGAAGCAAAGGGAGAACAGCTGGCTACCTGGCCGGAGGGGGTATAAAGGCCACTTCAGGAAACCTAGGGGGAGAAGCATGGCCAAGAAGGGTGGGGAGGTTTGGGAGACAGGCTGCTTTCTGGTCTGAGGGGGTGAACAACCCTGAGCCTCCCAGGCCATAGAGCAGTGGTTCTCAACCACTGTGTTGGGACACAAAGGTGTATCTCGAAGAGCTGGGAGGTGTGTCATGGAAAATAGGTAGCTCAGCTTGGAGCCAGCTTGGGGCTCCTGCTGCTCTCTGCTGCCCTCAACAGCTTGCACCTGATTCACAGCATAGGCAGCAGCCAGGGCCAGATGAGTAAAGGGACTTAGAGTCTGCAACCCAGAGATCCTGGGTTTTGGTGGAGGGGAAGGGCACTGCCAGCCCCATTGAGCCAGACCACCAGGGCACAAACCTGTGTTGACTTGACTCTGTTCCTACCCAGGTCCTGGAATGTAGCTTTCTCCAGAGTGCCGCAGCCTCCCAAGCACTACCACCTCATTGTTGTGTGTCATATAGGGGAATGTCAGGTGTTCTGTGATAGAAGAAGGGTGGAGAACCACTGCCCTGGAGAGCCTGGGACAGGAAGTGATGGTGTGCACTGTAAATAAATGAGCACAAGTGACTGCAATGGAAACAGCTGTCAGCCCTTTGTAGTGGGGGAGGGCAGAACTCTGAGGGCCAGGAGAGCAAGAGGCCCAGTGCTACAGAGTCCCTCACCTTCCAATACAAAGTCACCCGTGGGGGAAGGAATTCGTAGAGTAAGTCTGCCCTTGCTCAGTCTCCCTCCTCTCCTGCAAGGCTGGGCCTAGTTCCCCACTCCAAGCATTGCAAACAGACATGTGGGGTTGCAGAACCATGCAAGTTATCCCTGTTGTGTCTCCATCATGACAGAAGAGCTGCTGAGCCAAATTTCACTTAGTGGCACAGTGACCCTGTGAGTCATTTGCAATGCCATAGGGTTTAGGGGCTCTCTCAAAGGGGTAGGGTGGGGCATAATCCCCTTTTGTTCTTGTTTCTCTGGGCAGCCCTCCATGGAGTAAAGGCTTGGCTACATCAGTGCTTCGTATGTGCCAAGCTGGGGCCGTTTCGAAACAAGCTGTTTTGAAATAAAGGCCTTGTTTTGAAACGCCTTATTTCGAAGTAACAAAAAGCTATTTCGAAATAAGGAAAAAGGAGGGAATTGAAATAGTATGTCCACTGTGAAATGCTATTTCGAAATAGGAGAGGGCAGGGGGAGGGAGGCCCTGTGCTGGGCCCAGGAGGCCCCGCCCCCGGACTTCCCCTGCCTCCCCATGGCTCCTGCCCGGCGCGGGGGGCTTCCCCTGCCCCCTCACGGCTCCTGAGGCTCCCGTCCCCCCCTGCTTCCAGCAAGGGGAAGTGGGGGGGAAGCCAGCTGGGGCACCCTCCAACCCCCTGCACTCCACTCAGCACCCTGGCCAGGGTGCTGGGGGGGGTGGGACCTTCCCCCCAGGGTGCTATGCACCCTGAGAGGAAGGTCCTTGTTATTTTGAAACAAGGATTGTTTCGAAATAACATGTCCAAATGGCTTATTTCGAAAACAACTGGTTTCGAAATAACCCTCCTTTCAAAAGCAAAGTGTTTTAAGCTGTTTCGAAAGGAAGGCTCTTGTTTCGAATCGTTTGGACATAGGGACTTTTATTTAGAAAGAATGAAACAACCAGTGTTGCTTCGAAATAAAAGCCCTGTGTGGACATACCCTATCTATGCACGGGGACCCTGCTGAAGTCCATTAAATAGCACTTTGGAGTGTGACTAGCTCATCATTGCATGCTAAGGAACTGTTTGTGCATGTTAGCAGGATCCACACTGACAGTGCACAGCAGGCTCTGCAGGTTAGGGTCACACCCCAGTTTGTAAGGAGCTAAATGTTTGTGTAAATAAGCCCTAATACAGTATTCAGTGCAAATAAGGAAGACAGAATTGTGCTCCATTTGTATTTAGATTGTTAACAAATGTGCTCAAGCAAGTCAGCAAGCCATCAAGACTTCAAAGCGAAACAGAATTGGAACTGATATGCAAATTTAATTGTGTGGAAACAGGATCAAATAGTGACTATGGATTCTGCCCCCATTACAACAGGTGATTTGATCTCACCTTCCTCTATGTGCTGTTTCCCAGCGTTTGAATCTTAACAACTGCTTTGATTTGCTGTTTCAGTATGACTTGATCCTATGACTTACACTTACCTGCATTTATTTTGCTTCCATTCTGTAAGTTCCCCCATCTTCAAAACGTCTGACGAAGTGGAAGGGGATCTCCAATGAAAGCTCATGCGATAAATAAATTTGTTAGTCTTTAAGTGCCACAGGGCTCCTTGCTTGTTGTGCTAAACCAGACTAACCTGACTACCCCTTTGGCACTTGGTTTGAAGGTATTTCTTACACTAAGTATATGGAAGGACAAGAAAATGCTGTAGGTATTCAAAGAAGTTCATTTGTTTATGTTATGTTAAGCTGGGTCGGTTTTCAGGGCTATCAATGTATATTCAGTTGTAATTTTAGCAGATTACATCACATGGCTTAGTTACATCAGCCATCCAAGCAGAGAACAGAAAAAAAATATCATTCGACCAACCAACTTAACTAACCAACACAGTTCAAGTTGCAAATTTTACAATAAAAACAAACAAACCTGAAATTCACATATGAGTCTGTATCTGAATTTATAAATCACAATTTGTGTGTATTTTCTCTAGGTAAGCTCACATTCTCAGTTCTTCAAGGAAAAGCGTACACTCAGAGGTCCCAAATGTGGTCAAAATAATTTGCTTTAAAGGCAAAGAAATTTTCTTTGGTGATTTTCCCCACTCAGCTTTATTAGACTTCTCACCAAGGAATGTAATGTCAGTGTCATTGGGAGGCCTAGTGTGGTTACCCTATTTCAGGTTCCCAAAAGGAGGACACTGCTACAGGGGAAGCTGGACGAAGGTAGGAGTGAGAGGGGGAGTTGGCAGGAGGGTGTATTTGATGGAGAGGCTGTAGCTTCAACTGTCAGGCCGCCATAACAGGGGGAAATACTGGACAGTTGCTAGTATTTTAAAAATCTGCCTTCTTGGATATTGCAGACCAAAAACTTTTTCAGTAGGAAGGAGATGAAGCAGTAGAATGGGTTACCCAAGAAGGTGATGGAATCTCCATCCTTACAAGTTTTAAAGCCTCACTTGACAAGGCCCAGGCTGGTATGATTTAGTTGGGGCTGGTCCTGCTTTGAGCAGGAGGCTGAACTAGATGAACTCCTGAGGTCCCTTCTTACCATAACTTCTCTGATTCTGTGAAAAATAAGGTCATGGCCAGAGAAACCTGGATGTATGATAACCCTAGTGGTAGCAGATTCCAAGAATGAGTCATATTTAAGCAGCAGATAATAGTATATGAGCAGTGTTGTTAAATATATTTATACTGGATAAAATTTGTCTGAATATTTCATCTGGAAGCTAAATGGTGTCACAGTATCAGAATTGTGCCCTGACTGTTATTCAGTCACAAGGAATCAGCAGATATAAAGAGGTTGCTCCCTTCTCTTCCTGCCTTCAAATTCAAACTGTGTCAACAAGAAAAATCTCCAGCAAATGCCACTCATTAGGAAATAAAGTTAACTGTGTCTCTGCTGGATGTTACAAAATTTACCTCCCCAATTGCTCCTATAATTGCTGTTATGTACATTTATACAGACACCCAGGACCATCCTGGAGGTGGGAGGAGGGGGAATCGGCCTGTGGGGACCCCCTGCCCCCCCTTGCACTGAGGGAGTGGCGGGCTGGGGGCAAACCCACATTTGTGCGCCATTGTCCCATCCCTTGCAGCCTATGCCCCACCCACAGACCAGGAGTGGTTCTTAGTCCCACCCCATCATGTGCCTGTAGAGGCCAGGCCTGTGGGTCCCGCTGAGGGGCTGCAAGTGAGCACCAGGCCGTCGTGCACCAGGGTGAACAGAACGGTCCCGACTGGTGCCCCTGCCCTTCCACCGGGAGGGCCTGAAGGCCATGGCCCCTGGCACTGGAGGGGGGTGCATTCAGTGCTGAGGGGAGGCTGGAACCAGAGGCTGCCCTCCCGATGCTGCGTGATGCAGCATGCCTCACCACACCTCTGCCCAGCTGGTCCACCCAAGGGAGCGGGAAAGGTCAGTATGGGCAAAGGCTCTGCAGGGCCTGGGAGTGGATCAGCTGGCTGGGAGCGGGGTGGACTGGAACACTGTGCGGAGTACTGTAGGGACGGTGGCCTCTGGCCCGGGCCCTGGAGGCAGCAGGGGTGGCACAGGGCCTGCCGAACCATGGGGTCAAGGGCAGTCACCCCACTCTCCCTTCCGAGGGACGGTCCTGAAGACACCCTTCTCACCATGGCAACTGTACACTGAGATAAGCTGCTACAAGTTCCATAGGAAGGCTGTGATAAGGACAGGAACACAACCTGTATCTCGCAGGCCTTTGTCTGAACAAAACTACGTGACTAGCTGTTCCACTGTATGGTATTGAATAGTGGGAGGGTCAGGCATGTTTGACATAACAAGTGTGTGTCTAACTAGATCTACAGACACTGCTGTGTTCACTGATCAGCGTTGAATTACATCTTAAGAATACGTTCCAGAGGGTCAGCTGTGTTAGTCTAGTTCAGCAAAACAAACAATGGGTCCTGTGGCCTCCTAAAGACTAATAAATTTATCTATCAAATGAGCTTTCTTGTGTAAAATGCCACTTCATCTGATACATGAAATGGAAGCTACAGTTTGGAAGGGAATATGTAAATGCAGAGAAAGTTAAGTCGCAAGGTCAGTTCTGTCTTTTTCAGCAAGTTGTTTTGATTCAAACAGAGTGGAACCAACAGATAAGGAAGGTGGGAAGGTAAAATCACCTTTGGTAATGAGTGAGTTAGCCCAGATCTCTACTCAGACCTAATTTAATGGTGTCATATTTGCATATGAGTTCTAACTCCTCAATTTCCCTTTGGAGTCTCATTGAAGCTCTGTAACTGACATGTCTTTCACAGAATGTGCAGGGAGGATGAAGTGTTCTTCTGTGGCAGCATTTCCCACATTATTTTGGCATGGAATATATTGGTGGAACACATACATGCTGAGCCAGAGCAGGCACGTGAGGGGTTTTCATGCTGAAAAAATTGCCTCACATACTGCTCAAAAGTTGATTTTAAAGATTTAGTTTTTGGGGGATGTCTTTAATTTTACAAAAGAGGATCAAAGGATCAAAAATTTTTCATGGAACATCTATTCACATTCCATGGAACACAGCTTGGGAAACACTGGTCTATTGGTTTTTTTAATATTACCATTCTTGATATCTGATTTGTATCCATTTATTCTTTTGTGCAGAGACAGTCAAGTCTGGCAAATGTATAACCCCTGTCTTATTCAAAGAGGTAGCCATATTAGTCTAGCTCAGTAAAACAAACAAACAAGGAGTTCTGTGGCACTTAAAGACTTACAAATTTATTTTTTGCATGAGCTTTCGTGGGAGGAAAATCCCACTTAGTTAAATGCTTTGAAGATGGGGGAACTTCCCCCATCTTCAAAGCATCTGACAAAGTGGGATTTTCTCCCATGAAAGCTCATGCAAAAAATAAATTTGTTACTCTGTCTTATTGTTCTTTGTATCAAAACAACTCACTTGCTTTTCTGAAAAAGTCTGAACTGACCTTGTGACTTACCCTTCTGTGCATTTATATATTCCCCTACATAGGGTAGTTCCCATTTCATGCATCTGATGAAGTTGGATTTTACTCACAAAAGCTCATGTGGTAAATAAATACATTAGTCTTTAGAAGTATCTTAAGGATATACTTCAAAGCAAGTGAGGGCAAGTTCCACTCTCACTGATGCTTGTGAAATGCAGTGAAATCATTGAGATTGCGTGAGTATCACTGAGCCCAGAATATGGCCATGAGGATGGAAAATCATTTTGCTTAAAGGAAATTGTGCTATCATTGTACATTTTTCGTGAGACCTTTTTTTTTTTTTTTTTGCTAAACATGCTAAAGTGAGTCTAGGGCTGGTTCAAGGGTGCTTTCTCCTGATTTGGTACAAAATGGGCAAGGTACTAATATTCAAAACAGGCACACTGACTATAGAAAAATGTTTCAAATTTGCACCTTCTGGAGTGTTTGAAGTCTTTTTTTTTTCTTTTTAAAGAATAGTTAAGGAGACAGAGAAAATAATGACTGTATTAGCTTTCTACAATCAGTGGTGTGGTCAGAGCACAGATCTGGAAGCCAGGAATTAATGTAGGCCATACTCACAGGATAGGGGAGCAGTGACTGTGGAAAAGATTGAGTGTTCATGGTGGTAATAAACAGAACATGAGCTCCCAGTGCAGCATTGTGGCCAAAAGGGCTGATATGCTCCTTGAGTGTATAACCAGGGGAATCTCAAATAGAAGCGGAGAGGATCCTTTGCCACTGTTTGGTGCTGGTTAGTTCTGGCATCCACAATCCAAGCAGGTTGTTGATCAATTGGACATGGTTCAGAGAAAAGTCCCAGCCTCTACCTGGATTGGTGTGTTACTTATCAGTAGCTGTCCTTCTTCGAGATGGGCTGCTCACATACATTCAGTTACAGGTGTTTACGTGCCGCAGTGCACAGTAGTTTGGAAAGTCTTCAGCTTTAGCCTGTCTGGTCAGGGCATATGGCCAATGCTCCCTTTACGCTGTGACCGTGGCTATACAGGTGACCATGACCCTGACCCTCCTAGTCCCATCTACCTTTGCCAGCTCCTTTAGTGGGAACGGTGGGAGGGGCCTGAATGTATGTGAGTAGCCCATCTCAAAGAAGGACAGTTACTGGTAAGTAACCTGCCGTTCTCCTTCAAGCACTGCTCACATCATTCAGTTACAGGTGACTGCTAGATGTACCCATGGACAGTGGGAGGAGTTACAGTCAACCCACATTGAGTACAGCCCTGCCCAGAGCAGCAGCATCTCTAGCCTGTTGGGCAATGGTGTAGTGCATCATGAAGGTATGTATTGATGACCATGTAGCAGCCCTGCAGATCTCTTGGATTGTGACCTTGGCAAGGAAGGCCATAGAGAATGCTTAGGCCCTGGTAGAGAGGGCTGTAACAGTTCCAGCAAGGGGTGAGTTCAACCTTCTGTAGCAGTCTTTAATGTAGTTCACAATCCATTCAGAGATACACCGTGAGGATACTGGTAAACCTCTCTTATGTTCAGCGACTGCCACAAACAGTTTAGGAGTCTTGCAGAATGGCCAGGTGTGCTTGACGTAAGTTAGAAGCACTCTCCTCACATCCAATGTATGCCACCTCCTCTAGTTCTGCATAACCTGGGGGTCTGAGTAAAAATCTGGCAAGCAAATTTCCTGGTTAAGGTGGAAGGGGTGGCCACCTTAGGGAGGAAGGATGGGTGGTGACATAAAACCACTTTATCCGGGTAGAACATCATATATGGGGGTTCCGAGGAGAGGGCTTTCAACTCCAAAACCCTTTGAGCAGATGTGATTGCTGCTAAGAAGGCCACCTTCCAGGACAGGACCAGGAGGGTGGCTGAGTTCAGAGGTTCATAGGGTGGCTCTGTCATTGCCCAGAGGATGACATTCAGGTCCCAAGCTGGGATGGGCTTATGGGGTTGGGGAAAAAGTCTCTCTACCCCTTTTAGTAATCTGACAGAGGTGGGATGGGAGAAAACTGATTGTCCATCCACACTCTTGTGGACAGCTGAGATTGCCACTAAATGGACTCTCAGCAAGGAAGGAGAAAGGTCTTTTTCTCTGAGGTCTATCAGATAGTCAAGGATCTGGTGTATTGGGGCTGATATAGGGTCTACACTTTTGTCCCAAGCCCAAGTGGAGAATCGCTTCCATTTGGCTGTGTACATGGACCTGGTGGATGGTCGTCTGCTACCAACCAGGACCTTCTTAACCCTGTCAGAGCAGAGCCTCTCCTGCTTGCTGAGTCAGAGAACATCCAGGCCATCAGGTGTAGGTGGCCCAGGTCTGGGTGCCAAAGGCACCCCGAGTCCTGCATCAAGTGGTCCGCCCACTGCCGGAGATGGAGTGGGATTTCTATGGACATGTCCTGCAGGAGTGGGAACCAATGCTGTCTGGGCCAGTCTGGAGCTATTAGTATTATGTTTGCTCCTTCCCTGTTGATTTTCAAAAGAACCCTCTGTATCAGGGGAACTGGTGGGAAGGCATACATCAGGGGTCCCAACCAGTTGATGAGGAAGGTGTTGGTGAGAGACCCCTTCTCCCAGCCCCCGAGGGAGCAGAACTAGGGACACTTGCGGTTCTGCCGTGTCACAAGCAAGTCTATCTGGGGGGGACCCCATTTGTCTATCAGGAGGGAGAACACCTTGTCATGGAGGGACCACTTGTGGTTTGCTAACGGTTTTCTGCTTAGCAAGTCCGCTAGCCCATTGTCCACTCCCAGTAGGTGGGAGGCCACTGGGATGAAGTTGTGTTGTACAGCCAATTCCCAGAGATTGCACGCCTTTTCGCAAAGTGGTGGGGAGCAGATCCCCCCTTGCCAATTCGTGTAGAACATGGCTGTGGTGTTGTCCATGAGGATCTGGACTGACCTGTCCTGCATCTTGTCTAGGAAGTTCATGCACGCTAATCTGATGGCCCTTAGTTCCTTCACGTTTATGTGGAGAGGAGTGTCCATCTGGGACCAGCGCCCTTGGGTGGAGAGTCCCCAAGAGATATGGGCCCCTCCATCCTGTGTTTGAGGTATCCGTTATTAAGGTCAATGAGGGCCTGGAGTCTTTGAAGAGGATGCCCCCCAATGGCTAAACAGGGATCCCTCCAAACCTGAATTGTCCCCAGAGTGTCCTGGGGAACAGACATTACCTTGTTCAGGGAGTTCCTCCATATGTGGAAAATCAGATCTGAAAAGGCCTCATCCTCAGCTGCGCTGTCTGGATCACTGAGGTGGAGGCTGCCATGTGGCCGAGGAGCTCCAGGTGCCAGCAGGCCGTGGTCATGGGGGACGTTTGCAGCTCCATAATGATGGTGCAAATGGAGAGGGGTAGGAATGCTGACCCCTTGCAGGTGTCTAGATGTGCCTATACAAACTCTATGATTTGAGATGGGCGGAGCTTTGACTTTTCTTAGTTTATGTGGAGGCCCAGATAGTCACAGAGCCTCACTGTCACTCCGATGTGGAGCTCTACAACCCCCAGCTACACCCCCTAGTCCGCCACCAGTACCTCAATCCACTGACCTGACAGGCTAAGGCTGAAGACTTTCTGAGCTCCCATGCGCTGCGGCATGTAGACACCTGTAACTGAATGATGTGAGCAGCACTCAAAGGCGAAGTCTTTGTTTCTGGTTAAAGAGTCAAGGTATCCAAGGCAATATGTTTTAACGGACCAGCTTCTACTGGTGAGAGAGACATGCTTTTGAGTCACATGGAGCTTTCCCACAGATTCCTGGTTATGAACTGCATCTTTTCCCACGAGTAAAAAGACAGATGACTGTAAATGGCAGTGTACTGGGAGTGGGGGCGGGGGATAGGGGGAGTGACAGCAATTCAGCTGCCTCAGTGTCAGAGGGTATTTGGAAGGCCTCCTCGCCAGAGAGATTTAAAAACCGAATCATAGCTAGATTTCTGTTTTTTCATCTCCCTGTTTTCTTCTTCAAGCTGCCTTTTGTATTCTCATCCTTTTCACTATATACTACTGAAATTATGCTCTCTCTGCTTGACTCCAGACTCTGCAAAAAGCCCTCTAGATGAATGAATCTTGTTAGTCTCAGTCCAGGTAGTCAGAGGTAGTCAGGCAATTCAATGGGCACCAGCATACATGCAAATATCTTATCTTAATATGCATGCACACTTTATATATTGAACTAACTGCCAGAAAAAAGTGTAGCTGATCTGCATGGAGACAATATAGCTAATAGTCAGGTACATAATCGTTTGGACTCATGTACCTATGCACTAATCTCATTTAGGTAGTCGCTGCCAGGGCAGACTGAACCTGGAACCCCAAATGCTAAAATCAGAAGCCCATCCTAGCCCTTGATGGCAGCAACAGAGCAGCCTCTAGACCAGTGGTTCCCAGTATTTTCTCTGCCATGGCACACCTTGATACTTTCAAATTTTTCAAGGCACACCACCATTACAAAATTCATGAATATTCAAATTAACTTAAATTACTTATGAATATTCATGAACCATGGCACAGTGTTTCAGAAATGCTCCTGTGTGGGGTAACAGGGGTAGCAGAGCAGGGGTGGCAAAACACAGGAAGTCAGGAGTCATGTGCAGTGGCAGGAGTGAATGTGGGAAGTGGAGCAGGGCAGGGGTGGCAAAAGAGGACAAGGGGAGCCATGTGGGGAACAGCACAAGGGTGGCAAGAGAGGAGAGAGGAAGGGACAACAAGAGTGGCTGGGGGGGAACCTGGGGAGTGGGAAGGTAGGGCAGGGGAGCATGACACAGCACCCACTTTCCCCTTCTCCACAGTGGCTTTCTGCCACCCAAGGCAAATCCTCACCCCACTGCTGCTCCCTCCCACCCCAGTGGGTCCTGTCAAGCCCTCCAGCCCCCTGCTGCCTGTGATGGACTCTCCCTTCAATGTAGGGGCCACAACTAGGCCTGCAGCCCCCAGCTACACCCCCCCAACACACACACAGCTACCCCAACCCCCAGCTACACACACCCCCAAACAAAAAGCCACCCCACAACCCCAGCTACACACCCTCTGCTACACATCCACTCCCACCCACCTCTGCTACACATATCTGCCCCCACACAACCCCTAGCAGCCTGCCCCCCCAAAGCTCTTACCTGGGCTGTTTGCAGGCTGCCTGACACAAGCTGTTCCGCCCTGCAGAGGGGGATTCACACACCCATGGCCTCCGGTAGCTCTCTGCTGGCTGGGCCTAAGGTGGAGTCACCAGAACTCTGTGTTCAGGATGCTTCTACTATTTTTCGGGGGACCCCCCCAGAACTCCACGTTCTGGTGCCTTCCTCTATTTTCAGGGGGGCCAGAAGACTGCCTGGCTAAAAATAGGGGGCCCCAGAACTGTGTTCCGGTGCCTTTCCCCTTACTTTAACCCCTGCCTTTTCCCAGCCCAGCCCACGTGGCTGGGCTGAGCAGGGAGGGAACTTTAACTCCAGCTCTCAAGGATGCTCGCGGCACACTTTGCACATTGCCGCGGCACACGAGTGTGCCCCGGCACATTGGTTGGGAACCACTAGTCTAGACAGTAACATAGCACAAACTGCCCTAAAGGTTATGTATGTTCACAGCTGCATGTTCCCATCTTTAAAACTCTGGGAAGAGATGCCTGTCCATCCCCTACTCTGCTTGACTCCTCTTCAGATTCCTCTCTGCCAGTTACACCCCACATCAGGGCCGGTGCTAGGCGATAAGCAGCCCCTGCGTAACAGGCGGGCGCCGGCATTTTGAGGGGTATCAAAAGGGGACAGCGCCGTGGCGCTCCCCTGATAACATCATTCATCTGAGCCAGCATCGCTCTGCTGCGGGGGGGCACCACAATCGCCAGCGCCGGCCCTTCCCCACATTGGGTTCTAGAAAGTGGACACATTTCTAACAGAGGAAGTGCAGTGTCCAAAGGACACAATGGGGCACAACTGCTGTTTACAAGGGAACAGAGATGAGGCTTCGGTTGCCAGGCTGCCAACATGTCTACTCAGTCTGCATACCTGGCCCAAGGGCTGGTGCTGAAGGTACATTTTGTCTGATGGCCATGAGGCAGCAACGAAGGGTTAACAACACAGATGCAACTTTAGGCTTCAGCAGCCCCAAATGTGAAACTCTATAAATCAGAGCCTGAACCGTAGGAGGATAAAATCCAGAGGGGATTTCTCACATTAGAGAAGCACTCCTGTCTCCCCTCCCCACAATGTTCCAATGTGGGGCTGCCTCCCACTGCTTGAGCAGTTCCCACCTACTCCATTTCTCTGTCTTGCCTCTAAACTGCTTTTCTGCTCTCATCTTCAAGCTGCTGCAAAGGAAATAAGGTGGGAGTATGAAATTGGTTCCAGGCAGCAGCAAGAAGAGAAGTGGGGGCTTTAGGAGCTTGGGAAGCATTTGAAAGCAACTGGAGTGGGAGCCTGAAGTTTTTGAGATTAAAAATAGGCTATAGATTCGCCCCTTCAGCCTTTACCTGTTTTTTAATTGTCTGACAGTCCATCCTCCTTTGCCCCCCATTCATCCCAAAGTTCACAGAATCAAAGACATTAGACATGGAGGAGATCATCCAGTCCATCTCCCTGCTCACGCATTGCTGGGGAACCTCATCCTCTTGACCAACAGACAGTTTCCCAGAAGATCTTGCTCTGTCTCCATAGTGACATCTCCTCCAAGATATAAATTGAGCAGCCATGCCTAGTCCAGAGCCGGTAACACCTGTAAAAGAGTCATTTGGTAAAATGGGTGAGGCACATAGTCCAGTAAAGCATTTGAGCATGTTGCCACTCATGTATATAAAGTTGCTCACAAGCATCAGTGCTTTGCTGGACTGGGGTCATACAGCATAGACATAGCATGTAGATAACTGGATGGCTATGTCCACACATACATCATTATTTCAAAATAACCCATTTCAAAATGAGTTATTTTGAAATAAAGTCCTTATTTTGAAATAAATTAATTCGAATTAACAGTTTGTTAATTCGAATTAAGGGAAAGCCTGCTTTCAAAATAGCCCTTGTTTCAAAATGGTTATTTTGAAACTAGGCCGTTCGGACACGTTGTTTTGAAACAGTTGTTTCGAAACAATGGTGGTGTTTCAAAACAACGTGTCCAAATGCTGTTGTTTCGAAATAACCATTTCAAAACAAGGGCTATTTCGATTAGATGCGAGGTTTAACGGTTTCGAAATAACGGTGCATCGTGTGGACTTGCCACTTCTTATTTCAAAACAACCTCTGTTGTTTCGAAATAAGAAGCCTGTGTGGACATACCCAATGTGTTTACATAGGATTCTTTGGGTATGTCTACATTTCAACTGAAACCATTCTGACACTTGCTGTTGGCCACAAAAAGGACTAGGTTAAATATTAGGAGTTTCAACCCTACAACACAAAACCGGCTTGAACTCCCATCCAGTAACCTGGGACAATAACACACCACCCCTTGGGCTCCTCTAGAGGCTATGCTTCCCCTCTCACAAGTTCAGAGACTGGGGGCTGGTCTATAATACAGAGTTTTGTTAACAAAACAGTGAAGATGTACAAATTGCAATGTTCCTCCTGCCAATGTAACTCCTCTGCTATGCCAATGCCATCATAATAAATCCACTTTAACAAGAAGTATCAGTGCAGAGTTGACATTTTTTCCTTATATCTGCCCTTGGCTGTCATTCTTGGCAATTTCACAGCTCTGCTGGAACCATGAAATTGACAAGAAAGCCAAGTAACTAGAGCCCAGCTGCCTCCTGCTTCCCTGGAGAGCTGAGCAGCTGGACCTAGTTCCAGCTGGGAGCGGGGTGAGAAACCCAGACAGCTGGACCCTGTCAAGAAGCCCTGTGTAGCTGGACCCCACTCCTGGTGAGGAACAGGGAAGAAAGAAGTCTCAGTGAGGCAGGGCAGCCTTGTCGGTTTAATGGTTGAGCTGTGAAATTGAAAAGGCTGGGGTAGGGCTATGAAAAGCCAGGGCCGTTTTTTCCATCTCTTGATAGAGAAAAGGGAGTAGGGGGCAGCCAGGCTCCCTAAAGGTAGTTGCCAGCCTGTGTCTCAGCTCCCCATATTGCCCCCCCAGGTCAGTGGAAGTGCCTCTCATGAGTCATTAATACAGTAGCTATAAGTTAATCTAACATACCTTTGTAGTGTAAACAGGGCCTGAGTACAGCAAAGAGACTTTTAATAAAGTGGGGACAGCGACCTGGCATACATTGGGAAAATGTCATAAGTAAGATTCCACAAACTTAAAATCATGAGCAAAATACCACCCCAGGGTACATTGGGTAGTTTCCTTTTGCCTCAGGTTCTGAAGTCCAGCAACCAGAAGTTCCTTTAATGTGCCCCTCCCTGCACAGCACCACACTCACAGTTGTTGTCCTTAGAGCACATCCAGGTGAACTGCAGTGTTCACCTCATGCCTTGGGGAGAAGTGGGAGAGAGGAGGCCCCTTTCTCACTCCATGGCTAGCCACTCTGTTGCTCCACTGCCCTGTTGGGTGCTCAGCCAGTTGTCACAAATGCACATCATCAACCTTCTGCTGCCATCTGCTTCTCCACTGTGACCTCTGCTGTCCGGTCCCCTGAGATTCCACGTAGCTGCTAGTGACTGTCCATTCTCCACATTCTCAAAACTTCATTGCTGCTGCCGATCAGAAAGAAGATGCTGTCCCACAAGTGATGCCAGCTCTAGGGACCACTTAACAAAACAGAACACAACTAATGGAGCATTAATGAGCTCTGTCTTTGAATGGTGAGGAGGGGAAGAGCTGCACCTCCTGGTGGGGGTGCCAGTCCCCACCCCTTCTTCTTCTCACTGGGATCTGGCACTCAAGCCCTTTGCTTAATCTGTTCAGTTCAGCTGAATGTGACCCCCCTCAATCAGGACAGGTTAAGTACAGCTCTATTGCCCTTTACTCCTACAATAAGGAGAACAGAATTTCATCACCCCTATATTCAAAGGAAGTAAATCTGTAAAGTGATTTGTAACCAAGGACCAGCCAAAGTTGTTCACTTTGGCAACCCAGCTGCATCTGCTGTGGATGGATTCTGGTCACAAAACCATTTCCATCCCCAGCTAGCTGGCAGGGGAGAGCTCATTCAGCCCCTGCTTACACAATGGAAAACCCCTGGCTAGGCGCTTTTCAGGAAAGACAGATATAAAGGCAGAGGTGGAGGAGTGGCAGTGTATATCAGTAATGAGGTGGACTATAAAGAAATTTGAAATGATGGAATTAATAAGAGTCTATCTGGGTTAAAATCACATCAGGGAAGAAAACTACTAGTTTCTCTACCCAGACAGACTGTCTGTCCATGGATATCTCCACCCAGATCCTGGTGTGGATTTGCAAGGACTGTGGCCTTCATTTTCCTGCCACTGATGATCAGGCTAGGGAGGTGAATCTATGTGATAGGTGCCTTCTGGTGGCATCTCTTCAGAAACAGGTAGGAGAGCTACAGGAGGAGGTATCATGCCTCAGGGGTATCTATGCCCTGGAAAAGTTCCTTGACAGTGTCCATGATGAGACCTGCAAGAAGGAGGTCCCTATCCCTGTGCCAAGGGCTACTGCCACAGCTCTGGAAATGGATGGGATGCCTATGACAGAGGGAGAACAGTGGCAGCTGATCACCTCTGGCAGTAGACAGTGCTCCGCGCCTGCTCACATCCCACCATCCCTTGTGGTGAGGAACCGTTATGCGGTGCTGGACATGATGCAGGAGGTAGAGGAGATGCCATCCACCCCAAAGGCTGGGCAGATCACAGCCACCTCACCTAAGAGGATGCGTAGGGTTGTGGTGATTGGGGACTCACTCCTGAGAGGAACGGAGACGCCCATCTTTCGCCCTGACAAGGTCTCTAGAGAGGTATGCTGCCTTCCAGGTGCCCGTATCCGAGATGTAATGGAGGGATTGACAAAAATCATCTGCCCCTCAGACTACTACCCCATGCTTCTTATCCATGTGGGTACCAATGATACTGCGAGGGGTGATCCTCAGCAGATCAAAGGTAACTTCAGGGCTCTGGGAGCGAGGTTGAAGGAGTTTGGAGCACAGGTGGTGTTCTCCTCGATCCTTCCAGTCAAGGCTAGAGGCCTGAGGAGAGAGAGATGTATCCTGGAGGTGAATGCCTGGCTGCGAAGATGGTGTCATCAGGAGGGATTTGGCTTCCTTGACCGTGGAGTCCTGTTTCAGGACAGAGGATTGATAGGCAGAGATGGCCTTCACCTGTCCAGGAAGGGGAAGAGCATATTTGGGCACCGACTGGCTGACCTAGTGAGGAGGGCTATAAACTAGGTTGAATGGGGGAAGGAGACCAAAGCCCACAGGTAAGTAACAATGTGGGTGATCGGGGGAAGGGATGGAACATGGGGGAGGGGGGGCTGGGACTGTAGCACCAGCAATAAAAGAGAAGGTAGTTGGAACATGGGGGGGGGGGGGAATCAAACAAATGTCTTAAGGGCTCTACTGAAGCCCCAGTATGCGAGGAGAGTGGGAGAGAACTCCTAGAAAAAATGCAAGGAGGTTTATGTAATAGAATTGGAAATCAACAAGACAAAATAGGGCAATCGGCCTGGTATCTTAGGTGCCTATACACTAATGCGAGGAGCCTGGGAAATAAGCAAGAAGAATTGGTAATACTAGCGCAAACAGGGAACTATGATATCATAGGAATAACAGAGACGTGGTGGGATAGTCTGCACGACTGGAGTTCTGCCATGGATGGTTATAAACTGTTCAGGAAAGACAGGCAGGGAAGAAGAGGGGGAGGAGTAGCGTTATATGTAAAAGAGCTCTATGACTGCTCAGAGCTCCATTATGGAAGTGGAAGCGTGCCAATAGAAAGTCTGTGGGTTACATTGAGAGGGGAAAGCAACAGGGGGGATGTTGTGGTGGGTGTCTGCTATAGACCACCAGACCAGAAGCAGGAGGTGGATGAGGTGTTCTATGGACAACTAGCGGAAGCTTCTAGATCACAGTCCCTGGTGCTCATGGGGGACTTCAATTTCCCTGACATCTGCTGGGAGGCCAATACAGCAGTGCATGGGCAATCCAGGAGATTTTTAGAGTGTGTTGGGGACAACCTTCTGGTACAAATGCTAGAGGAACCAACTAGGGGCCTTGCACCGCTCGACCTGCTGCTCACAAACAGGGAAGAATTGATCAGGGACGTAGAGGTAAATGGCAAGCTAGGCAGTAGTGACCATGACATGGTTGAGTTCAGGATGCTAGTTAAAGGAAGGAAGGAAAGAAGCAAAACAAAAACCCTGGACTTCAAAAAAGCAGATTTTGGCTCCCTCAGGGAACTGATGGGCGGGATCCCTTGGGAAGCTAATCTGAAGGGGAAAGGAGTCCAAGAGAGCTGGTTATATTTTAAAAAAACCCTGCTAAGGGCACAGGAATTTGCCATTCCAATTAGGAGAAAGAACAAACATGTGAGGCACCCAGAATGGCTTAGCAGGGAACTCTGCTCTGATCTTAAACATAAAAAGGAAGCTTACAGGAAGTGGAAGCTTGGTCAGGTGTCCAAAGAGGCATATAATGATATTGCTAGGGACTGCAGGGATAAAATCAGGAAGGCCAAAGGACAAATGGAGTTGTGGCTAGCAAGGGATGTAAAACATAACAAGAAGGGGTTCTCCAAGTATGTTAGTAACAAAAAGAGAATCAGGGATGGTGTAGGCCCCTTGCTGAATAGGGCAGGCATCCTTGTGACAGAGGATGAGGAAAAAGCTGAAGTGCTCAATGCATTTTTTGCTTCAGTTTTCACAGGCAGCGTCAGCTCCCAGCCCACTACCATGGGTGTGGCAGATGGGAAAGAAGGAGACAGGCCCTTGGTGACGGAAGGTCAGGTTAGGGACTGCTTAAAGAAGCTGGATGTGCACAAGTCCATGGGCCCGGACGAACTGCATCCAAGGGTGCTAAGGGAATTGGCCGATGAAATAGCAGCACCACTGGCCGTTATCTTTCAAAACTCATGGAGAATGGGGGAGGTGCCAGAGGATTGGAAAAAAGCAAATGTAGTGCCTATTTTCAAGAAAGGGAAAAAGGAGGATCCAGGGAATTACAGACCAATCACCCTCACCTCAATCCCTTGAAAAATTCTGGAGCAGATTCTCAAAGAATCCATCCTCAAACACTTAGAAGAAAATAAAGTGATCAGGAACAGTCAGCATGGATTTACCAAGGGTAAATCATGCCTGACCAATCTCATTTCCTTCTATGATCAGATGACTGGTTTTCTGGATGCAGGAAGAACCGTTGATGTGATATACCTTGATTTTAGCAAGGCTTTTGATACAGTTTCCCACAGCATTCTCACTGGCAAATTAAGGAAGTATGGGTTGGATAGGTGGACTATAAGGTGGGTAGAGAACTGGCTAGATCAACGGTTTCAGTGTGTAGGAATCAATGGTTCCATGTCTAGCTGGCAGCCAGTCACAAGTGGTGTGCCCCAGGGGTCAGTCCTGGGGCCGGTTCTGTTCAACATTTTCATCAATGATCTGGATGATGGAATAGACTGCATCCTCAGTAAGTTTGCGGATGACGCCAAGCTGGGGGGAACGGTAGACACGTTGGAGGGGAAGGACAGGATTCAGGGAGACCTAGATAAATTGGAACAGTGGGTCAATAGAAATTTTATGAGATTCAATAAGGATAAGTGTAAAATCCTGCATGTGGGACAAAAAAACCCCATGCACTGCTACAGGCTGGGAAACATTCAGCTAAGTAGCAGCAGTGTAGAAAAGGACCTGCGGGTCATGGTGGATGGGAAGCTAGATATGAGTCAGCAGTGTGCTCTTGCTGCCAAAAAGGCCAATGGCATACTGGGCTGCATCAAAAGAAGTATTACCAGCAGATCAATGGATGTGATCTTTCCCCTCTATTCTGCACTGGTGAGGCCACATCTAGAATACTGTGTTCAGTTTTGGGCTCCCCACTACAAAAAGGACAGGGACATAGAATCATAGAATCATAGGGTTGGAAGGGACCTCATAGGTCATCTAGTCCAACCCCCTGCCAGAGGCAGGACCACTCCCACTTAACCCATCCCAGTCAGGGTTTTGTCCAGCCGGGCCTTAAACACCTCTAAAGATGGAGACTCCACATGCTAGAGAGAGTTCAGAGGAGAGCAACCAAAATGATTACAGGGCTGGAGCACAAGCCCTATGAGGAAAGACTGAAAGCATTAGGCTTATTTAGTCTGCAGAAGAGGAGACTGAGGGGGGATTTGATAGCAGCCTTCAACTACTTGAAGGGATGCTCTAAGGAAGATGGAGCTCGACTGTTCTCAGTAATAACAGAGGACAGAACGAGGAGCAATGGTCTCAAGTTGCGGTTAGGGAGGTCTAGGCTGGATATTAGAAAAAACTTTTTTACTAGGAGAGTGGTGAAGTCTTGGAATGAGCTGCCGAGGGAGGTGGTGGAGTCTCCATCTTTGGAGGTGTTTAAGGCCTGGCTGGACAAAACCCTGACTGGGATGGTTTAAGCGGGAGTGGTCCTGCCTCTGGCAGGGGTTGGACTAGATGACCTATGAGGTCCCTTCCAACCCTATGATTCTATGACTCTATGATTCTCCTGGGATAGTGCTTGGTGTGTTACAGACCACCAGGATCTGATTTGGACATGAATAGGGACCTCTTTAAGCCTGTTAATGAAATAAATACTACTGGAAACTGTGTGATAATAAAAGACTTTAACTTCCCAGACAGAGACTAGAGCAGTGGCTTTCAAACTTTTTTTTCTTTTAGGGACCCAGCTGAAAAAAAAATTTAATCCCATGACCCAACAATTACATCTTTGAACAATGGATTGCAGTCTGGCAGTGGCAGAAGCAGGGGGTGCCGAGACCCAGTACCTGAGGATCTGTGACCCAGTATGGCGTCCGGAGCCATAGTTGAAAACTACTAAACTAGAGGACATGCGTTAGTAGTAGTAATAGGGCTCAGATTTTCTTGGATGAAGCCTGCATTCCAAGAAAGGGGAAAAAATTCACAAGCAAGAGTTGTAGACCAAGCTGGATGACTAATCATCTTGGACAGATGATTAAGAGAAAGCACAAAGCCTTCAAGGAATGGAAAATGGGAGGGATCAGGAAAGAAAGCTACCTCTTGGAGGTCAGAACATGTAGTGATACGGTGAGAAAGGCCAAAAGCCAAACAGAGCTGGACATTGCAAAGAATTAAAAATAGTAAAGGGTTCTTTAGCTGTACAAATAGGGCAAGAAAGAAGGAAGAAGTGGGACCACTTAACACTGAGGATTGGGTGGAGGTCAAGGATAATCTAGGCTTGGCCAAATACCTAAATAAGTACTTTCCCTCTGTTTTTAATGATGAGCTTGGGGATACTGGTAGGATAGCTAATGGGGACAAGGACATGGAGGTGGAAATTACCATATCCAAGGTATGAGCCAAACTCAAACTTCTTAATGGGACTAAATTGGAGATCCTGGATAATTTTATACAAGAATATTGAAGGAACTGGCACATGAAATTTCCAGCCCATTAGCAAGGATTTTTAATGAATCTGTAGACATAGGGGTTGTACCATGTGACTGGAGAATAGCTAATATAGTTCCTATTTTCAAGGGAAGAAAAGTGAGCCAAGTAACTACAGGCCTTTTAGTTAGACCTCAGTTGTGTGCAAGGTCTTGGAGAAAATTTTGAAAGAGAAAATACTTAAGGCTATTGATACTAATATTAACTGGGATAAAATACAACATGGCTTTACAAAAGGTAAATCATGACAGACCAACCTGATCTTCTTTTAGGAGATGAGAACAGATTTTTTTGGACAAGGAAATGCATTGGATCTAATTTACTTAGATTTCAGCAAGGCATTTGATTCTGTTCCACATAGGGAGTTATTAGTTAAATTTAAAAAGATGGGGATTAATATGAAAATAGAAAGGTTGATAAGGAATTTGTTAAAGGGGTAACTGCTGCAAGTCATTCTGAAAGGTGAACTGTAAAGCTGGAGAGAGGTTACTAGTGGAGTTCCTCAGGGATTGTTTTTGAACAAATCTTATTTAAACTTTTTATTGCTAACCTTGGCACAAAAAGTGGGCATGTGCTAATTAAGTTTTCAGGTGATACCAAGCTGCGAGGTATTGCCAATATATAGAAGAATTGGGATATCATACAGGAAGATCTAGATGATCTTGTAAAGTGGAATATTAGGAATAGGATGAAATTTAATAATGGAAAGTGCAAGGTCATGCATTTAGGGACTAATAACAAGAATTGTTCCTATAAGTTGGGGATGCATCAGTTGGAAGTGACAGAGGAGGAGGACTTAGGAGTACAGGCTGATCACAGGATGACTGTGACCCGTCAGGGTGATATAGCCATGAAAATATCTAACACGGTCCTAGAATGCATCAGAAGTGGTATTTCCAGTACAGATAGGGAGGTGTTATTACCATTACACAAGGCACTGATGAGACCTCATCTGGAATATTATGTATGGTTCTGGTCCCTCATGTTTAAGAAATATGAATTCGAACTGGAACAGGTGCAAAGAAGGGGGTACCAGGATGATCCATAGAATGGAAAATTTATGAGAGGCGACTTAAAGACCTTGGCTCATTTAGCCTAACCAAAAGAAGGTTGAGGGCTGATATGATTGCTCTCTATAAATATATTAGAGGGATTAATATCAGGGAGGGAGAGGAATTATTTCAGTACAGCCCCAATGCGGACACAAGAATAAATGGGTACAAACTGTCCATCAGGAAATTTAGGCTTGAAATTAGACGCCGGTTTCTAACGGTCAGAGGAGTAAATTTCTGGAATAGCCTTCTAAACTTCTGGGGCAAAAAACCTAGTGGCTTCAACTGGGCTTGATAAATTTATGGAGGGGACAGTATGATGATAACATTTAGGATGGCAATAGACTGGTTTTTGACTACTAGTGGTGGTTATGCCAGTGACCTGAGAATGGATGTTAGATGGGGTGGGTTCTGAGTTAGTACAGAGAATTCTTTCTTGGGTGACTGGCTGATGAGACTTGCTCAAATGCTCAGGATTTAACTGATAGCCGTATTTGGGATTGGGAAGGAATTTTCCCCCAGGGCAGATTGGCAAGGGCTCTAGGGCTTTTTCGCCTTCCTCTCTAGCATGGGGCACAGCTCACTTGCTAGTGGATTCTCTGTACTTTAAAGTCTTTAAATAATGATTTGAGGACTTTAACAACTCAGTTATAGGTTTGAGGTTTATTACAGGAGTGGGTGGGTGAGGTTGTGTGCCCTGCATTGTGCCGGAGGTCAGACTAGCTAATTATATGTTTCTTCTGACCTTAGAGTTTATGATACTCAGGCTCAGGCAAAGGGACTGTTTAAGTGTGGTTAAAATAAAGCGAACAAGAAATCCTGTTTGGTGTAGATGTTCAGGTTTCTGAAGGAGTTCAGGCTTTAGTATGATGGGATGTGGGAAGGTTGTGGCCTGAGCCCTAACATTTATGCAGCAATTAAATAGCTCCTCATCCTGAGCTCCATGAGCCTGAATCAGCTGGCACAGGCCTGCCATGGATGTCTAATTGCAGGGTAGACATATGGCCAAATGCTGATCAGGGAAATCCTTTCAAAACTAAAGGTTTAAGAGGAGAGTAATCTCTGTCACGCTTTTATTGTTCCTGACCCTTTTGGGCAGTGCCACTGTAAGACCACTTGTGTGGCAGAGTTATGTCGACAGGAGAGAGTTCTTCCACTGACATAATAAAACCATCTAAATGAACCATGGAATTTATGTTGTGAGAAAGCATCTCCCACCAACGTAGTGCTGCCTACATAAGAGCTTATGATCACTTTTGAGGCACATCCTGTGTGAGATGCAGCACACCACATACGGAATCAACTGTTGCCAGTCCCATCATGATAGCTTGTGTGGATATGCATACTCTGATGAAGCAATTGAGTTGTCAGACCAGCAACACATAAGATATGAGGTCAGGAAGGCATTGTCTTCCTCTTGTCAACAGTGTTGCACAATTAGCCAGATAAGTTAAAGGGAGGTTAGTCTTCCTCTGAAGCATCTGGTATTGGCTACCAACAGAAGTAGGATATTGGACTTGATAAACTAATGGTCTCATATCTGGAGAATTCAGGAAAAATCTTCCTAGCAGTGGGAGCTGTCAGGAATGACGCAAGCGCAGGAGAAGACCCAGGGGCCCTGCAGGTCCCAAACTGGAGCCTGGGCCTGATCCTGCCTGGAGTCCCAGATCAGGCTCCTGCCATGGATGGTCCAGCCCCAGCCTAGGGACAGAGAAAACAGCCACCGCTGTGGGCGGCTGGCCCCAGATGGCCGTCCAGGTACGGACCTGGAGAAGACAGCTGCCACCACAGGCAGTCCGTTGGCAGACCTGGGGCACTGGTGCTGGGACTTGGGACTCAAGCCAGACTGTAGACTACTCCAGTGTTTTCCACCCAGTGTACCATGACACACAGGTGTGCCCTGGGCCTGTGCAGGCTGTGCCATGGAATTTTTTGAAAACTCAAAGAATTCTGGATTGGCTCATGAATATTCATGAGTTCATTCAGCTACTATATGGTAGCTTGCTTTAGATTAATATGAGATATCAAGGGCTATATCTACACTGGGGCTTTAAGTCAACTTAAGGGCCCTTAAGTCGACTTAAATAAAGCCCAGGCCACACTGCAAGCTAACAAAGTCGACTTTCCCCATCACTAAAGTCAACTTTATAACTTCCACTTATAAAGTCAACTTTATAGTTAAGTCAACTTTATTGTCGACTTAAGGCAAGATGGCCAGGGAGTTGCCTTAAGTCAACTTAATTGGCCTCCTAACTACAGAAAACATGGGGCTCGGGGCCGGAGAGAAGGCACAACACAGCTGGGAGCATTTCCAGCAATGTGCACTACATCCAAACTCCCCATGTTCCCCAACTGATCCGGCATCTCCGCATCTCAGCCTGACCTGGCATCTCCCCCACATCTCAGCCTGACCCAGCACCCCCCAATACTCAGCCTGATGTGGCATCTCAGCCCAACCCAGCATCTCCCCCGCTCCTGAGCCCAACACAGAATCTCAACCAGCATCTCCCCCATTCTCAGCCTGACCCACTATCTCATCCAGACCTGGCATCTCCCCCCCATCTCAGCCCGACCCAGCATCTCCCCCCACATCTCAGCCTGACCCAGCATCTCATCCCAACCAGGCATCTCCCCCACATCTCAGCCTGACTCGGCATCTCTCCCCAGTCTCAGCCTGATCCGGCATCTCCCCCACATCTCAGCCCAACCCAGCATCCCCACTTCTTGGCCCAACTCCACATCTCTCACTGTCCTCCAGCCCAACTCCCCATCTCTCCCATTCTCAGTCTGACCCTGCTTGTCTCCCCCGTTCACAGCCCAACCTTGCCTGTCTCCCCTGTTCTCAGCCCAACCCTGCGTCTCTCCCCTTCTCTGCCCAAACCTGTGTGTCTTTCCCCCTTGCCCTTCTCAGCCCGACTCTGCATGTCTCTTCCTTTCTCTGCCCAAACCCATGTGTCTCCCCCCTTGCCCTTCTCAGACTGACCCTGCCTGTCTCTCTCCACCTCTCCGCCCAACCCTGTGCATCTCCCCTTCTCAGAGGACCCTCCCTGATATTTTTGTGAGACAAACAAGGAGTCTGGAGGCACTGTTTAAGACTAACAAATTTATTTATTGGATGAGCTTTCATGTGAGAAAAATCTCACTTCAGACAGTTTGAAGATGGGGGAACTTACAGAATGGTAGGAAATAAATGCAGGGGAATGTATGACATAGGATCAGGTCACACTCTAACAGCAAATCAAAGCAGCTGGTCTTCTTCAAGTGCTGCTCGGATGCATTCGGTAATAGGTGTCTCCATGCTGGAGTGCCGGATTGGTCAGAAAAAACTTGTCCTAGCCTGTCAGAATAGGGGAGGCGGCCACCGCCCCTCGCGCTACCCGCGGCTATATATAGGGCCTCCCCACCCCCTCCTCAGTTTCATTTCTTCCACCTTGCACATCAGAATTGGAACATCCACTCCTTCCAACTCGCAAGTAGCCTGTCTCTTCACCTTCTACTCACTGTACGGCGGGGCACAGCTCTTTGTGGATTTAACTCCACCGCGAGAGTCCCCAACACCGGACCGGAACATCGCATCAACGATGCCGGGGTTTTAACCCTGCGCTGAGTGCAGAAAGGCCTTCCCCCGGGACAACCCCCACGGGAAGTGCCTTAGGTGCCTGGGAAAAGACCACATGGTCTCAGCATGTTCCATCTGTCTCTCCTTTAAACCAAGAACGATCAAGGAGAAGGAACAGTGACACCACACCCTAGCCTCGGAGGAGGCTCGGCACCCTTAACCCAAGGCTTCGGGTATGTGCCCGGCACCGAGACCCAGCTCGGTGCCAGAGCCTACATGGCACCATGCCACTGGCCAATGCTGCTGCCACACCACGTTGGTGCCGACTCTGGCACCGCAGTGCCTACCCGGCACCTTGGCACCTCAGCACCGATCGAGGTCGCCCTCAGTCAGCCCGGTACCACCCTGTATCATCTCCAGTGCCAATGACACGGTACAGCCCGGCCTCACTGGTGCCGACCTCACCCCGGCACCGGCTGTCTCCACCCTTGGCACCGCAGAGCCCGGTGCCGCAGGAGCGGGAACCTTCCCACCCAAGCAGTCCTCCTTCCCCCAGCGAGGACTTGCCCGTGACTCAAGTGGAGTCACTTCTCATTCCATCCACCCCGGAAGTGGTGGAGGCAGCACAAGCCCTGCTGTTCCTCCCAACTCCCCCTGCTCCACCTCCAATCAGAAGAGGCAAACCGGCCTTCATCTTGGAGGTCTAGGTTCACCCAGAATGCTCAGCCTCACCTTCCAGCCCCCCTCTTCCACCCCAGCGGGGGCTGACACCACTCCGCCGCCGGCACCAGGTCGGGAATCTCGATCCCCTTCCCCCGTCTCCAGTCTGGAAGAGGGACCTTTTAGGGGCTCCAAACGGCCCTGGTGCCGCACATCGGCCCCATCACCCTTCTGTTTTCGGCCGCAAGATTGGTCCCCTGAGGGAACTCCCTCCTCTCCGCAGCAAGCCCCTGGTGCTGTGCTGTCCCCGGCACTGGAGTCCTTTACGGGAAACCTCTTGGCAGATTTTGACCTGTTGCGCCGGGCTACGGCCCATTTAGGTATGGAGGTGGACCCCTTGAGCCTTCTCCTCGATACCCTGTTTGGACTGGCGTTCACCTCCATGGCGTCCTTAGCAATCCCGCCCCACCCAAGCATATGGGACCTCGCATGCTCCCAGTGGCAAAGTTCAAGCTCCGTCTCCCCGGTTTTGGATACGGCGAGCATGAAATATCGGGTATCTGAATCGGACTACCCCTCGCTCGCTGGCCACCCAGTTCCCCCTAGGGATGTGGTCCAGGTGGCAATGGGGGCTGAAGAACCCCCCAGGGACCCCCTTCCCCGCTCCAGGGAAACAAGGGAGCTGGATCTCTTAGGCCGTAAGGTGTATTCTTCATTGGCCTTCCAATTGCGAGTGGCAAACAACCAGGCTATAACCAGCAGATACTTGCTGGATGTCTGGGAGTCACTCAGGAAATTTAGAAATATGCTTCCTCCCGAGGCCAGGGATGAGTATGATGCCTTCCTGGAGGAAGGCAACATAATTTCCAAGACCTCCTCATTTCAGCTCACAATGCAATGGACACTGCTGCCTGCACCATGGCCTCAGCGGTTACCCTCCACAGGGTAGCATGGCTTAGGGAGGCTAGAGTGCCCCCTAATGCACAGCAGGCAGTTCTTGACCTGCCCTTTGAGTGGGATGTCCTGTTTCCCCCTGAAACCCTCTCTGTGGTGGGCACAGCCTGGGATCCTCGAGGAGAGGCTAAATATTTCAGCCTTCTCCCTCCCAGACCCACCCCCCCCAACTTAGGTCCCCATTTCCCTAGGTGGGACAATCCCTTCCCTTCCCACCTCACTCATAGTGGGAAGTGGGCCTTCGCCCCCCCCTTCCACAAGGAGGGGCCCCTCTGACCACTGCCACCCTCTTTACCCTTAGGGTGAAGGGGGCCCTAGGGCATCACTGCCGGAGATGGCCAACCCCCCCCCCCCCCTTAGGGAAGGCAGGTCCAGTGGGAACCATCCTGGTCCTTCCTCATTCTTCTCCTCCCCCAATCGCAGGAGCAAGAATTAGATCGGCACACCGGGGGCTGACAATACAATGATGCCCGCCTATGGTGCCGGTACCCCAATACCGTAGTTACCCCCCACCCCCTCACCCCTTAAGCAGCAACTTCCCCAAGGACTGAAACCACTCTTCTCATGTTCCTAACAGCCTTCCTTCCCGAATACTCCTCACCGCGTTCCCCACCCTAACCCCTCACTGAAGGATGGAGGTGCGTCTCGTTGTAGCCCCAGCTGCGGTGGGACTCTGAGATGCACACATCTGAAGCCTACTCCCAACAGGACTGTGCCTTTGGCCGTGACGTGTGTCCCAGGTAGGCTCCCTCATTCTTGGTCAGGGGAAGGGGAGGGGACACCCCCTGGTCACACCACTGTCTTCTGCTCTGTGACCCCAAACCCCCTTTCGACAGGAGTTTCTCCTCGGCACTGAAGGGGACACATCTGTGTACCAATACAGCTACCTGGATAGCCATTTTCATCGGGAAGGTCTCTCTGGAGTGGGTCTTACCCCTGCACGGGCCCTAGGTATGGCCCACTCCTCCTTTTTTCCCCACCCTCGGACGGTTCCACGTCTCTACCTTCTGGTGATCTAGTGGGAACCAGGGGCCCACCTCAGGAGCCCTCACCTATGTGTACCCTCTTCGAGATAGCCCACGCTCCCCCAACCTCACCAAAGTATGGTCAGGGGCACCTTTTTAAAACCCTGAGGAGGAACACCTTGTTGTGACCATACGCTGGGAAACTGCAAAGGGTCCATCCCTTCAAGCGCCCTCCCACCTATATTTCCCGCCTCAGTATCCACTGCCTTCTGGACAGCTGTCTATGTCAGCCAGAAGGTTCCATACTTCCAGGGCACTTGCATAATCTCTTGCCCCGGCAGGACGCAATCCCCCCGCCCCTTCTGCCCTGCCTTCCCATGGGACCATCTGACTATGCCGCGCGTAGTCCCTTAATGCTACTGCAGTTCTCCCTCTGTGCATTGGTGGTGCCTGGCAGTTCTGTGGTCCCCTCTTTCCTTTTTCAAGGACCCGTTGCCACCCACTGCCGTGATACACAGAGAACCCATTTCTATACAACATATAACAGTTTGGGGTTGTACCCCTTTTATTTGTCCTCTGGCTCCCTCCGGGGAGAAAACTTCATTGGATTCTCTGATCCTGGAGTGTCCTTCAGATGTGGCAGCTGCCACCCTGTTATGGTCCCATTCCCTAGCTTAGGAAGGAACCTTCCTTGGCAGCGAAGTTCTTCACTATCCATGTATTAGAGTTTTCTCCTTGGCAGCCCTGGCATGGCAAAGTGGTAGCATTATCCCTCCAGCAAGCACCATAAGTACTGAGTCCGTGGCCTTTCATGGCTCCACTTCGATTCTTTTGGTCGCTGACGGACTCACTAGACGATAGTAAGAGTTCTCTTTTGTCCCTCTGCTTCCCCCACAAGCTTTAGTGACAGCTTTGCGAGGCAACCCTGCAAGCTTAGACCAGCGGGGCCCTCCTCTACATTCTAGCACCCTGTGGGCCCTAGTAGGACCATCTCGTCAGCGTTGCCTCAGGCCACCTTGCTGTTAGTGACCTTTCTGGAACCTCTCCCCTGCGAGAACCCGGTCGTGGTGCCGGCTCGGCTGAAAACATTAGCTTCCGTGCTACCAGGTCGTTAATCAGCATGCCGTAGGCCCTGTCCTGCTTGGCTCAACTCTATATGCCATGACTTAGTGGCTCATGGTCTTCTCAGTCACCTTTGAGCCCATCTCACGACCTTGTATCCTCATTTCTCTCTTTTAACCAGATGGCTTGCTTGGCTGCATCCTAGAGAAGGGGCATTGTCATTCCCTTACTTCTCCCTGTGTACTCAGTAGTTGCCAGATCAGTCCATGACTACATGGCTCCTGCAAAGCCTTCGGGTGCTCTGTGCCTACCCTTTCTTTGTTCTTGCACGAGACGTGCCCATATGGCTAGTCTCATTTGCTACCTTTTAGTGTTCTCCTTTGAGTCCACGTGACATGGCCTAGGCCCAGACATTGTACTCTGTTTGTTACAGTCCACATTTTCCCTCCTAGGCAGGGCACCCATGCAACCCGTTTTCTTAGGTTGCGTCCTTTTCTCCAGCTCAGGTGAAATTGTCCGGCCTGCATATGCATTTTGCCTTGGTGGGTTCGGTCTTCCCCTGTTCTGGGTTGACCCTCAGCTCTTGCTTCTTCTGGGCCCATCAAGGCCCACTCGTCTCATGACTTCAGCGAGCATCTTGCTGTGGGGCCTTTCCCGTACAGGGCTTGTTGCTGTGCTGAAGGCTGAAGTACCAACTCTACCCATCATCCATCAGCATGGCTAGTAGTCACCTATTACTGAATGCATCCAAGCAGCACTCAAAGAGGAACGGTGGGTTACTCACCAGTAACTGTCCTTCTTCGAGATGGGCTGCTTGGATCCATTCAAGTCCCTCCCCTCCATCCCCACTTCTGGAGTTGGCAACTCTAAGGAACTGAGGAGGGGGTGGGGAGGCAGCCATAAATATAGCCACGGGTGGCGCGAGGGGCAGTGGCTGCCTCCCCTCTTCTGACAGGCTAGGAGAAGTTTTTCTGACCAATCTGGCACTCCGGCATGGAGACACCTATTACTGAATGGATCCGAGCAGCCTATCTCCAAGAAGGACGGTTACTGGTGAGTAACCCACCACTAAGATTCAAAGACTGGGAAGCAGGACATAGAAAGAAAGTTGCTATTTCTTTTAGTGTGAAAGCAGGATTAAACTGTGACCATGGATTTTTTTCCCATTACAACAAGTGACTTGACTTCACCTTCCTCTGTGTGCTGTGTTCCAGTGTTTGAATCTTAACAACTGTTGGGCCCTACCCCTGCACTGGCAGTTGTCCTGTGGCACCTGGTCCAGAGCTGGAGGAGTCTGGTCAACAAAGAGAGGGTATGGAGTGCTGTGCTGGTACATGGCTAGGCTGCATCAGGCTCCCTGACCTCCCTGGGCTCCCCGTTGCCACACACAGTGTGGAGGGTGGTGTGGTCACTCACTTCCTGTAGTAAAGGAGTGGCTGGGAGCAAAGAGCATTTCTGCTGTGGTGCACTGTGAGCCAGCTACCACAATGCACCATTCCTAGGGTGATCTAGCAGCTGCCAGTGTGGACATGGGCAGGCTCCTGGCATTTTGAGCATGGATGGCGGCTTAAAGTAGACTTTATTAAGTTGGCTTAACCAAGCCCTGTAGTGTAGACATAGCCAAGGTGTGCCACTGCAGAGACTAGAATGGGAACTACTGGACTAGTCTCCCATATGAAGCTGTGGAAACGTAATTCTTGCAGACATTTAACATTAGACAAAACACTATAAAATGTACTGTCAGGAACCACTTCGTATTAGCAGGGAGATGCATGATATTTTCTAAGGGTTTTTTGTACAGCTTTATTTTTCATAAGTCCATGCAACTCTATACTTGCATTGTATTATTAAGTAATTTTAAGAGCTGTCAAGTTTCAGAAATTTGTCTGGTTTGAACCAAGGGCTATGATACCAATCCAGGGAACCACAAAGGTCTTTGCTGATTTAGAATGGGCCACTTAATACCTGAGAGAATCGAAATAAATCCTCCTCCAACCACATACCCTTAATTGTCACCTGCCACCCTTCACTGAAACCCATACTGGGCATCATAAACTACTGTATCCATGGCTGGCTCAAGGGATTGTGGCGCCCAAAGCCAGATTTTGCTTTGGCGCTCCGCCATCTCATTCATGTAACTTGAAAACGGTTTTCCAAAGTGCATTTACAACCTAAAATTCAAATAGCAAGATTAATTCATTCCTTTAATCTAAATATGAAAATAAAATAATATTGATGAATTTAAATTTAATTAATAAGTAACATTTATCATGTACAAACTTACTAAAATTTTGCTTTCTCTCAGTCCCCAGGTGTCTCAAGTAGACATCCAAAAGCTAAGACAATGCGGGGGAGGGCAGGGGGAGAGAATCAGTGTCTGCTTTTGAAAACTAACCTGATGCACATGATTTCCCAAAGGCCACAGGCCAAAGAACGGTAAAACAAGCGGAGTTTTGTGGCACTTTTAAAGACTAATGTGCCATACAACTTGCATCAACGTCTTTGGAATTTGTCTTCAGAAAAGAAGATTTTAGGGATCTAAACATCAGGTTTGACTCCTGCAGCTTTGAACTGTAGCAGGATTACCTTGTCTCGCTATCCCTGGGAGGTAGCCAGGTGGAATTCTAAGCAATTTACTGTGCAGTAATCTTTCAGATGAGAGCTTAAAAATCCAGGACACATCCTGGGCTCCAGACCAGCTCTGTCTCTCATCTCCTATGGGACTTGTGTCACATCACTTCCTTGCTCTATACCTTCACTGGTAAGCCTCTGAGTTCTTTGAAACAAGGGCTATCTGTTTTTCCATTTGTGCGGTACCCCTGTTGTCACGGGATGCACATCTGTGAACACTGGGTTATGATCTATATTATGATTTTCCTGATCACTTGTACACTGATTGTATGGTTTGTTGCCAATTACACCATGCTATGTTTCTTTATGGATGCTCCTAACCTATTCTACATGATTAGTATGATACCATGTTTCCTACAACTTCTTGCTTGTGCACAGACATGTAGCATGTTTAGCATGGCTCAGGGGCTCGGTGAGAGGGAAACAGAGCTCTCTCCTAGCCAAGTTCCAAAGGGGTAGCCAGGTTAGTCTAGTCCAGCAAAAGAAACCAAGGAGTTGTGTGGCACTTAAAGACTAACAGATTTATTTTTCACATGAGCTTTCGTGGGATTGTCTCTCACAAAAGCTCATGCGAAAAATAAATCTGTTAGTCTTTAAGTGCCACATGACTTTTTGGTTTTTTTCCTTTTTCCCAGCAGCAGGCAAATACCTGAAGGAAACAGCAAAAACAGGCCAAATGAGGTGGATCAGAAAAGACAATGGGATTGCTTCTGCTCACAGAAGAGGTAGGGAAGAGTTTTGGAACAAAAAGCAAACAAGAAGCCCTGTGGCACTTAAAGGCTAACAAGTTTATTTATCACATGAGTTTTTGTGAGAGAAAATCCCACTTCATCAGACGCTTTGAAGACGACGAAAACATGAAAGCTCATGCAATAAATGAATTTGTTAGTCTTTAAGTGCCACAGGACACCTTGCTTTTTTTGCTGAATTAGACTAACAGGGCTGCCATTTAGACACTTGGAAGAGTTTGTTTTCACTCCTTACCCCTCCCGTTCTGGCAGAGGTGATTTCTTTGTCTCCTCCGAGCCACTTCAATCAGTTTATCTTTGTAAAAACAAACAAGGAGTTCTGTGGCACTTAAAGACTAACAAATTTATTTATTGCGTGAACTTCTCCCACTTTGTCAGATGCATTGAAGATGAGGGAAATTACAGAATTCTGTAATTTCCTTCACCTTCAACCCATCTGACAAAGTGGGATTTTCTCTCACAAAACTTCATGTGATAATAAATGTGTTAGGCTTTAAAAATGCCACAGGACTCCTTGTTTGTTTTTATTGAACTAGACTAACCTGGCTGTTATGTAGTTGTATGTGTCAGGTTTGGCGGTTGTCTTTTTTCACATTTACAAATAAATGTGTCCTATTGCCTTGTCCCCTGAAGAGATCCTGCTGTTAGTATTGTGGGGGAGTGGTACAGCTACCCTCAGCCCCCCCATTCCAATGCCAGCGGGGCTTGGGGGAGGGGAGAAGAGGGGAGAGACCCCAGCAATACTGTCTGGGCTGTGTGGGCGGAGCCCTCCTCAGCCCCCTTTTGCAAAGTGCATTGAGATGAAGAATGCTATAAGGGCTAAATCCAAGAGGAGTAAGGGTTTATTTCAGTGTCTGTCTAGCAGTTTTCAGCTGTAGATCTCAAAGCATTTTTCAAAGGAAGGTAAGCCTCATCACCATTTTTATTTTGCAGGTGAGAAAACTGAGTCCCAGGAAAGAAAAGTGACTTTCTCAAGCAGATTGGGAAGAGCCAGAAAGAGACCTTTGGTCTCCTAAGTGCCAAGCCCAAAGCGCTAGAAAATGCTGTCCTTCTGTGTATAGTTTAACTTTTTTTTTCTTTTTAAACTAGAGACATGTCACTGGTTTTAAACCAGATCATATTACCGTACGCAAGCCCTGGTATTCTCCTCCCCCCAACCCCAATAGCCACCAAGGGAAACTAGATGACATTGGAAGGGAAAAGAGACTGCTGTAACCAGCCCAAAAGTCTGTGTCTTCCCTCTAAATTGCACTGACTAGAAAACTGTGCTCAGATCCAATTTTATCTTCATAGAGGTGACTGGCAGCAGCTGAAAAAGAAACAAGAAGTCCCATGGCACTTAAAGACTAACAAATTTATTTATTGCATGAGCTTTCCTGGGAGAAAATCCCACTTTGTCAGATGCTTTGAAGATGGGGGAAACATACTCCAAAAAACCCTGTGTCCTTTGCTTTCCCTGTTCTCCTTCCCTGCTGACTTGGCCCTGAAATGACAACCCCAAGAACCCCTCTGAACTCACTGTCCTGGGTGCCATTTCAAGAAACAGGCAGCTCTGACCCCAGTTCCTCCTGGTCCCCCACAAAATGCTGCTGCTTGGGCTTAGTGCAGGGGATGATGAGAGAGAAGAGAGAGCCCCAGCCAGGCTGTTTGAGTTTGAGAGGGGTGGGAAGTGTTTGAGCTTCCTGCAACTCCTGGGCCACACCACCTGGGACTAGAGCTTCCTGCAGTCCCCAATGGCTAGCATCCACCCCCCCCCCCATCTATTGTTATCCCTCCTGGACTATGAGTCATTGTAAAGATATGTATTCCTTTAAATCTGCAGCATCTGCCTGTAGAGGGATTTAAAGTGTCCTCTGCGTACGTGACTTAAGCTGCAGGCTGACTAACAGGGCCTGCACCCCTAGGAAAAAGTTAAATAGGTGGGAGCCAGCCTGATTTTCAAGGGGGCTAGCAATGATGCCCCTAGGAGCTGTCACCCTAAACCATGTCTCTTTCTGGTCCTATTGTAGAGCCGGCCCTGACAGTACCCCATATGTGATGGGGGCCCCATCCTGCAAGAAATCTTTCTCAACCCCCTCTTCTTGTCCTTAGACAACCTGCCCATCACTCCAAGCAGGGGCATTGCTGGCGCTGGGCACCCAAGGCACGTGCCCCAAATCCCAGCGCCGGTGCCCTGGATCTGGCAGGGCCACCCCCTCCCGGTCTCCGACCCAATCAGGCTGAAGATCCGGGGCCCAGTCGCCCACAGCAGTGGCGGCCCCCTCCCCAGCCGGGGATCCGGGGCCCGGCCGGCCGCGACAGTGACGGCCTCATCCCTGGCCAGGGATGCAGGCCCCGGCCACCTGCGGTAGCGCAGCAGCTTCCAGGCCTGTCCCCAGCCAGGGGGCAGGGCCTGTGAGCTGGGGCCTAGGCCCAGGTCCAGGCCCTGGCCCTGGGTCCCTCCCCAGGGCAGTGACACCCCTGACTCCAAGATCATCATCAGAAGCAAGCGTACGACAAACCAGGACAAACCAATTCAAACCTGCACCAGAACAACAGCTGCAAAACCTGCAGACATATCACCACTGATATGAAGATAACATCCCCTACAACACACCTTTCAAGATCTGTGGGTCCTACACGTCTATCACATGTGTCGTCCCTCATCCAGTGTACAAAATGCCCTAATAGCAACTATGTGGCTGAATCCAGACAATCACTGTGCCCTCAAATGACCTCACAAGAAAATGATAAAAGGCAAAAACATCTTATCCTCTGTGGGTGAATGCTTTTCACAAAGAGATCATTCTGCATCTGATTTGTCAGTCACATCCTCAAAGGACATCTGCACACACTTTAAAAAGATGAGCCTGGGAGCCTGAATTCATGACTTTGCTAGACTGTGTGTTGACGGAGGGTGCTCTTAGCCTGCTAAGACAGGCTGACTTGCCTATTAAAATGCGCAGCAACACGTCCCTGCACTGAAAGAAGCTGTCACAGAAGAGAGGTTGGAATGTTAGATTCAGTGTAACTTGATTAGTGCTAAGTTGGTATTGAGTATCATTAGTACATGCCCTTCTGTGGCGCTCAGCACCATAGTGTCTGGGCACTAATAGCAGTACAACCTTGGCTAGCTGGAGCCTTGAGGTGATGCTGTGTAAGACGCCAGCTAGTTTCCCTAAGGCTGGACTTGGGAAGTGAGGCCAAAGCACAATGAAAGGAGGCTACCAGCCTTGCTCAAGGCCACCCAGGTGAAGAGGTTTGTGGCAACTGGTTTCCTGACAATTTAGTGCAGGCTGTGTCCTGGACGCGCCATGCCCAAAGTATGTCAAATGGCTGGACTGTGCCCCCTTAAAGCCAGCTCGTCACTAAAACCAGGAGCAGTCTCAGTTTGATTGAGCTGTTATTTCTCTGAAGCAGCCGGCCCCTCCTGTGATGACTGGCAAATGTGATGTGTTTTGTAAGCACTTGTATGTATCATTTCTATAAAATAAAAAGTGGGATGCTGTGAACCCTGGATCTAAAATAAGAGTTGTGGGAGGGGAGTTTCTGGAAGCAGGTTTGCTGTTCTCTGGGGAGGTTCTAACATCTCAGTTCTTGCTGTCTTCTTGCAATGTCAGCCTCCCCACTCAATGGTTTCCTGTTGCTGTTTTCCATAGGGACATTTGTGTCTGCCTTCACTGTGCTGTGTGGAGCCCGAACTGACCTCCCTGACAGGCACATGTGCTGCGTCTTCTGGTTGAACATTGCCGCGGCGCTGATTCAGATTCTGACAGCTATCGTGATGGTTGGCTGGATCATGAGTATATTTTGGGGGATGGACATGGTCATTCTGGCTAGTAAGTACAGTGTGATCATTTTCTCTACCCCATATTGTTAGGGCTCAACTAGTGTCCTGCAACCACTAGAACCCGGCCCTTGAAACAGGAAACCCTTCAGTCTACCAAGAGCACATTCAACTGTCATTCTGCACTTCCTGAGCAGAGATAGTTGAATCTTTCCTTGGTGCTGTCAAGTGGCAGGTTTACTGCTTGATGAGTCAGGGGAGCAGGAGAAAGGTAGGTTCCACAGAATCATTACAGAAATTTCAATATTGCTAGTGGTAATCCACCAGTCAGGAAAGAATGGCCCTGCCTGCAACTTTTGGAACAGTCCAGTTTTCTTAAAGATGCAAACATCGTGCATCTTCCCTGACCAGTCCCTGCTGCTAGTGGAGAAGCATCCCTGGTGATCCACCAATGTTTGCACAGCCATACAAAACTCTATGGCCACAGTCAGGTGGGCTGGTGCCAAAATAGGGACATTTATTATTCCACACCCCACTGCAGTAAATCTATCTGCTATTGCCAAGAGTCAGGGTCCTGCATAGCTGGATATAATATGTCAAGGCTTTTTCCCCCAATCTGGCATTCTGAGTGTAGAAGGTGGGGGCCCCCAACAGACCTCAAAAGCCACTGGCCTTAAAGCCTGCTCTTAAAACTCTCCAAGGCCTCCAGGTCCTGGCCTTGGAGTGGTATCGCTGCCACCATCCAAATGCAAAAACCTCTTGAAAACCCAGGAAGGCGCACTTGGGAATTCCTTCCTGTGAGGTACTTCAGTCACTTTCCTGAAGGAGGAATAAAAGTGATTGCAAGTCCAGCTGCAATATGAGCTGGAACTGAAACAGAGTCCCCTTTAGTAGCTGGCTGTGCAGTCTGAGGCACATGCACACAAACCTCTTGCTTTTCAGGACACAGAACCAGAGCTTACTTAAAAAGGTAAAATCTTTAATTAAAAAGAACAGATAAAAACACAGAGTTGCTTCTCTGGGAATTAACTTAGGTAGTTACAGGGTAGCGGGAGGGGGTACATGTGCTCAGCACAGAGAAATCCAAAAACAAACCAAAAACAAAGAAAGTAAGCTGACCACATCTAAATAAACATTCCCTGTTCTACCCACACGTGGTCAGTAACAAACTTATCTTTGGTAAGGATGTTGCTGGATTCTTCCTCAGGCCCCCCAGGAGCTCCGCTGCATCCAAACAGGAACAGGCAAAGCTGCTGTTCCAATTCAAAAACCTGTGCTTCATTCCTATTGGCTGTCCTTGGGGCTTACTGACCACAGTGTTAACCCCTTCCTCCCCAAGGGTTACTACACGCCCCTCAAATCACAGACAGTGCTGGGCAGTCTGGTCTAGGCTGGACCCACACTGGCTGTGATTTCTTCCTGGGACTAGGGAAGAATAGGGTTAATACAGTACAATGTACAAATACAAAATTCACTACAGGTCACATGATCTCAACTGGGCTCCACTGTCGGTCTGGGCCCTCTCCGTCCCAACTGCTTTATCTGTGGTCTCCCTCTTCCCAGCTGAGGGGTGAACCCAGACTGCGGTCTGTATAGACCTCTCTCTCTTGTCCATCCCAGACCTGGTTGACTTTGGCCTTCTTGCCCTCGCCCTCTTTAACCTCAGGGGGCAATTTCTCTTTATATGGCCCTGCTCCTGGCACCAGAAACATCTCCTTTGTTTCCTCCAGGCCACAGTAGTCTCTGGTTCATTTCCTACCCTGGGACTTACCCTGTCTTTCTGGGCCAGGCACTCTCTCCTGAAGTGCCCTCTGGCCCCATAAGTCCAGCAAGCCCCTCCCCACCCTGTTACCTTCACAGGAGTGGTTTTCAGGGGTCCTTCCCACAAGTGTCTGGTCATGTTCACCCCAGCATGACCACTAGGATGGTCCTGGGCTAAGCTCAGGAGCTTTCCCCTGTACTTGGTTGGAACTCCCAACTGTCTCTGAGGATGCCAGTCCTTCTTGTGCCCACCCAAGAGAGTCTCTTTGTGTAAAAATCCTCTTTCAGTACCAAGCCTGGAGCTATTTGAAGAGCTGAGAGGTGATGGGCCACTCTGTGCCAACCTCCAAGCTCCCTAGAGGCTCTCATTTGCCTCTTGCTCGGCTTGGAACTGCTCCCTTGATGCTGGGGACCTCAGTTCCTCTCTGGGTTGTAGACTCAGGCTCAGTCCCTCTGGAAGTGATGCAAATGATGTGGGTGCTTCTCCTGGTTGTGCAACGCTCTCTGCTGGGGTATGGTATTGTGTTGCAGACTCCGAGACAGCCTTTTGTGAAAGGTCAGCTGCTGCCGGAAGTGCAGGTTTGGTGGCACCCACCGATGCTGGCTTCCATGACTCTGAGGGGATTGCAAGTGCTGGATCTGGTTCTTGTTCCGGCTGGGTATCAAGGAGTGCCTCTACTGCTGCTGTTGTAGATGCTGATTTAGGGTCTGAGTCTGCCACCTCTGTTTGGGTCTCTGGTCCTGTAGCATCTGGGAGCACAGTCTGGACCCTGGCAGAAGGCTCAGTAACACAGTTAGATGGGGACTGCTTAGCCAGGCTGTGGGTGATGGTGCCCACCCTTTTGGTTAGCCTCACGTGGTTCACTAAGTCCTCTCCCACCAGCATGAGAATGGGACAATCATCAAAGACTGCAAAAATCCAGGTCCCTGACCAGCCTTTGTACTGCACGGGCAACTCTGCGGTAGACAGGTCAAAACAGTTTGCCTTGAAGGGTTGAACAGTTACTTGAGCTTTTACATTGATGGATTTGGGGTCCACTAAGGATTTGTGGATAGCTGACACCTGTGCTCCAGTGTCTCTCCATGTGACAACTTCCTGTCCAGCCGCACTCACAGTCTCTCTTTGCTCGGGGTTATCTGTGAGGCATCTGGGCCTGCAGGCACATGGTGTGACCCCACGGTAAGGGACTGCACTCTGTTTGTGCTCTTGGGGCAATTGGCTTTCACATGCCCCAGCTCATTACATTTAAAACACCAGCCAGCTGGCTGGTCACTGGCCTTAAAGCCTGCTCTTAAAACTCTCCAAGGCCTCCAGGTCCTGGCCTTGGAGTGGTATCGCTGCCACCATCCAAATGCAAAAACCTCTTGAAAACCCAGGAAGGCGCACTTGGGAATTCCTTCCTGTGAGATACTTGCAATCACTTTTATTCCTCCCTCAGGAGAGTGACTGAACTCCAGCTGCAATATGAGCTGGAACTGGAACAGAGTCCCCTTTAGTAGCTGCCTGTGCAGTCTGAGGCACATGCACACAAACCTCTTGCTTTTCAGGACACAGAACCAGAGCTTACTTAAAAAGGTAAAATCTTTAATTAAACAGAACAGATAAAAACACAGAGAGTTGCTTCTCTGGGAATTAACTTAGGTAGTTACAGGGTAGGGGAAAGGGGTACATGTGCTCAGCACAGAGAAATCCAAAAACAAACCAAAAACAAAGAAAGTACCCTCACCACATCTAAATAAACATTCCCTGTTCTAACCATGCCTGGTCAGTACCAAACTTAACTTATCTTTGGTAAGGATGTTGCTGGATTCTTCCTCAGGACCCTCTGGCCTCCTCCTGATCCTTCCAGGAGCTCTGCTGCATCCAAACAGGAACAGGCCAGGCTGCTGTTCCAATTCAAAAACCTGTGTTTCGTTCCTATTGGCTGTCCTGGGGATCACTGACCACAGTGTTAACCCCTTCCTCCCCAAGGGTTACTACATAATAAATGGATGGTGGATGGCATTATGGAATGAAGAAAGCTGAATGCTGAGAACTTCTACCTCCCAGAAATCCATGGATGAGTCACTTCTACCCCATGGTGATGCATGGCACACTGGAATACCTACATTGCATTCACACAAGCACTCCTAGTGATTTGGTGCAGCTGACACAAGAAACCAAACATGTTCGCACCTGAGTAACATACAACTGCTGTCAACTGTGTGTGAACGTAATTTGTATTGGCCAAAGTTTGTAGTGCAGACATAGACCAATGAAAGCAAATTAGAATCCCTAGTTATCTAATCTTGTATAGTCTCCTTATTTTCAATCTAAGTTCCTTATGTCTTACACTAAAATTTGACATGCTAAAAATCAAGCTAAAGGAGCTAAGCTATGGCTATACTGGGGCTAAGTGGAGTTTTCAATCATGTTAAGCTAGCTCAGATGAGCTAACTTCATCAAAAAAGCACCTTTCCCTTAGTCTAGACAAGGCCCAGTATGCCCCTCTAATTTTCCCTGAAGTTCCCATGGGAAATGACGCCCTTTTCTTCACTGTTTACCCCCTTCTGGTGAGTCTGTACTGTTGTGTGTATTGATTTTGATGTATGATGATGGTGAGATCAAGAAAACACATCTGTCCAAGGTGCTTTATCCTTTTCCACGTATATTAAATGTACAACAGAGAATTAAAAAGCAGTCTCTCCTCCCCTCTAAAATGCAGTGCACATCACAGTGCATGGCAAATTCAGGCAGGATCCTACACACACGCACACACAGTGTCCTCTTTCCTTTGCAAAAGCCTGGAGAAACACGTGGTCATGGCAGCAAGATCTGAAGGGCAACAAATATTGGATGTTTTCCATTCCAGGGCCTCTTCAGATCCCTTCCATTTCAGCTGAGGTGATTCCACCTCATGGACCTCTACTGATCCTGTCTGGGACAATATCCTTGGAGGGACAAATCCATATTGGCATGGGTATAAAATCAGCTGAAGGCTCATTGAAAGATACATGCTGATATCTTTGGTAGCTGGCCTGTTGTCTCCCAAATATCCAGGTGCTTGGCCACTTACAGCTTTATAGGTCAAAACCACCTTCTTAAAATATATCTCAAAACACCATAGGCAGCCAAAGCACATCCTGGACCACCAGACACATCACTCACCAAAGGGGTTGCAACATTCAGCACCAGCTTCAGCATCCAGGTTGATTTCAGGTGGAGAGCACATTATCAGTGTTTATATTGAAGTAACACAGAAGGCCACTCTCAGGCCTCACTATGTGAGGTGCTCTACACACATACAGCAGAAAGCTAATCCTGGCTCCAAAAGGGTTGTTAAATGGCTGCCAAGTTCTACCTCAGCGGTGGCTGCATTCCTGTGTTAATTTCTAATAGAGTTTACATTTGTCACACATGCTTTTGAGATCTTGTCTAACATCTGTGTAGCATAGGGTGGACTCATATACACCTATTCCTTTGCTTGCTACTGTAGTTATGCTGACCTAACCTCTAGTGTGGGTGCAGATGGAAGAATGCCTCTGTCAGGCTAGCTTCTGCTGTTCATGGCAGTGGAGTTCCTACAGTGATAGTAAAACCCTTCTGTTGCTGTAGAATGAATCTGCACTGCCAGATTACAGCAGCATAGCTGGACCACTGCAGCTGTGCTGGTATAACTCCACAGTGTAGACGAGCCCCTATGTCCATTGGTGAGTGGATAGTACTGTGCCCACCTGTGATGTTCCCCTCCTGCCATCTGGACAGTTGTGCCATTGTGCCCCCTAGTTCTCCACTCCAGTGCCCCAACTTCCCCCTCCTTGCTGTGTGAGCCCCACTCCTTGGGCGAGCTCATGCCAGCCTCCAGCATGTAATTGGTCTCTCAGGTTCTAACTAGCCACTCATGGGATAGTCCTCTAGCCAACACCCGTGGTTTCAGATGCAGTCCTGTAAACTTCCATCTTGCAGAGCTCAGGACACCTCACTGATCACTGCAAACTCATCTACACCAGCCTGTCAATATAACAGAGAAATCAATATGTATTAACTTTGCTCTCAGTTAGGCTTTCACTCTTACACATCCAACATTTCACTGCTTTAGACAAAAGAATCATGTTTGTTGATTAAAACATGATTTTAAGTGAGTCTACATCAAATCAGTATAAAAGCAGGTGATTAAATCAGTTAAGGAGATAATCACAATCTGATAAAAGATAACTCACATTCTAAACTAAGATTACTGTTACAGTCATGTTCAGCTTACCTCACACGCCTGGCTATCATGGTCTTTAGCTAGAAGATGCCGTGTGGGTTGGTGTCAGTCCTTGATGTTGCTTAGAAGATGGAATCCATGGCACAGACTCTTATCCAGTTCAAAGTGTGTCTTTTTCTTGCCAACCCCCCTTTGCCCCTTTCTTGCAGGAAGGTAATTCTTCCCTTTGAAATCAAGGCAGTTAATCTGCAATGTTCTTGTATGCATACCTTCACTGAGTCTGTGTCAACCCATCTCTGTTTGTCTGCCTCCACTTGAGCCATGCAGATCACCTTTGGGGACCTGTTTCATAGCTGTACACATGTATGATGTTGTAGGAAACAGGCTACTATAACAATAATGTGGAGCATTCCATGAGCATGCAAAAAATACCATACATGACATAGTTGGCATTAGACCAAGTGCAATTTCATTGTAAGGCTGAAAGAAAAAGACACAGATCCCATTATACCATCATCTAGGCAGCAGGCAGAAAGGCTGACTCTCAGGACGCTCTTATTGATTTTCCAGCCTCGTTGCTCGGAAGGAAGGTGCATCTGGGAAGTGTCTGTTGCCAGTGTAGATTCCTCTAAGGAATCTCAAATCTGGCAGACACATCTCAGAGAGCAACCCACATCTGCCAAGCACACGTGTGTGACTGTATTCAGGACAAGTGATGCCAGAACCTAAGAGCAGGCCAGAATATAGCAAGTGCTGCTTGTTTGTGCTGCACAGGGAGGGTGAGAGAAGTCAAAAGCACGTTTTATTTTCTGAGGAAATATGCATGGCAATAATTAGTGACAATCTGGCAGATGGAGCTTGTGTTAGCTTCTTATTTGACATCATATCATAAGAATGCCCCTTATCCCAACACAGAGCTGGTGTAAGGACCTATAAATGTGCCATTATATGCACATCTATAGATCTTTCTTTCAAGCTTTGGGGGTGGGCAAAGGCATCACATCTAAAAATAATGGGGAAAAGCAATGAAAAGAGGGGCCATAAAGAGGGATAATCCTAGGTCCTTGTTTTGTGGCACCATTTTGCTTTTGTTTTTTGTGTGTATTTAGTGATTGACAAAGGCCAGTTTCGCTGGCTAGATACAGGTGTAGGGCATTGTGTGCTGAACAGGCTTTGGCCATGTAATGGTAGTTTTACAGATGCAATTGTAGCCTGAACTATAAATCTCCCTGCCATTCTGGTGCTGAGTAGAGCTTGGCAAAGCTTTTCAGACAAATGGTGCATTCACCAAATACTGCGGTTATGGTTGGTCCACCACACTGCACAAATTTGACATGACTTCGCCAAATAGTGTTGGCAATAATTTTTTTTTCTGCTACATTCACAAAATGACTGGAGAAGGTAGCTCTGTGCCCAGTTTGTAGCCACATGTTTCCAGCAGTCACCTGGGATGTGGGAAACAAGTCCAGTTCTCTCTGCTCCAGAGCAGGGACTTAATCAGCACCCCTCTGAGGTGAGTGTCCTAAACCCCTAGCTAATAGGTGGGGTGTTCTAAGGTGGGGCTTCTCATTTTCTCCATTGAAGCTGTTTGACTTTGAATATTCATTGAACCAAGATGGGGACTAGGTTTTGGGTCTTCTTTCTGCATTATGTCCTCGGGCTATAAAGTCATTCTCTCTCTGGCCTAAAGGCAATTGATAGATTTTATGCCAAGCAGAACAGCTTCACCAAGAGAGCTTGAGGGACACCCACCACAGACTAGTCCAGGCATGGCCAAACTGTGGCTCAGGAGCCACACATGGCTCTTGAATGAAAAAGTGTGGCTCACAGAACAGTGTCAGCAAATCAATTGTAGGTAAAAGTACATGGCTATATTCATCAGTGCAGCTCTTGAAAGTTTATTAATCAACTTGTGTGGCTCTTGAGTTCCATAAGTTTGGCCACTCCTGGACTAGTCTCTACAGGCTGGATGGTTAGGGTACTAACCTGGTAGAGGCAAACATGAGGTCAAATCCCTATTCCACTGTTGGGAATCCAATTTGCATCTCTCATGAGTTCAGGGGACTGCACTTGATGGCCTCTCATGGTTCCTTCCAGTTTCTATGATTTTATATTCCTTTCGAACTGTTCTAACCACACCACTGGGCAAAATGTTATAAGCAGGACAATGGCAGCACTAGGATCTCCTCTGCCTTTTTGTGAATTTGCCCCTTTAAAAATGCCCAGAAACAAAAGATTTTGGATTAAACAACAAATTTTGTTTGACCTCCAATTGACTTCTTGGATTCACCAAAACTCTTGGAATTTTGAGATGTGGTTCAACTCAGACCACATTTTTTTTTTTTGGTAAAGCATGAGCTTTTGTGAGAGAAAATCCCCCTTTATCAGATGCTTTGAAGATGAAGGGGGATTTTCTCCCATGAAAGCACATGCAATAAATAAATTTATTAGTCCTTTTATGCCCCAGGACTCCTTGTTTGTTCTGCTGAACTAGACTAACATGGCTATCCCTTTGGAACTTGTCAATATGCAAGGCATTTTTTCCAGTGTTTCTGAATGGCCAAAGAACCAAAAAAACCCCCACGCTGTTATTCATGTTATTCATCCAGATCTACTCCTCATCCACCCTCCAGACACTGTCCCCCACTCCTGATCAGTGACTCTGAGATTCCAGATCTGGATTCAACTATAGCTCTGCTAAACTTAATGACTAGAAAGTTGTCAGCTGTGATATTGACTGCACTGGTTCTAGTCTTATTTGGGAGATGTTATTAGGTAGTTTATGCTTACAGCTGACCCTGGGAAGGACCAAGAAGAGTAGCTGTGTTTCTCATAGGAGAAAAAGAAACAAGGAGTCGTGTGGCACTTAAAGACTAACAAATTTATTTTTTGCATGAGCTTTTGTGGGAGGAAATCCCACTTCGTCAGATGCTTCGAAGATGGGGGAACTTACAGAAGCTCATGCGAAAAATAAATCTGTTAGTCTTTAAGTGCCACACGACTCCTTGGTTGGGTTTTTTTTTTTTTTCCCCTGGGCTAGACTGACATGGCTGCCCCTATGGAAATTTCTCATAAGAGAGAAGAGACACTAGCATCTTATTTTCAAAAGTTTCCTCAAGAAACCCAAGAGGGGGTTGAAATTGCAACTCCTGTGTGTAAAATCCTAGAGAGATGCATTCAGGTTGAGGTTACTTTGCAAAATCTCTTGCTGTAAGATCCTACTGAGTTTGAATGTTGCCCACATCTCTTTAGGTCACTAGCATGAAGGGTGTGGAGTTGCCAGTTCAATGAAGAGGGCTTGGAGGATTTACTAGTGTTTCAGATGTTGCTCTTTTGTCAGGGAACCACCACAGGAGAAACATTAATTGAACTCTGTTTTATTATCACAGGTAATTCCTTTTTGATTGTCCAATTTTAAGGGACATTTCCCATCTCTTTCGTAATTTAAATGAACTGCCATCTGGCCTCATTAACAACTAAACAGGTATCATCACTAACCAACCATATGCATCTTTTGAAACAGTCTCTTGTTTCACTTGGGGCCTGAAGGCAAAGAGTTTGCTGGCAGTGGAGTCAGTGGACTAGTCACTAGAATGCTCCCTTTAGCCACTTGTGTCTCCTCACCTGGTCTTCCCTCTCACTAGTCACTCTGACACTGCACTGATCTTTCTTTCTGTAACTCAGACTTCTGGCCAGGCCACAATTTCTTTCATGCCTGCCAGGGTAACAATGTCCTGTGAATAAAGAATCCAAATGCCCTCACCCAAAAGTCTTTGGCCTCAGTTCCAGACCCTTTGGTCATCTCACCCTTCACTAGAGTTCTTGGGTCCTTATTCCCTTCTCAGGAGGCTTCATGCCATACAGACCTTCCCTCTGTGCCAAATTCAATCTAGGGACCCTATAAGCAGCAGCCAAGGGCAGCTCCATCCCACTCCTTGCTGCTGTTTCCCTGGCCATCTTCCTACCCAGCCTTTCTCAGGTCTTCTCCACAACTGCTCTAGATTCAGCCTTGTCTCAGGGACAGGACACTCAGGACCCTCTCCTGCAACCCCCTCAGAAAGTCCCAACATAGAAATATAAACAAAAGCTTACTTCCTCTCTCCTTGGGCTTGACTGTTCACTCCTTACTGTTACAGGTAGTCCTCACTTAGTGACCGGGTTCCGTTCCTGAAACCCGGTTGATAAACGAATTGGTCACTAAACGAGGAGCAGCCCTTACTGGTATTTCAGGCATAATGTACTTTACTGGTAGTGGGTTTTTCAACCATCGGTAGATAGTTTTAATGTCACCTTTGCATCATTTATAACATTTTTCATATATATTTTAAATGTTTTAAGCTCTAATGTACTGAACTTAGTTTGCATAGTGTACTGTAAATATAGGTAATCTGACAGAGTTGATGCGAGTTCTCGTACATCGCCGTAATACCAACTCATCAGAGAGACAGTCATAACTCTGAGGGGTCACTAAACGAGTAGGTCACTAAGTGAGGACTAGCTGTATATGCATCTCAGGCCTCTCTCTGAAAGTCCAGTTCCTACCCTTCTGTCAAGGTTTCCCGGTAGAGCCTGCTCCTCTCCATCGCCCCTCTTATGTCACTTCTGTTTTTTTGCCAGCCTCTAGTACTTAGGCAAGGATCTCCGGGCTTGCTCTCCCCCCTCCTAGTCTCCCTATAACTCTCTTCTTCTCTAAAACTTCCTGAATTAATGATCATCACACAGGCCCTCCCCAGCTGCTAGCTGCTGCGCAGCATTTATAGGCAAAAGTTTCTATGAATCTTTGATTGCGTCCACATGGAGGCTGCACAGGTCTACAGTAAAACAAAGATAAATGATAGTTGTGCTAGCTGGCCCGTGAGACAGATGTTTTTGGTTTTTCCCCACCATGCCAAATGTCAGTCCAATGAGTGTCAGATACTTCGTAGAGATTTGTACTGTTCAGAAGCTTACCAGTTTGCTTTAGGCAGCCCCTTGTTTTAATAAAAGTATACTAGTTGTTGAAAGCAATCTACTACACAGTAATCAATACAGTCTCCAGCAAGCAAGGGTAGTAGAAGAAAGGGATTGCCTGGCTCAGGGTATTGGGAATGGACTGTGGAGCCTTGCACCTCTAGCTTGAACCTTACATACAGTTTTTTACCATCTGACAGTCACCAAATATTAAAAACAATCTCAGGTTTGGTCTCCACCCAGGTCCCAGAGGGCAAGTGTCCATCTCGATGGCCCTCCCTGTTAGCAGCCTCAGCAGAAAATGAAAGATCCTTTAAAGCAGTGGTTTTCAAACTTAGGGTCAGGGCTTAGTATTGGGATGCAGACCTTCAGGCGCTGGGGTTGCAGCATCTCCTGCTGCTGCCACCAAAAGACTGAAGTGCATTGCTCAAAGATGTGTTGGGTCATGGGCATAAATGTTTTTGGTTTTTTTTCAACTGGATCCTGAGGAGAAAAGTTTGAAAACCACTGGGCTAGAGAATAAGCTTCCCAAGCACTGCCAGAGGTGATCTGTTCAGACCATGGATGATGTATTTGCTGGAGGTTATCCTTCTGTTGACTGTGCTTTACAAGTGTGAGCCTGTGGCCCCAAGGTTATCAAACTAGCTCCTCTTAAGAGCCTTAAATTCATATTAAATAAGTCTTGCTTTCTGACTTACCATAGACTCTACACACAGAAAAGCTGCTGAACGTGTAAAAGAGAAGGGTCAGTTCACACCTTCTCCCTTTCATTAAGGCAGCTGATAGAGACAAGATGTGGAGTATGGTCTTGCAAAGTTCCAAAGGGGCAGCTGTATTAATCTACTATAGCAAAAGAAGCAAGGAGTCCTGTGGCACAGTGCTCAGAACCTGCAAACCCCCCCAGAATGATGACATGGGTGTGGAGGGACTGTAGAAAGGCATAGCCAGCATTCTTTTCTTCATGCTGCAGCTGTCAAGCCAGCCTTCAGTGAGTGGGTGGGAAGGTAGCAAGTGCTGCTAGAACACACAACAAAAGAAAAGCCAGAACCGATTATCTGACTGAGAAAGCCTTCGTGGGATGAAAGTCATTTTGAAGAGAAAGCGATTGCTTTACATCTGTTATTTTTTGGTCCACCTAGAGCTGCATTTCATTTCTGCTAAGGGAAAGTATGTAAATGTAATCTTGTCTGGACTTTCAGACCCAGTACTGACCTACCTTGTAATAGGATAAAATTGCAAAGCATTTTGCAAACATTAATTATAATCAAGCATTGTAATGCTAGACCAAAGCATAGGCAATGTCACCATTTCATAAACAGGGAAACTGAGGCAAGGAGCTACTGTTGTGACTTATCCACGGGTACAAATCAAATCAGTAGCAAAACTAGCAGAAGAACCCAGCAGTTTTGTTTTCCAGTCCACTGCTCTAGCAAATAGGATGCACCTCTTCCTATGTATTAGTGCCTAGCTTCCCACAAAGCCTAACTTTATCAATTCCCCTTAATCAACACACATGAAATGGATCCATTGCTAATGTGCGTCATGTCAGGTAATCATTTTGATCATTAACTATCATAGTTTGTTACTGGCCTACATCCAGTCATGTAAAAGCAAGTAGGGATTTCCCCTTCACAAAATGAAATAAACTTCTTGATATTTAAGGATTTAAAATAAATAAAGTCTTGATGCTGTTTAGTTCTGTGTGAATGTTTAGCCATAGAGGAGCTGTTCTCTGTTTATGATGTAGTCTCTATTTACTCATTCTTTTCTATTTCTTTGTGTGGTTTGGATATTCCCTGTACTATTATATTTTCCCCTTCTCTTTTTCTTTTATGCTTCCTTTGCCTTCTTTTATTCATCATCAAAAGTTTCACAAGGTAAGTTTTTCTTCTACTACTTGTCTTAACTTCCAATGGGTAAAATACTACTATGGCTATTCAGGCAAATTTTGATGGAAGTCAATGAATCTTTGCCTGAGTTAGAGACTTTAGGATTTGGCTCAGCATGTTTTATTCATTTTCCACTAAAATGTGACCTTGGTGTGGGTGCAGACAGCTCCCAATCACAATCCCTGCAGCCACAGCCCAGAGAAAGGTCATCTCTGTACACTTTTTTCTTAGGCCTAGTCCACACATAAAGTTGTCTCAGTTTACTTAAAGATGTGATGTTAAACTGATTTGGTTATACTGGTGCACCTTTGTGTGTGTGAATTGATTTAAATCTGACTGCAGACTGTCAACACTAGAAAGTTGTGCCATTTTAGCTATATGGTAGAAGGGGTACAGTTCCCCAGGGAGGATGCAGTTATATTGGTATAAAGTTGCTTTATAACAGCAGTAAGTATGTCATGGAGGCTATCTCTAAGCAGTTTGTGGTTAGTTTGAACTAACTGCTTAGTTCGAACTTATTTAGATAGCGACATCATGCTAGTTCAAATTAAAATTTGAACTAAGTTCAAACTTAGTGGTTAGTTCGAATTAACAGTTCAAACTAACTAGTTCTAACTAAGCTTGGCTTAACTCAACTCAGAGATCAATGTACTGGGGAGAGTTGTCTATGGGAGGTTTACACAGCTTCTTATTAGTAGTCCCTAGTTAGCACTAGATTCATACAAGTTTAACTAAAAGAAAGAACCTGTGAACTTGTCTTTTACATCTCAGATGGAAGGATCCCTAACTTATGCATCCAGCCAGCAGCATTTGGAACCCCTAGTTGCTGAAACAATGGGCGGGCAATATGGAAGTTTTCATTCTCATTAACTCTCACTTCAGTCTGAAAAATAATATACATGCAGAGGCAGCCTTAGGCAACTAAGGGCCCTAGGTGAAGGCCCGTTGTGGAGCCCCCCTAAAGGGCCTCCTATAGGCCCCCACTGCTTCCATCCCTGTGGTCTCGTTCCCTGTGCAGCCCTAATTGCCTCCCCCCCACCCCCCAGACTCCTTGTTTGTTTTGCTGAACCAAACTAATATGACTGTCCCTCTGGAACTGGTAAATTATTCTTCGGTATGATATTTTTAAAGATCTTTCCATGATGACACTCATAAATTGATCATCTTTTACTTAACATAAATGAACTAATGCTGAACTTCAAAGTTAAAATGAACATTTAAAATTTTTTAAAATGTATATGCATTAATTAACAAATAAAAAGTGGTAAATTTAATGATGGCTCAAAAATAACTAAAGTACCACATTTAAATTTTTGGCAGTCAAATCTTACAAATTTTTCACATAGGCTTGGATTTATGTGCACTAGAAATTTAATACAAATAATTACAGTAAACAAAAATAAGGAAAAAGGTTTCTAGTGTGTAGCTATAAATGAAAACCACCAAATTTCAATGAAATTTTCTAAAGTATTCAAGTTTATAAGAGTCTGGCTCCCCTCAAAAATATTAAATAGTAAGTACAAAAGAAGCTAAAAAATTACTACCAAAAGAAAGACATATAGCACAGACATCACACACAGCTGTAATGACTGCTTGAGGGCAGCACTTTATTTACAAATAGCAGCCTATATGGACCTACTTGGTAACCTGAGCTAACCAGTGCCAAAGGAAAAACTGTCACAAAGGCAAAGGAAAAGGCAAAAGAAGTGCAGGTAAAAAAAGAAAAGGAAAAGGCAAAGCTTCACAATTGGGATTAAAAAATAGCAGAATAAATGGCCACACTGAGGAACTAAAAGATGAGACCATTGGAAAAGTTCCTGCTATCGTGCTTGCTCCTGCTTTTTTTAGCATATCAGTGTGAAGGTGATGGGCAGATAATGGTGAAATCTGCAAGTCAGATGAAGCACAGATCCTAATGATAGTTTGCCTTGAGGAGCCAAGACTGAAGAGTGCTGAAGTTTCCAGTGCTACTGGCCCTGCTAGATGGGAACAATTTCTATATTTTTTCTGTATTTTCATTTCTGTCCACCAAATCAGGACCTCTGTATACATGTATTCAATAATTTAGGCAGCAAAGTTCACTTTTACAGAAAGGGGCATGGGGAGCACAGAACACCATTGCTTTTTATAAGCATAAGCTCATCCATTACTACCCCTGTACTAGACACATTTCTGCAGTCTCCCCAGGATCTCTCAAGAGAGCCATTGCACATCTAAAGCAGGTGTAGTTAGATGGAGAGCGGGCAGTGGGGAGGCTTCCTGGAAGTTACATGTGCCCTATGACACACTAGGATGGGCTTGTCACCACAGGGGAAAAGCTGCTGAAAGAGTCACTGTATACAAACTAATGCCATGAAAATTCTTCATTGTGAAAGCAGGGGAACCTGATTTCTTTTTTGATGCAGGCCCTCTGCTTCCCTTTCCTCGCAGATCTTTCAGCAAGCTGATTGGAGCCAAGTTTCAATCGAGACCTAAGCTGATTTATGGCTTTGGTGAAAACCCATCAGCACTGAGTGGTTTTGCTTAAGCTTTCCTGTGGGCATGTAGAGCAAATAGGATCCCCAGATTCAAAGCAAGACTCATAGCAGCATGAATCATGTTCACTGAACCCAGGGAAAATGTCTGTGAGCCCTATGTGGACAAGGGCTGAGATTAACATTAGGAAATCTGTATTAGGGACACAGGGACTCAATGGGCCAGTGTGCATTTTGCTGTTACAAGGGTGTGTTATGGGTTGAGTACGGCAACTCCTGCCATCCAGAATGTTATCATTTGCACTCTCTGAGTGCAGTGGCACCTGGAGGAGGCCTGGGCAGCAAAGGTGCTCCATTTTTATTACTGTGTTGTGTTGGCTCATGTAGGCCTCCATCAGGCCTCCACTGCACTAGGTGCTGCACACTCAGTGAACAAAAGACATTCCCTCCCCTGAAGAGCATACACTCTACATATGGATGCAAGCAACAGATGGGGGAGCCTGAGATAACAGTGTGAGGTAATAATATTTGTCAGTATAATAAACAGCAGTTCCAATGTGCCAGTTGCTGTCAAGTGTTTATAGACATCACATCAGACAGAAGCAGGTTTTCAGAAGAGTCTTGAAAAGCTGGGCAGGAAGGGGCCCTTCAGTTCCTCTCACCCTATCCGCCCCTACTGCTCTGGCCAGCACAAAGGGAGGCACTTCGCATAGTGCCCTGAGAAGCACTGTATATATGTATATCGGGTCTCCCACCTCTCCCCAAAGCATCTGTGAGCTGCAAAAGCTATGTACCAGACACCAACCAGTTCCAATCTTCTGTCAGACCTACGCATCAGAAAGGGCAATGACCATGCTACCCAAAAAGGGGCTAAGGCAGCAATGGTGATGTCAAAGCCAAGTCCCTGACAATGCACCCCTTGCACCATGGGAAATAAGTAAAAGGGAAAATGCTCTCTCCCCTGTTAAAAATGACCCTTTGCTGATTGTTTGCAGCACATCGAGGCTGCGAACCAGGAGTCAACATTTTAATCATGTTCCCTTCCCACCCCCTCACAGGCAACAAGGAATAGGGGATCTCCCAGCAGGTGTAATGGCTGGGACAAGGGTGTTCCAAAGAACATGGTGAAAGGTTGTGTTTGATAGCTGTGGGCACAAGGACCTTTTCATTTTCATTTTGATTTTTCTCTTCTTTTGTTTTTATTAACCCAATGCATATGTCTGTTCAGCGGAGCGGCGGTGCAGAGCAGCAGATGGAGACCTTCACTGATACCTTTTAGAACCGGAGATGAGGCAAACACAATGTGGGTTAGGACTGGCACAGCCAACATGTCGTGATGGGCAGCCAATTCCAAGGAAGGAGAAAACATTAATAGAAAAAGACATTGCAGAGGAAGATGGCACTTGGGCAGGGGTGAGAAGAACAGGATTCTGCCACCTTCAGTGTGAAGCACCTGAAGATATTTGGCTTCTTGTACAGCTCACCATTAAAGGATCATAGTTCTGAACATCAAGATGAAGGAGATATTTATAAATATATGTACAGTATGTAAAAGCAAAAGCTGAGTGGTGCCTTGTTGCTGAGAGTCCTTCCTTGACTGCTTCATGGTAATGGGCTCAGCTCACCTTCTTATACTGTGTGTTACTTCATGATGCTCACTGAAGTTCTGTTGTTGCAGATGCCCTGAGATTTTGCTTGTGGCTGCTTTCTAGATCATACTGTAATGGTGACCTAGCCTGTAAATACACCCCGCCTGCTATTTCCTGCTGAAAGAAAAGAAAAGACTGGACCTGTTGCAAGTCAGCGACAAACTGGTTCTTGCGAAGAACTGGGACATGGTGCAATGTGTGTTTTATGGTGGGGTGGGGCGAGGGGGTTACGTGAGGTAATAGGCTGTCTAAAGCTTCTGGTTTATACCAGTAGTTATGGGACTAAAAAGGGTCCTCCAAGCCCACCTGCCCATGAAAAAGACATATGAATAAATAGCACCATATTGTAGAAGTCGATGTATGTATAAACAAGGAGTCCTGTGGCATTCTTAAAGACTAAAAAATTTATTTATCTCATGAGCTTTCACTGGAGAAAATCCCACTTCATCAGACACTTGAAGATGGAGAAACTTACAGAATGGGAGAAAAATAAATGTAGGGAAGTGTATTTCACAGGGTTAGGTCAGACTCTTACAGCAAAACAAAACAGTTGTAGATTCAAACAGTGATTTGCTGTAACAGTGTGACCTGATCCTATAACTTACACTTCCCTGCATTTATTTTCCTCCCATTCTGTAAGTTCTCCATCTTCAAGCATCTGACGAAGTGGGATTTTCTCCCACGAAAGTTCATGTAATAAATAAATTTCTTAGTCTTCAAGTGCCATAGGGCTCCTTGTTTGTTTAGCTGAACTAGACTAACATGGATGCCCCTTTGGAACTTGCCAATATACTTATAGTGAGTGTTTTGTTGCCTGTGTGGACGATATTCTCTTCCCGGTGGACTAGTGTCCATATTTCAAAGGCCACTGCAATAGATGGCTGACTAGACTCCATGTCAGCAGTCTTGGGCAAGAAGCCAAAGAATTACTGGGACATCAAAAATTAATTGCTGTTTCAAGCCTGGAGTGGTGGTCCCTCCCACACAGGGCCAAACCAAGGTGTTGTGAAGCACTGCCTGTGGCAATGTTGTATATATTTGACAGCTAATGAAAGGACTTAATTCATCAGGCCTGGGCTGCTATGGGTGCTCAGCATCTCTGCCTGTCAGGCCCACAGTGCATTGCAAGCAATGCAGAAAACCATCTTTGGCAACTACCTTCCTGCTATGAGAGGAGGAGAGGAGCCATTCAGGAGCACAGGGCAAAATTATACTGCCATTCCCATACCTCAGGACTATCTGCAAATTAATTTAAAAGCTCCACAGTCTTAATCAAGGCACATCAAAACAGAGACACTTCCAAATGTAAGACTCCTCAGTAACTCCCTTTCATACACACACCTCTTTGTTTCATTAGTAAGGGACCCACTAGGGGACGGGAGAGCATGAAACTCCACTTCCTCCCTGAAGATTTCTACCCTGATTCCCCCCCTCATCCTCACTGTTTGCATTTGGATCATATTATGGTGTTTCAGACACAAAAGAGCAAATGTGTACGTTCAGTTAGACCTTTGTTGTAGCTTAAGGAAAGCAAAGAACAAAAGTAAAGTCTCTGTGATGGTGCACCAGTGGATTTCCCGTCTGACAGTCTGTACAGGTCTAAACACAAAACAACTGCCAAGCTCTGCAGACAGCCACATCCTTTGAGATTTAAAGTTGTCGTGCTCAGAAAACAAATGGGTAACAATGATGTAGCTAATGCTATTATCACTACCAAGCCAGTAGCTCAGACTATCTAGCCAACTTCTTCATTTAAGGCTGTGTTAATCTTTCTTCTGAGAAGCCAGGTTTCTGCCTGCTCCCCCAATCACCTGCACACCCTCCTCTCCTGTCAGCTTTCACCAGTGCATTCTATTCAGCTTTCTCTGGATTTTTCAAAAGTAACTGCTACCCCTCCTCAGTGCATTCATCAGAAAACTATCACTAGGTAGAAGGGGAGACCCCAGTCTACTCTTTACATTTCTCTCTATTCCATAAAAAGCACCCTTCCCATGGTCATGTAGCAGAGATACATTAAGGTCCTGCTCCTGCTCCCATTCACTTCAATAGCAGCTAAACCAGCTTTCTTTTTTTCCCTTCCCATCCCACAGAGCTGCATCAACTCTCCTTCTTCAGGCCACCTGCTAAGGGGGTATGTCTACACTGTATTCAAGAACCCATGGCATTGAGGTTCAGACCCTAGGTCTAGAGACTCAGGCTCAGACTAGAGTGCTAAAAACAGCTGTGTAGACATTCGGCACAGGTTCGAGCTTGAGCTCTGAAGGCCATTCCCCTCCCAGTCTGAGTTGCAATGTTTCCACTGCCATTCTTAGTGCCGTTAGCACAAGCTCAAGTCATAGACTTACAGGTTTTAAGTCCAAAAGGACCCATCATTATGACTGAGTCTGATCTCCTGCATATTAGAGGCCACAGAACCTTGCTCACCCACTCCTGTAGTAGACCCATAACCTATAGCTGAGTCACTGAACTCCTCAAATCTTGATTTAAAGCCTTCAAGTTACAGCAATCACCCATTTGCTCTAGTTCTATCAAACCAGCAAGCCACTCAGGCCCCATACTTCGGAGGAAGGCAAACCCGCCCCCAGTTCCTTCACAACTCCGTATATGGCAATGAATTAGACTCACCAGCCAGACACTTGGGAAAGATATCTCTGTAGTAACTCAGCACACTCCCCTGCCAGTATCCCATTTCCAGCCATTGGAGATGTTTGGTACTATCAGTTGTAGGTGGGCCATATGCCATTGTACGCACCCTCATCACACCATCCCATACAAAAACATCACTCTTGAAACAACTTAGGTTTTTTGCCTCATCACACCCCACTGAGGACAGTTTGAGAAGTTTGCTCCTCTGCTCATTAGCAGTTTTTGTCTAATTTCAAGAATAAATTTATTTATTGATTGCCTGTTTATATTCGTTTGTTCTTATGCTAGCATTGGCCCTTAACATAAAATAACTGGTCTCTTTCCCTGGCATGTATCCTTTGGGTGTATTTGTAAAGAGCAATTGTATCTCCCCTCAGCCTTTGTTTTGTTAGACTAAAACAAGCCAAGCTCCTTAAGTCTCCTCTTGTAAGGCAGGTTCTCCATTCCTGTCATCATACTAGGAGCCCGCCTCTGCACCTGTTCCTGTTTTAATTCATCTTTCTTAAACATAGGAGACCCAGAACTGCACACAGTATTCAAGATGAGGTTGCACCAATGTGTTGTGTAACGGTACTAATACTTCTCTTTCTCTACAAGCAATACCTTGCCCAGACCAGGCCTCTGAGGTTCACTGGCATGGATTTTAAAACAGTGTAGACATAATCAGAGACCAGGCATGGGAAACTAGCTCAGCACTGCAGTCAACAAACTCCCCTGATGGTCAGGGGGCTGAGGGTCTGTCAGATCTGAAAAAGAGGGAGAGTGAGTTCAAGAGGCCAGGAACCTTCACTGAATTTTAGCTGAATCTTCACTGAATCTGATCTCATTTGCCTTAATATCACAGGTGAAAAGAAAAGTAATCTATGAGGATCCAAATCATTTATATAAACAAACAACATAATTTATGGATGTATATATTTGTTAGGCTCAATTTTAGATGGGCTGATATATTTTAGATATATACTACCTGATATGTGAACAACAAGCAGGAAAGATCTCTAACCAGTCAACACAATTGCAGAAATGCAGAGTTTACTTGTGAAAATGTAGAGGTTCAGCTGAAAACGAATTCCAATATGTCCCTATCACACAAGGGAGGAGGGTTCAGTGTTTCATTAATTTGTGAAGAGGGACAAGTGTTCTGTCTAGTTCTTCAAGCACAACTGGCACAAATTTAAAAAGAACAGTGGTGCTGGGGCCAGCTCATTCAGGATGAGATCAAACAACACTGACTTTGCAGATCAGTCAGATGAGCTTTCCTTGCCATAACAGAGCTGCCTGAGCTAGCCCTTCATGTGTCCTGGCTGAATGCTAACAATAACACTTTTCACCTGTAGAGCTCAGAACACCTTACAGAATCACAGAAACTGGAAGGGATCATGAGAGATCATCGAGCCCAGTTCCACACACTCATGGCAGGAGCAAGTACCATCTTAAACCATCCCTGACAGGTGTTTGTCCAACCTGCTTTTAAAAACTTCAAATGATGGAGATTCTACAGCCTCCCAAGGCAACTTATTATTCCAGTGGTTAATCACCCTGACAGTTAGGAATTTTTTCCTAATTTCCAACCTAAACCTCCCTTACCATAAGTTAAAAACCATTGCATCTTGTCCTATCAAGAGAATAATTTTTCTCCCTCCTCCTCGTAACAATCTTTTAGGGTCTTGAAAACTGTTATCATGTCCCCCTCAGTTTCCCCTTTTCCAGACTAAACAAACCCAGTTCTTTCAATCTTCCCTCATAAGTCAAGTGTTGCAGACTTTTAATCATTCTGTTGCTCTTCTCTGGACAGTCTCCAATTTCTCCACCTTTCCTGAAATGAGTGCCCAGAACTGGACGCAGTACTCCAGTTGAGGCCGAGTCAGTAGAGCGGAAGAATTACTTCTCGTGTCTATTTACAATACTCCTGTTAATACATCCCAGAATGGTGTTTGCTTTTTTTTGCAACAGTGTTACACTGTTGATTAATATTAAGCATGAGGTCCACTATGACACCCAGATCCCTTTCCACAGTACTCCTTCTTAAGCAGTCATTGCCTATTTTATATGTGTGCAATAGTTTGTTATTTCCTGAGTGAAGTACTTTGCATGTGTCTTTATTGAATTTTATTCTGTTTACCTCAGACCATTTTACCAGTTTGTCCAAATCATTTTGAGCTCTGATCCTATCCTCCAAAACACTTGCAGCCCCTCCCAGCTTGGTATAATCTGCAAACTTTATAAGTGTACTCTCTATGCCATCATCTAAATCATTGATGAAAATATTGAACAGAACTGGGCCCAGACCCAATCCCCGCAATACCCTACTTGTTATGCCCTTCTAACATGACTGCAAACTGCTGAAACTACTCTCTGGGAGCGGTTATCCTACCAGTTTTACACCTGTCGTATAGTAGCTCCATCTAGATCAGTGGTTCCCAACCTTTTCAGTAACGCCCTACACTTCAGTGAGACAAATATTTCCACAGCACACTCACGTTTTTCAGCTAAATTGATTGCTCATAAATGGCACCTTTACTATTGTCACAGTCTCACTAGAGGGGTTTGCAACATAGTGCATACAACAAAAACTCAAATGCGTTAATGTTTCAAATCCACCAGAAAAAAATACACATTATCTCAATTTTGCCCTTTGGCCGCCTGCCAAATGGTCATATTTTAGAATCAAAAGACTGATACATCACTTTTAATCTGATGATTAATTTTAATAAGTTTTATGAGTTGTCATTTTGGTTGGCTGGACTATTGTGTATGATGAAACAAAGTTTATTTTACATTGATTTTCATTACTTTTATACAAAATTTCATGGCAGACTTGGACAGTTCTCATGGCACACTGGTTTGCCATGAGAACTGTCCAAGTGTGCCAAGAAATTTTGTGCAAAATCATGTTTTCAATGATGGCACACTGGTTGAAAACCACTGATCTAGATTGGACTTCTCTAATTTGTTAACAAGATAGTGATGTGAGACCATGTCAAAAGCCTTACTAAGGTCTAGATCAGGGGTGTCAAACTCATGCAACATGAGGCGCCACATTGGAAGGCAGAACACCTGTCACAGGCCATGTGTCTGCATGAGCTCCTCAACCCTTTCTCCTGCCACATTCAGAGTGGCATGGGCTCCCCTTGCCCCTCCCCAACACCGCAGTCTCTGAAACACCTTCCCTTTTCCTTGCCCTGTTGTGGGCTCCCCTTTGCCATGCTGGCTCCCTGATCCCCCTTCTCCTATTGTGCAGGTCCTGGACCCCCCTTCCCCTGCTTGGCTGCTCCTGGATCCCTCCCCCCCATTCTGGGTAGCTCCAAAATCCCCTTTTCCATTTCCATTTCTCCTACTGCATGGTGGCAGGCAGGCAGTCACAGCTGCAGGCAGGCTGGGCTCCTCCCACCCACTCACTGTCAGTCATTCAGCATGGTGGCCTTTGGTTGGCTCAGTCCCAGCTGGCCTTTGATTGGCTTGTTCCAACATAGGCCCCAGCCACTTTTTCTTTTCTTATTTGTGATTCATTCAATGTGCGGTCAATCAGATTAGCATGCTAACTGACTGACAGTGACCAGGTGGGATAAGGGGTAGTGCGGTGGCTCTCCAGGAGCCCGGCCTCGCCTGCTGTGACTGAGACTCTGATTGTTGGCAGACTGCAGCAGAGCTGAGCGGGATTGGCTAAAATGCTTCCTTTGTTTCCCTTTGCTCTGACTCACTCACATGATCCAAGTCAGACGCACGCTTAGCCTTGGGGGGTAGCCTGTGCCTATCTGTGTTGTTCTCAGTTGCTACAGAGCAGTGTTTCCCAACCAGCGTGCCACGGCACACAGCGTGCCCTCAGACCTGAGCAGGTGTACCATGGAGTTTTTTGGAAAACTACATGAGGAGTTCTGGATTGGCTCATGAATATTCATGAGTTCATTTGGAGACTGTGCTGGTGTGCCTCAAAAAAATTAAAGGTATCAAGGTGTGCCATGGTAAAGAAGAGGTTGGGAACTACTGCTGTAGATTGCTTTCAGGAACATCCTGGGCAGCAGCAACGTGGGCTGGATTAGTGCCCTTAGTGGGCTACATCTGGCCCGCGGGCCGTGAGTTGACATCCCTGGTCTAGATGTACCTCATCTACCACTTCCCCTATATCCACAAAGTTTGTTACCCTGTCATAGAAAGCTACCAGGTTGGTTCAACATGATTTGGTCTTAACAAATCCATGCTGACCATCATTTACCACCTCATTCTCTTCTAGATGTTTGCTAATTGATACCTTAATTATTTCCTCCCTTATTTTTCCTGGTACAGCTAAATTTAGGCATCCACATCATTAGCTCCATTTTGCCAATGAGAAACTGAAGCCTGGGGAAGTTAAACGAGATGGCCAAGATCATGCAGCGATCCCATGGTTTTGGTCTGATGCTCTATGCTTTGGACAACATTGCTAAGCTAAGCATCTAGAATTATGTGCCCTTTATGAAAGATAATACCCTTCATTAAAGTGTGGCTGTGATGTATGGCTAGAATTCCCCTCTCGGCTCTGCAGTGAAGAGAATTGCTGAGAGACAAGCTTTGGCCATAAAATTTTGAAGGAAGGTAGTTTAAAAAACAAAATACCAGCTCTGAAGAATTTAAAACAAACATATAAACAAAAAATCAATACAGACAGCCGCAGAGTGGGTTTCTTTGATTTACAGAAGCTGGCTTTTGTTTCTCTCTAACACAGTGTTGGGAATGATTAACAAAGAAAACTGCCATCAGTATCATTACACAACACTCAGAGGCACAGAGAGGATTGTGGTACTTCATTTTGCCACTTAAAAAGTCCCACAACAGCAGCAAGTTAAAAAGCAAGTCCCAGTGGCAGATTATTCTGAAAATAAAACAAGGAGTCGTGTGGCAAAGTACCTTGTAAATCACCTGTATTAATGCCAAGTGACCAGATCGTCAGAATTACTGTTACTGCAGTAATTACGCACAGGAATTTTCCTCAGATTTTAAGTCCTTCTGATCATTTATATGAATAAGACTGCATTACTGCATGGCTGCTAATTATGCCATGATCAATACTATGCTATAATACACTTTCCAAGTCTTAGCTCCTTCAGTCTGAAACTCTGGAAATATTAAAGAATTAAGCTTCAAAACACCCTGCAAGAGGGATGTAGCATTGAGGACTTAGGGCTTGTCTTCATGTACACACTACAGAGGCCCATCTGCACCGTCTGCTCTGGTGCGTTGACGAAGAAGCTATTATGCCAGTGGGAGAGCTTCTCCCATTGGCGTAGTTAATCCACCTCCCTGAGGGGTGGTAGCTAAGCTGACAGGAGAAGCTTGCCCACTGACATAGGACCGTCTATAAGGGGGGGTTATGTCCAGGTGACTACATCATTCAGAGGTGCATGAATTTTTCATACCCCTGAGCAATGTACCTATACCAGTGTAAGCCCATAGTGGCAACCTGGGCATAATCGTCACTACTGGCCTAAAGAGCATGATCCCCTTTTACAGCTAGGAAAAGTGGCAGCACAGACAAGCTAAGTGCCCTCGACACAGTCAGTAGCACAACCAGGAACAGGACTCCAGTCATATGCTCGAGACCAGTGGTTCTAAACTTTTGGGGGTTGTGACACACTTGGCAGCGTATTGTGACTTTACAGGACACACCAGCCAATTCCATTGAGGCCAAATCCAGCCACCTCCCCCGATCTTCGCACCACAGTTACTGCTGTGTGGTGACATAGTAGTGTGTCCTGACACAGTAGTTGAGAACCACTGCTCTGGACACTTGGAATTGTTCCCAGCCTCGGTAGCTAACTGCATTGCCACTAGTGGTAAGGGGCATAATTTAGAGCCCTCTGGTTTTCAGTAGCTTCACCAACTCGGAGATGAGGCAATAGTATAAACCCTCCAGATGCTGCTCTTACTTTTGGAGTCTGAACATCCCCACATGTCTGACCATTTCTTTGGTAATTAGTATGGAAAACCTCAGTGTCGTAAGAATTAATAGTCCAGTGCTGCCATAGGAAATTAAATTGTCCACAGACTTGTCTCCTGTCACCAAGGGCATCACTACGCATAAATATTAGGGGGACCCCATCCTCCACCAGCTGCTGGGGCCCTGATCCATCCCTTTGCCCCCAGCGGCCCCCTGAGTCCTTCCCAACCCCCCTGAGACTCCCAAGCCCTTCTCTAACCCCCAGTCCCATCACTGGGCCCCCCTGCCCTGAGCCAACCCCCTCTCCTGCACCCGTTTCCTGCTGGGCTGGCATGCCTGCCCCTGGAATCGCCTCCAACCCTGGCTCTCTTACCTGGCTGGCAGAAAGAGAGTGGCGCGACAGCATGACCATACTCTGAGCAGGGTCAGGCCAAGGTGGGCGTTTTAGAAACTCCCAGGCCCAGCCTGGGGCAGTTTCCTCCCAGTCAGAAAACTCTGTCTTCTGGCCCGGTACAGGCTGCAGCCTGGCAGCATTCCCGGGGGGGGGGGGGGGGGGCGCAACAGCGCATCCCCGTCCACTTTAGTGGTTGGCTACTCAGGGGCTGGCCCTGAGTTTCAGGGAGGCTGAGGTCCCCCTGAGCTTCACCCCGCCCCCCAAAGCACTGCCTGTCACATCAGGTCCCAGACTGCCCACCTAACCAACAGATGTCTCTGGCACAGCTGTTGGTCTGACATAGTGGAGGTCAGGATGCCTCTTGGTACCAAAAGGTGACAACGGATTTAGCAACTTGTCTGCATAGCTGAGGCTGTTCAGCTTTCTTTCTTTGTCTAATGTTCAGTGTTTTCCATCTGTGTGTTCTAGCAAGAACAGGAGAACGGGATTAATCAGGGGATAGTTGCTATGGAAATGCTGAACTCTTAGGGGCTGCCTTGTATCTTCTGAGACCGCAGTGTTTTAATTATGCCTGTGTCTTGGTTGCTTTTATTGTGTTAGTGATATTGGCATAGACAGCACTACATAAACAGGCTACAGGATATGTAATTTACCTGCAAGTTCTGTTGTTTCATTAAAAATTCCATAGCTCTTGAGCTATTTTATCAGACTGAGGCAGAAAAGCAGTCAATTTGCCCTTCAAGAAGTTCTGAAATAGTTAAGATCAAGTGATGTTGAGCCATGTTTCTGATACACGAAAGCCATTTTTTTGCCTTTCCCTTTAGAACAGCTTAATCAATTTTAATTAGCGATAGATCATTCCCAGCTGGTGAAGCTTATTATTTGATGTGCTTCTATTGGCTAGTGATTCTCAATAGTAACTGGAGAATATGCAGAGAATTGGATTTTCCTCTACATACTACCATTCATATAAATACATTATAATTGCCTCAATCTTACCTAACTGCACTGACAAAAAGTGAGTCTATCTTGTTTGGGAGGCAGAAGAAGAAATACAGCTAACATTATGAGTGAAATAAACAACTTTTAAAGACTAACAATTTATTTACTGCAGGAGCTATCGTGGGAGAAAATCCCATTTCATCAGCCGCTTTGAAGCATCTTTAAGTGTCAAACATATTGCAAGCGTCTAATGAAGTGGAATTTTCTCCCATGAAAGCTCATGCAGTAAATAAATGTATTAGTCTTTAAAAGTGCCACAGGACTCCTTGTTTGTTTTGCTGAACTAGACTAACACAGCTACCCCTTTGGTGCTTGTCATCATGAGTGAAGACTCCCTGAGCTGTGCCACCAATTTATTATGCAGCCTTGTGAAAACTGCTTCACTTCTCTATTTCACTGTTGCCCTCAGCTGTAAAGTGGGAGTAAACACCTCATGGAGCTTCTGTGAAAACTGATTAGGTATAGCCAAATCCAGCACTGAGGTATATAGGTTCAACTCCCAATGCACTAGTAAGCATCCAGATCTGAACCTTCCCAAAGCTGAGAGCTGAGGTTTTAGTCTGGTCCACCATACAGGGCAGAGCCAACCCTGAAGTTTGAGTCTGGATCCAGACGTCCTAATGTTTGGAATGAAAGTTTCTGTTCAGTTTCATCTCTGCCTCCCATCCTGTCCTTTCCCCATCCCCTGCAAAATCACACACAATTACTCACACCCCCAAACAAAACCCCTGAGCAATTTTCCCTTACTTAGAGAAGCAGGAGATAGCCTCTGAATGATCCCCAATCGTCTTCCAGAGAGGGGAAATAATCCTGTACTTCTAATTGCAGCACTGTGAATTTCCCATCTGAGCTGAGGGAGGAATTAAGCTGCTTGTTCTGACATATAAAAACAGAGGTCTTTGTAATCACAGAACTTACCCACTCACCTCCCTTCTGAGCTGGGCTGCTTTGGTTCATGACTGATACTTGCAAGACTGTCAGTACCCCCTCTGTGAGACCAGCAGTGATAAAGTTCCAGGTTCCAGCACAGGTGTATTAGAACAAGGAGAAATACAGCTTCCTTTCACTTAATGCTAAGAGCCAGAGCAAGGAACAGAGCAGGGTAGAATAACCTCAACCCTGTGTAATTCATTGAAAAGTCTTGAAGAATCACTTCCTTTTTGGATAGAACTCAAAACCCTTTCAGGCCAGGAGGCCTCAGTGGACTCCACAATTTCTACATTTTCAGCTTTTATTAAATTCCCAGAATTGGTCAAAAAAAGAGAATTTCAAGTACTTACAGAAGGGAAGCTAGTGTCAACTCATTGGTTAAAAGCTAAACTTTGGGCCTGCATTCAAGCTCTGTAATGGAAAGAATCACACAGGGGAAACTCTTGTAGAAGTGCTGAGATGGAGGCTCATTTTCTCCCCCCACGTGAATGGAGAGATTTTTTTGTTGTCATTGTCTTTGTGAGGACTGAATTAATCACCAGGAGCTTTTATGCCTCCTTCTGAAAAAGTTCAGTGGAGGAAAGCTGCCTCCTCCAACATGCCAGCAGGCGATGTGGGTTTGATCATTCGTCTGTTGGCAGTGGGAGTAATACAAATGCTTTATTGCATTAACTCCTGCCAATCCATGTTACCTGCAAAATGCCCAGCTCGTTGTGAGCAAGACAAGGAAACAAGAACTCAGTCACATTTTCAGTGCTTCCACCAAAATGCCCCAAGTCAAATATTTTGTAATTTCATAGTCTTGGTAAAGAAAACTCAAGAACCCTGGGACTTTGTTTGCTGTTGATCTTTTGTGTAATTTAGCTGTTTTTCTCAGCTTCCTTTCTAATGTGCACAGCATCAGGCTATATAGATGTAATTTCTCCCTTTATAAGTATGAATGTGTTTTAGATACAAGTTTTACAAGGGGGACAGCACTTGTCTCTTCTGCATGCCTGGTAATATTTTTCAACGTAAAAACAAGGGCTTTCAGGGGGGCTTTGTTGTAGTTGTTCCTTTGTACTTGTAACTCTAGTTTCTTTCTGCATATCCCAATGGTCCTGTCTACTAGAGATCACAGTACTACTACAACTCACCTCCAATTCAGTCATGAATGCTTGGACCAGACATAGTTTTGAGGTGGTGCATACCTCTGTCTCTTAAAGTGCTCTCACATCAAACTGGGAAGTGGCATGAGCTGAGCCAACCGAGTTCTTGATCTGGATATCCGGCAAATTAATCCATTTGTTTGAAAGATTGGGCATTGTTGTTCGAGCACACAGGAGAGTAATATCAATGGTTATAAATGTGGGATGCATCCTGTACTTTCTTTAAAAAATGCATGCACCTCAAGTCTGTGAAAAGTAACACACAACTGGTTAACAACCCTTTAGGTGCTGATGTAAATTGCCTGTATGGTCATCCCTCTCTGCTGCATGAAATGTGCAAGATCTTTTGGGACAACTTCTCTTTTAATGCACTGCAATGATCATATGTATTAGAGTTGGAGAAGAACCACAGACCAGTCAAAAAAGCTGAGTTTTACCCTTTCTGTATTTCTATCATATTTATTTTGGGCAGTGCAGCTGCATATCAGTGTAGATTGTATCACTCAATTGTAGTTACACAGAATACCCTACCAAGCAACAGTGAGAAGTCAGGGCCTTCTGTGCCGTAAGTATACGTCATTCCCATTTAAGCCAAAACCCCCATATCTACTGGATGTACAGCAGCAACAAAAGTTTCAAAACATTTAGGCTCCAACCCTTAGAAGACATAAGGCTCAAATAGGTGTGACATGCCATTCTGGAGAAAGTGGTACTCTTGCTAATGCACCCAGAAGCCAAAATGTAATGATATTCCAGGTAACTTGTACATCCAGGTTTCCTCTATGGTCAAGCAGACACAATACATGTCCAAATAATGCAGCAAATTATTGTCCAAAGTAGGACAACAGTGTATGTTATCTCATGTGCAACTTAGCTTACTCAAAGTCAAATTGTTCTCTTAGATAATGTTAAATTATTTCAGATGACCTCCACTGTAGACCTAGGAGCCATATCTTCTGCTTGATCTTTTGTATTTATTGCTAGGGCACAGCTAGGATTAACTGGTAAGTATGCCTGTTCATCAGTGAACAAGCCAAAGGGAAACTATATTTCCTGTTTCCAATCCACAATGGAAGAATAAAATGTGGGGAAAGTCTACAGTGAAGACAAATATGCAACTGTGAGGAAGGGTCTTCACACAGGTCCAAACTGTCCTCTCATTTATGCTGGTAAATCCAAATTAATCCACTGAATCAAATTCTTTTCTCCACCACAAGGGTGCTATTCTCATTGGCTGTGTTCACACAAGGCTTTTATTTTGAAATAACCACCTTTGTTTCGAATTAAAAGTTGACATGTCCAGATGATGTTTCCTTATTTCGAAATAAGGAAAATCATTTCGATATAATAAAACCTGGTTATATATTGAAATGAGGGTTATTTCAAAACTGTGGTTTTGAAATAACCGTGTCTGGCTCTGTTATAAAGATATGCCCCTCATATCGATATAACAAAATGACCTTCCTCCCAGGGTGCATGGCCCCTGGGAGGAATTCCCACCCCTCACCCCTCAGCACCCCAGCCAGGGAACAGATCAGCACCCTGGCCAGGGTGCTGAAGGAAGGTGCAGTGGGGTGCAGGGAGGCGGCAGACACAGAGCCAGCTTCGCCCACTGCCCCCACTAGCTGGCAGCTGGGTGGGCAGCGGGTCCCCAAGCTGGCTGGACCCGCTGCCCATGCTCGGGGGCTGCCGGTGGGGCTGCAGGGGCAGAGCACTCAGGGCGCCCTGGTCCCGCAGCCCCTGGCTGCTTGCAAGCAGCAGGTTCAGCCAGCTTGGGGGACCCCCCCCCGCGCTGCCTGCAGGTGGGGGCAGCGGGCAAAGCCACCTCCGCACCTGCCACTCCCCCCTGCTGCTGGCTTGCCGGGGCATCGGGGAAAGCCGGCTGGGGACCCGCTGCCCCCCCCACCAGCTATTCCAGCTAGTGGGGGCATTGGGTCCAGCCAGCTTGGGGAACCCCCCCCCACCCCCTGGCTGCCAGCTTGCTGGGGCAGCAGGTCCAGCCCGCTCTGGCACACACCGTCCTGCCAGCAGCCGCCGAGCCCAGGTAGCAGGTCCAGCTGGCTCCCGGATCCGCAGTCCAGGCAGCTGCCGGGGTGCCCCCCTCCCTCCTCTGCTGCCCCACCAGCAGCAGGGGACGCAAGGTGGAGGGATCTCTGCCCTTGGGGCTGTTTTCCCCTGCCTGGCTCTCCAAGTGAGAGCCAGGCAGGGGATTGGGTGGCAACATGGGGCCATGTTGCCACACCTCCCATGGTGCCCCATTGCTGAATCAAAATAGCAAGTCCTGTGTTCGGACTTACTATTTCGATTTGGTGGTTTTTGCTTATTTCAATTTAAGTGAATTCAAAATAATGATTTTTTAAATAAGCATTTATGTGCAAACATAGCCATTGAGTTAGTCAAGAATAGCTTGCTTGCAGCTCAGGGAAGAGTTTGGTCCATTAGCTGCACTGAAGTTTTTCTTAAATTACAATCATGGAATTAGCTGTAAACCATGGCCTTGAGCAGTGGTTCCCAATCTGTGGTCTGGGAACCACTGGTGCTCTGTGAGTGTCCTACAGGTGGTCCATGAGGGGGAAAAAAAGATAATTACTGCAGGTAAATGTACTGTGATGAGTGCAATATGTTTGTGAGTGAGCATAATAAATTACTAGCAATAGCTGCATTTTTAATACTCCTTGATATATGTTTGACTCCCATCAGCCATAGGCTAGGTTAAAAACGTTTAAAGTGGCTTGCTTACATGGTGGTCCACAAACATTTTCAATGACGATGTAGTGGTCCGCATAAAGGAAGAGGTTGGGAAACACTGGCTTAGAGTCCATTGCTTGGAAGTTTAGCAAGAGCTCCTTCAGCAAAGAGTAGTTAAACACATGCTGCAACACTATATCAGAGAGAGTAAAAGTCTTTGCTACCAGTTAAAATTGGGTGCTTAAAACCCGAAAGGCAATGGCTGTTTGTCTGATTTCCCCTCCCTGTCACTACAAGGAAGCTAAGAAGTTTGCAATGCCTTGGTTAGTCTTGATGTATTTCAACATTTTCATCAATGATCTGGATGATGGAATAGACTGCACTCTCAGTAAGTTTGCCGATGACACCAAGCTGGGGGGAACAGTAGACACGTTGGAGGGCAAGGACAGGATTCAGGGAGACCTAGATAAATTGGAACAATGGGCCAATAAAAATCTTATGAAATTCAATAAGGACAAGTGTAAAATCCTGCATGTGGGACGGAAAAACCCCATGCACTGCTACAGGCTGGGAAACATTCAGTTAAGTAGCAGCGGTGTAGAAAAGGACCTGGGGGTCATGGTGGATGGGAAGCTAGATATGAGTCAGCAATGTGCTCTTGCTGCCAAAAAGGCCAATGGCATACTGGGCTGCATCAAAAGAAGTATTACCAGCAGATCAATGGATGTGATCATTCCCCTCTATTCTGCACTGGTGAGGCCACATCTAGAATACTGTGTTCAGTTTTGGGCTCCCCACTACAAAAAGGACAGGGACATGCT